>NQII01002602.1:111022-129354 GCA_002778355.1 Clitarchus hookeri | reverse complement strand
GCACCCCGGCCGCCCAGTCGGCGGGGAAGAGGGATCACGCCCTCTCATCGCAGATATGACCAGCGCTCACCCAAGTTGACCAAATCCGAAGCCCCGGTCTGATTCACCAGATCGCACCGAGCATGTCCTACCACAAGGCCTGAGATCCTAGTACTCAGTTCACCAAGCGTGTGGTCTGGCCGGAGCACTACCCACACCCCTGACGTCATCTCGGGAACGCTACCGAAACCGTGCCTTCTCACCGCCCGGCTCTTCAACAAGAGGGGGAATCTCTCCGAGACCGACGCACTGACAAGCTAATAGCTCTGCTTCTGGTGCGGGTGCCTACAGAACCGTTCCCGCCAGAATTACCCGCCTCGTCCCCGCGTCGCCAGGTCACGAGACGGTTTGGGCGAGCCTTTATGCGTACCACACGTACCGGCCCAGGAAGCCTTGCCGTCTACACCACACAAGATAATTTTCCAGCGGATTGTTGACGTTTGTCAAGCGGAATCCATACACTGACAGCACAGTTCACTGTGGCGACATAAGGTCTTACAAAACAGCACTTTCTTGACGTGAATGTGTCATTATTGTCAGACCGACACGTGAGGCACCAGGAAGGGAACGGCAATGCAACGTTCGCAGAGTGAACCATTTCGACACCTTGACCAGTTGGGAAATGGAAAACCTAATAGAACATTACATTAATCAACATTTCGCAAATCAATCTATAGTTTTATGCAAACGTACGCAAGAGTAAAATCGCCGGAAAAAATTAAATGTTGATTGTTGGGTAAAATTATCAAGTAATGAGACCAAATCCAAAACTTCAAAAATTGATAATTGTTGACTTGTCCATCACTCATTAAAAACGTTATAATTGTTTAGGGGGAGAGCTAAAATGATAAAGTCATTGCCTCTTCACATAGAGCCGTAGACTACACTAAACGGAAAGTAAAGATAAAATAATACTGGAAATTCAAAACCTACATTGGAGCTGGGAGGTAGGCCTACCTGTCGAGGAACGAGTTCCTAATATTGTCCCAATGTCTCACTATCTTAAGTTGCAATTGATTCCGGAACGCGGTTTGAATTCTTGGTTCAAATCTCGCCATAGATGAAAAGACTCCACGGCGTTAACATGTAGTAGGTTTGTTCACAGACTAGGGGCGGGATTATGCACAATTTAGAATAAATAAGTGAGATTAATTTTGCGAGGAAAAAAAGCGATTGACCATATGGAGCCGAATGGATGAATTTCGGACACAGCCGACTCAGTCTTACGAAATTGTAGAAAAAGTAGACATGAGCAAAACAGTTCAACTCAGCAACAAATAAAACAAATACATAGTACGAAAGAGGACAAAGTTGGACAAAATGGTTTCAACTGGACCCCAAAAGACTAGAATGACGGACGGTAATAATGGAGCAAATATGTATGTGAGGTTAACACAATAGAAATAACATGGTACTCAGTGTAAAGGCGGCTGGGCTGAGTGAGCATAGCTGCTGTTTGGACGGATTTAAGTGAGTTTGAATGTGGTGTTATAGTCGGCGCACGAGAGATGGGACATATCATCTCCGAGGTAGCAATAACATTTGGGTGTTCGCCTACGACCATTTCACGAGTGTACCGTTAATATCGGGAATCCGGTAAAACATCAAATCTTCGACATCGCTGCGGCCGGAAAAAGATCGTGAACGAACGGGACAAACGACGACTGACGAGAATCATTAAACGTGACAGACGTGCAACCCTTTCTCAAATTGGCGCAGATTTCAATGCTGGGGCATCAACAAGTGCCAGCGTACGAACTATTCTATGGACCATCATTGATATGGGCTTTCGGAGCCGAAAGCCCACACGTGTATCGTTGTTGACTGCACAACACAAAGCTTTACGCCTCGCTTGGGCCCGCCAACACCGCCATTGGACTGTTGATGACTGGAAACACGTTGCCTGGTCTGACGAATCTCGTTTCCAATTGTATCGGGCGGATGGACGTGTACGGGTATGGAGACATCCTCATGAATTCATTGACCCTACATGTCAACAGGGAACTGTTCAAACTGGTGGAGGCTCTATTATGGTATGGGGAGTGTGCAGTTGGCGTGAAATAGGACCCCTGATACTTATAGATACGACTCTGACAGGTGACATGTCCATTGTGCATTCCGACGGACTTGGAGTATTTCAGCAGGACAATACGACACCCCACACATCGAGAGTTGCTACCGAGTGGCTCCAGGAACACTCTTCTGACTTTAGACACTTCCATTGACCACCTAAATCACCAAACATGAACATTATTGATTGAGCATATCTGGGATGCCTGGCAACATGCTGTTCAGAAGAGATCTCCACCGCCTCGCACTCCTATGTATTTGTGGACTCCCCTACAGGATTAATGGTGTGAATTGCCTCCTGCATACCTTCAGACATTAGTCGAGTCCATACCACGTTGTCTTGCGGCACTTTTGCGTGCTCGCGGGGGCCCTACACAATATTAGTTAGGTGTACCAGTTTTTTTGGCTCTTCAGTGTATAATCAACATTTGAAAAACCTATGCTACTAGAACTACAGGGGTACTGAATAACCAATCGGACTGCGGACAAATGCATAGATTTTACGAAATCACAACCTCTTGATAACCATTCCATTGGACACTTAGTCTAAGATGGTTAGTTGCGAACGCGCACAGCCTACAGCCGTCTGGCTAAGAAAACCTGACCCGAAGTACTTACTGCTTTGCTAAACCGCACATTGCGTGAGTTGTGGTCGCTCTCGCTGCACGAGTTGTTTGAAACAAAACTGAACAATCACAGACTAGATTGTCCGGCCTACGTTTTCACCTGCGGTGTAGCATTCACTTATCGAAGGCGCCGTGGCTTAGTTGGTTAAAGCGCCTGTCTAGTAAACAGGAGATCGAGGGTTCGAATCCCTCCGGGGCCTTGGCCTGCAACGGTCATTTTATATTCTCTCACAGTATTACCTAGTGTTTCCGTTGTTTCATGTTAACATCCTTTCCCACCCCCACAGCACAATATCGCAACACGCTTCGTTTATGCGAGATATCTCCATATGCGGCTGGGAACGCAAGTTGGTTTCTTCACGCACCAATTATTCAATGTAATTTAAGGTATGTACACTTTTTCTTCCTTTCATTTGTATTGATAACAAAAGAATGACTGACGTGTATCATTAAGCAAGTTGGTGGCGAAATAGCAAAAAAAAAATAATTATAATAAAGGGAGCGTACATAACAAAAATTATTCTGTTATTTATGGCAAATATTTTCGATGTTAGTGATGAAGTAATCATACATAATATGGTAGGTTGTATTTGAAAAGGTTACGCAAGGTGCTGGAATTATAAATTAATCAAACTCAGGCCTCTTTTGGGGGTGGGGGTGAGGTTATATGCTGTTTCCATTAGAGTGCTTTTAATAAAAGTTGTGATGGGTTAGTCTTCGTTGCTAACTAACATTAATTTTCATAAACAGTCTAATTTTTTTGCTGAAATATTATTTTTGTGGGATACCGTAGGCTTATTAGGATTGTGGACGGGTTAATTAATAATGACTGAAACATCGAGGAAACACTCAAACTGATTGATTCGTGAGCATTTCTGTTTAATATCTTTCTTTTTTGCAATAATTATTTATAGTACCGAGAATGTTTTGCTGTAAATTAAAAAGTCTAGTTCCAGTAATTCAAACTAATAAACGAGTGAGAAAGAGTGTAAGAGTTTCACACACGATTGTAGCGCTTTCACTCGTGAAGGGTGCATAAGAATAGTTGGCGCAAAAACGTAACATTTAACTCTAAATTTTTCTCTGTGGTTTGGCATTTCTTTACATTATTCCTGTTACACGACAAACAGTAATTTAAAATGAACTCATTATTAAGGGGGATATGATTCGCGGTTAGCTTCGCAACACATATATACGGCACAGCAAATGGTGACCGTAATAATTAATAATGCTGATCTCTGGTTCCTAGAAGATGTAATAGTCAACGAAATGCGAAACTTCCCTCAATTTGTTGCCCAGTTTCTCTCTGCCCCGTTGTACTATTGGACAGAGACGAGTGTTTTGCCCGCGCATAATGTTGCATGTCTTTTTCAGAGACGTCGTTGCGGAAGATGAAGTGGTGATTATAACAGCTTCCTGCGAAGCACGGTTTTTTTTATTATTTATTATTAAGGACTATAGATATTCTCTAAGTATAAAATCAAGAACAGAGTTTGAACTACTTAATATATTTCGACGGAGTTTCATTTATTGACTTTATAATTTAATTGACAAAGCCATCGCGTACAGAAATATTTGATACAATGTAAAGTTTTCGAATAAAATATTATAGACTTTTTCGAATAATAACGCATAGAAATCACGAAATCAGTACATATGCCCAAATGATTATCTTAAAACGAACAAAATAATATTATACTATATACAACAATATGAAATTGTAATTTACAGATTTAGAAGAAAAAAATACATTTTTAAAACAACATTTTTAACAAGAACTTTAAAGTAAAGAAAATTCGGTTGAATTTAAGAAGGTTTTTTTGAATAAAATCCTTTACATTTTAAAACAGTTATTATTGTATCTGTACTAATGCTATGGTTTTTTACGTTATTATTTAATGAATTCAGCAATTTTTTATTTTAAAATTATACGTTGTATCAACTATTGAGGTATGTGATTGTTTTTTTAACTCAAAAGATAGCCGCTTAAAGAAACCCCATTGCATTATATATTAAATAATTATAATTATGTTCCTGATTTTATGTTTTGAGAATTTACGCACTTCCGAGACCTTTCCATAGCTCTTCTCTTTAAATAATGTTTATTGGCTGAAGCGTATTCGAAAATTTAAAACATGTCTAACAATTGGAACAAAGGGCTCTAAGCGAAGTTCTTTATGCTACTCGGTACAATGCTGGAATGTTATACATGATAGGACCTCCAACAGTACTGGGCTTCGAACATTGACGTAGTCAGGAATTATAATGTTTGTTTGCGGTGAGGGGGGGGAGGGGAGGTAAAGGTTTTGGAATGGGATAGGAACTTAAGCTTACACACTCACCGAGATGCTTTGCAGTAGATTCAGAACAAAATACCTCAACAATTGTACATTTCTTTACTTTAACTTAAAATTCTCAGAAAAATCTACCAAAAGAGCAAATATATACACGACGCTGAAAGGGTGTTTTGTGTGTTCATTTGGCATTAATGGATGGAGTCTTCACTATAGTTTAAACCACTACGTGATGTATGCTTAGAGCACCCACGTGTGCAATGACACAGTAACATGTTTTTTCCGTTACCGGTAAATAAAGGTCTAAATTGACNCACGTGTGCAATGACACAGTAACATGTTTTTTCCGTTACCGGTAAATAAAGGTCTAAATTGACGGACAAACCATTAGCCTATTTATCCCTCTCATTTCGAACATATGTGTTGTTGCCGTACAGGCAACAATACATATGTTCGAAATCTTGTTTGAGCGGTGTGGTCTGTTGTTTACCACTTACTTCGGAATGTTCGTACCTACTAAAAATCACGAACGACCAGAGTGTTCGTAATCAAACACCAAAACGGCAACACCACGTGAACAGCCATGGGTTCTGTCAGCTCTGTCTGTTCGGTGTGATAGCGTAGATTCACATGTACGCCGAAAACGCCGCAGAGAAAAGTGTTATACGACAAATTATATATATATATATATATATATATATATATGTAGCTTTAAGCTATAAAAGATAAAAACGTATCCACATTGATATACTATATGCACTAGTAATTTATTTTCTTCAAATGTTTTGTAGCCAGGTTTTTTTATTTCGGCGTTTCTTTCTTTTGAAGGTAGTCAGTGAAATAGTATACCCTTTACTTCAGCTCGGGTATTGGACCCATTCCCACAACAACTCGGCATTGTTATCGAATTAAGCACAATACGTGTTTTCTCGTTTCATTATCCCGCGTAGCTCAGTTTTGAGGGAAAGATGGCGTCGCGATACGTCTCAGCCAATCAGCGCACGCTAATACGGTGATTACAGAGCTACCTTGTGTCGGGGGAAAAAAAAAATCTATAAAATGGAAAAGGGGGGGGGGGAGTGCTTTGTTCCTTTTTGTATTCAGTGTGCGAGTTGAAATATTTCGAGAGCGTGTAGCAACTAACAATTGATCTCCGATGGAGGTGGAGAGTGTTAGACGGCGACGGAATGCAAAAGGGCACAGGAAACGGGAGTACCCCGAGAAAACCCGCCGGCCAACGTCAACATCCGCCACCTTTCCCTACACTCTAAAATCTGAATCAGCGATTTCAATCAGTAGAATTATTTTACAGAGTGTTAAGTTAACGATCTGTTATAATACTGGTGAATCAGTAAAATGCACTGAGGTTTTTACTGCCAGGCCAGCGCAATTCACTGGGAATCGGTAGAAATCGCTGTTTAATCAGTGAATACCAGGAACTAAAGTGTGAGTAGCTGTTTCCTGATTCAGGTGGAGCAGTTTCAACAGATCTGCAATCAAATTCCTTGGAACAGTAGTTTTAACTGTTTCGATTTTATAGTGTAGTCGGCAGTGACTCGGCTGGTAATGGAAACCATAGTACGTGGAAGTACAGTACAGGCTATCACCACAGCGCTACGAGAAGACAGTCTGTTGTTTGGAATACGAGAGGTACAAAGACGCTTCACTAGCTTTTCAATCCCGGGTTTTTTAAATTTTCATTTAATTGTTTAAAATTCCGATTTAGTTATTATAGTGTTATTCATGTTAACATAGATGAAATGTTAGTATCTCCCACCGCTTGCACGCAATTAATAGAAAAAACACTTTGAAATAAACCTTTAAAAAAAATCTTTGCTCGTAGTTATGGACATTTTACTGTAAACAATGACCTTAATGTCTAAATAAAAATGTCGGCAGTGATTTGGGAAAAACAATTGTGTGATTGAACACCTTACTGAAAGTATAAACTTTAATTGTACGGCCCCAGTTATCGGTGACATTTTCTGTAAAGAGTTAGGTATTGGCGTGATAGTATCATATTTTTTTCCCACAATTTCACTACATGACTTGATTGACGAAAGATAATGTCACTGAGACCTTGGCAATGCTATTGTGGATATGCAGTACGACACATAATGGACAGGAAGAAGATCCTAAGCGAGGCTTTCAAAAGTGCTCATTTCACCACGAACAAACTACGATAAAGTTTTGATCAAAATTTACTCTCCATGACAAAATGTTGCAAAATGCCCGATATACCACAACTCTAAACAATCGATTAAGTGAACTTTGGTATGTATTTACACAGACAACAGTATAAATGTTACCACAACAGTAATTTTTTTTTNCAATCGATTAAGTGAACTTTGGTATGTATTTACACAGACAACAGTATAAATGTTACCACAACAGTAATTTTTTTTTTGTTATCTGTGAACCGACAATAACTAATGTCGCTGTTAATGTAATATACTGTTAAGCTATTAATGTTGATGTAACATCAAGTAATTTTGTAACAAAATTACTTTCTTACAGTTATGTCAACATTAAGGTGGTGTTTAAGTTGTTGGAAAAACAATTTTTTTGTTGAATTGATGTTAACATTCGTGTTAAAAATTATTTTTGTTTCCTTTGCTTTTACAAAAGCATTTTCCTATGTAAAATAAATTAAGTTCAATTATTTTGTTGCAAAAAGAAATATAACCAACGAAAAAAAAAAAAATTACGGCTGGGAGGAGAAATGAACCCGCGACTTCTACCAACTGTTCTATCTTAAGACGCCTGCTTGCGCTTCATATTGTGGGCATTAAGTACATAACGACAAACTGCAGTTCTCTTTCGTTACGTGGAAATACTTTATGCTCTACAAATATAAGTATGCATGGCACACGTAAACTGCTTTGCAAGACTTGAGAGCGGGTATAGGCTACATTTAGTTCTCATACTATGCTTTGAAATTTAAATACTGTGGTTTCATTTCACGTGGTTATCGCTGTTCACTACTGTCCGCCATTTTACAACGCCAAGTCTGTGTAAACTTGCGTTAGTTGGACATTTATTTAATGTCGCAGAAAAAAAGATATTTGGTTCTTCCTGTTATTTTTCATTTAATACAACTTTTGGTTGCGGCAAAATTATTTAGAGGATTGATGAGCATTAACACTTCAACAGTAGATTTGTTTTATAGTAATATAAGACTTTGAAAATGGTTAACATTATTAACTGTGTCGCAACATAATTAATTTTACTACAACGTCAACGTTTAAAGAAATGCCTCAAGAGCAATTTTTTTTTNCAATCGATTAAGTGAACTTTGGTATGTATTTACACAGACAACAGTATAAATGTTACCACAACAGTAATTTTTTTTTGTTATCTGTGAACCGACAATAACTAATGTCGCTGTTAATGTAATATACTGTTAAGCTATTAATGTTGATGTAACATCAAGTAATTTTGTAACAAAATTACTTTCTTACAGTTATGTCAACATTAAGGTGGTGTTTATGTTGTTGTAAAACAATTTTTTTGTTGAATTGATGTTAACATTCGTGTTAAAAATTATTTTTGTTTCCTTTGCTTTTACAAAAGCATTTTCCTATGTAAAATAAATTAAGTTCAATTATTTTGTTGCAAAAAGAAATATAACCAACGAAAAAAAAAAAAATTACGGCTGGGAGGAGAAATGAACCCGCGACTTCTACCAACTGTTCTATCTTAACACGCCTGCTTGCGCTTCATATTGTGGGCATTAAGTACATAACGACAAACTGCAGTTCTCTTTCGTTACGTGGAAATACTTTATGCTCTACAAATATAAGTATGCATGGCACACGTAAACTGCTTTGCAAGACTTGAGAGCGGGTATAGGCTACATTTAGTTCTCATACTATGCTTTGAAATTTAAATACTGTGGTTTCATTTCACGTGGTTATCGCTGTTCACTACTGTCCGCCATTTTACAACGCCAAGTCTGTGTAAACTTGCGTTAGTTGGACATTTATTTAATGTCGCAGAAAAAAAGATATTTGGTTCTTCCTGTTATTTTTCATTTAATACAACTTTTGGTTGCGGCAAAATTACTTAGAGGATTGATGAGCATTAACACTTCAACAGTAGATTTGTGTTATAGTAATATAAGACTTTGAAAATGGTTAACATTAATAACTGTGTCGCAACATAATTAATTTTACTACAACGTCAACGTTTAAAGAAATGCCTCAAGAGCAATTTTTTTTTGTTGCAACAACATTAGACTTTTTCCTGTGTGCATTCGTCAAAAAATCTATTTGACAGTTCGTATGATCTAAAAAGTTGTAATGCAGGTATTGCAGAAAATCAGCGAGTGAACTATTAGTGTTGGTCTATTACAAAATGTTTGTAGAATCGAGCAGTTCTGAGAGTTATTGTGAATAACGTGTTTCAGGGCTTAGGTAAAGTGCAAGTGTTCGATAAACCATCGTGACCTAGATCAGTTTTATTTGTAAAATATTTTTAAAGAATTTAATACAGAGTTAGTTTACTTTGACACATTAAAATTTAGTGGCTTAATATCAGAATGGGCCATAATTGGATATATTGCTAAATTCACGAGCAAGTGTTTAAAGCAAACTCCAAATAATAAGACTACACTAAAAAAATATTGTTATACACTTTTTTATTAATCCTAAACTATTGAGGATTGTATGATTTGAGCCTAAATAGGAGCTAAAATTTCTCAAAATTTTAACCAAAATTAATTGTTGTTTACAAAATTCCGCTNAATATTGTTATACACTTTTTTATTAATCCTAAACTATTGATGATTTGAGCCTAAATAGGAGCTAAAATTTCTCAAAATTTTAACCAAAATTAATTGTTGTTTACAAAATTCCGCTATTCTCTTTAAATACTGAATCTCTCAGAAATTCTGAGAAGTGGTTAAGTTTCATGCTTCACGATAATATGCTATTTAGTTAAAATCACCGATAATTATTAAGAGTAGCTATTTTATTTACCTACAAAACTTTTAAAGTATATATATTTTTTAACGAAATTATTTTTACAGTTGTTATAGATAGTAATTTATGAGGCATACAATGCTTCTGAAAACATTTCTTTAATATAATAAATAAGAAGTTTCATTAAGTTCAACGAGATATGTGTTGCTAGGAAGTGACACACAAGCGCACACACTCAGTGACTGATCTAATAAGTGAGTGTTGCTATAATACATTTGCAGATACAATAAGTTGTTATTTTATATATATATATAGTTTTTCATACAAAAATAGTGTTTTTGTCTAAACATCATTGCAGGTTTACGCTGTAAATTTTTTTTTACCACAATATTAAATAAATGTTCTGACGAAACATTCTCCGGAGCTCTCCGTAAAATTACCGACTTTCCGTAAATTTCCCAGAACCTTCCGTAACCTTCTAAGGAATCCCTCCGTAAATTTGCAAGTTATTTAAAAAAAGAGAGATTACGGGAAAAGTTAAAATGCTTTATTCTGGAGCAAAATTAGAACACCAAGTTCACTCGCCTACGGCGTTCTTCTGACAATGTTTGGCATAAATATTTTATTTCTAAAACTGTGACACACGTAGGTAAGTTTTTTCAGTTTCTAGTAATGTTTGATTGTTTTTGTAAGTGTTACCAAATGTTATATGTTCCTGGTGCTTTGTTTTTCGCACTAGAGTGGGAAAGTAACGAAATATGTTCACGTGTCGTTAAATATTCGGTCGCAAAACTGGATTGAGCAATACGCTGTATTACGCAATTACTTTAATTAAATGACAAAAGAATCGAAAAATTCCTTTTGTGATAGCTATACAGCGCGTTTACGGAAGCTCAGTGCTACACACAATTGTATTTGTACTGTTTACTCGTGTAAAGAGCAATGGAGGGCGTGAACAACAGTTACAGACTCGGGTTAATGCTTAGTGTTTTGGCACGGACAGGTACATAATTCCAGCCCAACAGGAACTTTCACTCACAAAAATATAGAATTAGTCAATTTACAACCAGTTTAAAAGCGACCTCTTTGAAACAGCAGCGAATTTTGCGGCGGGGATTTTCCCTGTGCCAACTCTCCCATGAAGGAATGTCATTTTGTTCCCAACCTGATTAGGACAAACCTTAGCTCCGTTTTACGTCATTGCGGGTAGCGCTTCCATTCATTGAGTGTACCAGGGACGCACCCAGGGGTCGACACTTAGGACATGTGCCACCCGCAAAGAAAAATCCCTTTAAACATTTCAAGTAGTTGCCAGTGAGAATAATCCTTAAGTCGTCTACTTCAATTATTTGATTTAAGTCAAGGAACCAGTAACACAGTAGAAAAAAAATATATATGGTAGCTATAGTTGGCCAACTTAAATTACCATTTTCTGGATGTAATGTATTGTGGATAATAAATTAATACTTTTGCAAAGTGATTGGATAGATTTGGGCGATGAGAGTGACGCGAGGCGAGTATAGAGCAGCGCCGGAATGAAGGGGCGGGGGAAATGGGAGATCCCCGAGAAAAACCCGCCGACCAGCGGGATCGTTCGGCACGATTCCCATGTGCGAAAATCCGGAGTGAACCCGCCGGTTCTGGTGGGAGGCGAGCAGTCTAACCGCTCAGCCACCGCGGCCCAACTTTTACTGAGTATATGCCTGTTTATATAATGACAAGTTTTAAGGTAACTGCCTACCGGCTGGCAAATGCGAAATTTAAATAGGAAATTTCGCCTCAGTGCGTTAATATTAAAGATAGGAGTTTCAAACAAAATGTATTCTTCGCTAATTTTGTAGAAGTTTCCTACAGCGGAGATGTTTCCGTAACATGTACAGCCTGTTTGCAAGGAATTTTTAAAATTTATGTTTCACAAAAAAGTACATACTGCCTCATATATATACTGAAAATACACGCTCGTAGGGATCTTCTCCTAAAAAAAATTCGCGAAGAATACAATTTGTTTGAAACGCCTCTCTTTAAAATTAACGAACTGTGGCGTAATTTCCTTAACATGGGATTTCCTATTTAAACCTATCAGCTAGCAGCCGGTAGGCAGTGCCATCGATGTTATGTTTTATTTTTTGTGCCCCGGCCAAAAGCAAGATCCTGGGTGCGATCCCGTACGGACACGTCGGCGAACACACGGGCGTGCTTGAGAGTGCAGGAATCCTGGCTGCTTCAGTTGCGCCTGTGGAAGAACGTGATTTAGAGGGGAAGGGGCGAGAACGAGCAGATGATCGCCTAGCGCCGCCAGCTGTCTGCCGCAGTTACGCAACGAGGCGCCGTGACGTCACGTGTCACGTGTGCGCACCGCGGCCTTGAAGGCGGTGGCTCAGCTACGTGTTCCCGGCGCCGCACTGCTCTGCACCGGCCCCGCCACCCACACTACACCTATAGTATTTGTACTATACGCTCTAGTGAGCACTTTCCAAAGCCCTCTCGTTTCGAATTATAGTCAATATATATATATATATTTTTTTTTATTTTTTTTTTTTATTTTAGCTTTTGACTTTAACTTCCGAGTGTGATGGAATACGCATACTATGTTTGTTACTTACACGGCAATATTTATGTAAAAAAAACTGGTTAAATTATTTTTAAAAAATGGCTGAAAGGAAAAAGTAACAAGGGTCTCAAAAGTGCTCACTTAACCGTGAACTGCATATACTATGTTATACAGCTATGTGTGATGTACTTTCATTGGCGTGTACATCCGTCATCATCAGGGTGTGCACAGTCAAAGAATCGCCGATGGTCACTTGAAAGTGGGGAATCAGGAGAATCTCTCCCCCCCTCCCCTTCCGGGATTTTTTTTTTAAAGATTTAAATAGTGATAATTTTGCAAAGGTTTTGCCAAAATATGATATTATATCGCATTATTTCCTACAATATTTAAAGAAAACTCGATTGTGAATACTAATTTGTATACATTTGAAAAGTGAAATGAATCTATTAATTAACAGAGTAACTCAAATTAATACTGACTTCTGTTACTTAACAAATTTGCATTAGTCACTTTCTATGTCAAACATATCCTTAACCAAAACTGGAGCATTTTTCTTTGAGTTATATCAATTATTTAAAAGATCGTCTAATATAATTATTCACTTCCATTACATAAAAAATAATAACAATATACATATGTTTAATTAAATACAGTTCCAAGAAAACCAGAACATTCAAGATATGGACTGAACCAATGAAAGCTTAACTTCGGTTTGAAAAGTACACACTGAAATTCCAGAATAATAAATAAATCTGAAAGACAATTAATAAATTAATAAATATGCTGATCATTAGTGAGTGCCTGGGCACAACCGGCACACAGCCTATGTGCACTATAGCAAACTGATTATACGTAGTACGCGAGAATACTATAATTTATAATTATTTTATAATATATTACTATACTTCTAGTACTATGGTGCACAGAACTGCAGTCACAATGGTACTTCATACCACAACGTAGCGACCATTCGATGAATACAACAGTAACAGACGTTTCACAAAGAAACATTATATATAAATATATATGATAGGAAAACTTAAGATGTCGAATAATACAACTTCAGTAGCATTTTTAATANTAACGTTTAACTTTTGGTGCACAGAACTGCAGTCACAATGGTACTTCATACCACAACGTAGCGACCATTCGATGAATACAACAGTAACAGACGTTTCACAAAGAAACATTATATATAAATATATATGATAGGAAAACTTAAGATGTCGAATAATACAACTTCAGTAGCATTTTTAATAACAAATTTAGTGTAATGTAGCGAATTTACAAGCCACAATACATTTTCAAAAAATTATGTTTTTTATTAACAATACAACAAACATTAGATATGAAATTACTGTAAATATAATTTACTTTAACGTACTATAATTTTGTACGAAGTACTATAATTTTCGCAGGCGTGTACTACCCTACACCTGCTCCCAGCGGCTATCGCGTTGGCCACTTTACCCCACGACTAGTGAGTACTACGAGGGATGGGGTAATTTCGCAATATGGAGGTTAAACAGTCTATGATGAATACCAAGGCTGTTACGTTTTTTGATACATCGATAATTATCGATATTTATCACTTTTGAGTGCTGACGATGTAGTGTCACGTCGCCTGAACTGAAATCAAACTGAGTTGTGTGGAGTTTGCACTCATCGCTTGGCCTTAACGTGGTGTGAAAAATACTTACGGATTTCTTGTAACATCTGTCATTTTCGCAACCCATGGAAAGGGTTTCAGTAGATCCATTGCAAAATAAGCAACCAATTATGAAATGGTTGGTGTGTGAGCAGAAGCCAACATCATCGGCCAGGGAAAGACGCTGTATGCAATGGTGCTAGCTTCTGGCCTTGCACAGCCACTACCAATGATACACACGTGGAACTAACGTATAGTTTAGTGACACCCAGCATCTTGCCAAATAAAACTGCGGAAAGTTAGGGTCACTAGGGGTGAGACCCTAGGATCGAACGGCGCCGGAGTGTATAGGTGCGGGGGGAGACGGGAGTGCCGCGAGGAACCCCGCCTGCTAACGGCAACGTCCGCCACGTTCCTCATGAGTGGAAATTAACCCGGGCGTGACCTGGCCGGGGACGGAAGCCGGACGGCCGCGGTGCAAGGACGAAGGAGCAAGACCACTGGCAGACTTGAGGCCGAGAAGGACATTCGCCACACGTGAGGAATCCTCGACCCAGCCGAGCTACCTGCAGAGCTTCGTGGCCATTACAAACACACACCACCTCTTAAACAATCAACTAATTACAGTACAAACATTTTTAACGCTTATATAGTAATACATATGTATATAGGCGCTGCCGACCGCATCGCGTTACTCTGATTGGTTCCATACCTCTGTTATTTGCATGCGCACGCCTATACTAGTTTTTTTTGCTCTTCAGTGTATTACTCCTATAGTTAACTCGTGCGTTTTCACTGCAGACTTAACAGCTACATTAAGAGATGATGTATTTTCCAAGCCAGCATCCATTTCCGCGAATAACCTCTACACAGCAATGCTTTTAACTGCTGTAATACACCTGGTTCGCTCTCAGCTCTCCCTTACTATAAATTCGGCTTAGCATCACTAGTCCTGGTGTCAGAGACAAAGTTATGTTCCAACCAAGGAACAAACCCCTCGCGTTAAAGGATAAGAAATTCCCCGGAATTCACGCTGTGTCCCTTGTGAAATAATCGCCTGCAGTAACTTTAAGAAGACTGTGCCTGATTACCTACCAGTATATCCCCGTATCTGCAAGTTTCATTGAATAGAACCCTTCCCCCTAGTTCTCAACGATGCAAATATATTAATATAAAGTTTTCACACATGCCGGTATCTGAGTTTGCCCACCATTGATTTCACCGATCATCCTTGGCAAAGCCAACTTGCTGCCACAAAATTGGCAACTCAATAATATTAGTTCCAGATATCTACTGCAGTTACAGAAATTTCTCCGATGTGATATTGGTACAATATGAGTCGATGTTTGGTGTAGATATAATACCTAAGCTATATTAAATGGTGTTGAAATGATATGCGATAATAAATGTTAAGTAATCAGTACCCGGGGATTTATAATTGCATGTTTTTTTTCTACGGTCGCCATTTTGTCATCCATAAACGGACTTTGCTCGCTAACTAACATAACAAGACATTTACGAGACAGATTTTCCACTGGAGCTTGGAAAGAAGAACACTGCCTGAGAAACGAAAGAAGGGACATAGGTGAACGTTACAAGAAATCCTCAAATACGTGATTCTGTGTTACATGCCCGGAAACTGAGTGACATCGACGCACGTGGGATACTTCTCTTAATCTAACGTTTCTTTTCTGGTGAAGTATTTTTTTATATTTGATTTTTGTACATTGTAGATTACGAACTGCTATTGTAACGCAACGCTGATTACGTGCTTATCTGAAAGTGCCCGAACAATTCGCAATTGTGAAGAAATCACAAAGAAATGCCGTTATGGGTACTTGGCAAGCCTCATTTAAAAATTTTAACAAACTTAACTAATTTTGTTTAATAAAATAAGCTGTTTCGGGTTTTTTTCGTGGTAGCCTCTAAAACAAACATTAAACATTATCTTCGACGGTCATATAAGCCACTTGGGAACGATTAGATTCAGGGTTTCTTTAGACACATTCTGATGATACGAGTGACATTTACACATTTCTGCTGAATTTCTTAACCAGAAAAATGTATTGATTGGTTCCGAATCGGTGACGACTAAAAAAAAAATTTATTTTTAATTTTTTTAACTGATTACTTTTCTTGAGAAGGCATTTATGTTATGTTTTGTGTGATTTTACGAGGCACTATTCGAAAATGAATAAAACAAATTGCGCTGACAAAATATTTAAATAAACAAACATGCACACCGATTAGTGTTTCGGCGTCGTCGAATCGAAACGCAAAACCAGCAGGGAAATGAAAAACCTACGATTACAGTGAATCNCGATTAGTGTTTCGGCGTCGTCGAATCGAAACGCAAAACCAGCAGGGAAATGAAAAACCTACGATTACAGTGAATCAAAATTTCACCAATGGATAAGAACAACTTTCTACATTATTTTTACCTCCTGCACCTAGCACCTAGAAATTTCCTGTGACAATTTTGCAAAAGCCTGAAGTGATTTAGCCTGGTTCATGTAGGTATTAGGGGCCACCCAACATCACACGTTTAACAAGCCAACTCCCTGCATGCTCCACACTTGATATTAAGAAACGATTAGGACAGTTTATGTACACCAATAAAATATGTTACATATTTATTACTCGAATATGTTCTCTGTTAAGGCGTAGTACATAGGATAATTCACGAGGAGTTACCGCCACTCACAGAGCCTATTCCTTACATCATTTGGAGCAAAATATGTCATATATATGTGGGTCCTATTCCCAATATTTACAGAGTAATTCAAAACATTTGAAGAATGACGAATAAAATAAGAACCCTTCCTGAAGTAAATACAGTGATCTATTATCAGACCGTATTGTTTACAGTTGAGCATCACAATTGCGTCTAACGAGCGTACAAAAGATGTTCAACATTGTTTCCGTCTACTTCCACACACTTGACCGTACGCTTATGAAGCTCACGTGTTGCTCTACGTAGTTGTCTTTGATTTCTGTAGCGGCATGCATGATGCGCGCAAGTAGTTCCTCACGTGTTTGTGAAGTACTTTGGTAAACAGTATCCTTCATCCATCCCCATACGCAATAATCTATTGGTGGTATATCTGGTGATCGAGGAAGCCAGGGGTGACAACCACCTCGTGCTATCCATCTCTCAGGGAAATGCACGTAAGTGTTCAACCACAGCACGGCGGAAGTGAGGAGGTGCACCATCATGCTGGGAGACCATTAGACGTCTCACTGCTAACGGAATATCCTCAAGTAACAGCGACAGTTATTCTTGCAAAAATTGCAGATACACCACACCAGTCAAGTTAGGTAATAAATTCTATAAATGTTCTTGTTTACTATCTTTTATAAATTTCGGTAGGTATATTTAAAATTTTTAGTAAATATATATTTTATATACAACAAAAGCAATTATTCCAATTGCCCAGTTTGACAAAGATTTTATTATGTGCTTTCTAATGCAGCACATTAATATTAATAAAATGATTTTCACAAATGAAAATTTAATAAATTATGCTTGTTTAACTATTAAAAATACATTTTGTAGCGGTGCTTAACAGCTGAGGACTTCAGCGTCAGTGTGGGCGAAGCAAGATGGAGATGGAGCAGTGACGGAAAGTTATTGGGGGAGAGGTTGTGTACCCCGAGAAAATCCACTGAGGTCCTCTTTCGATGCAATGTTTGATGGATGATGAATGATAATTATTGATTATGAGGATGACATTGATGACAGTAATGACTGTTGGAAGATGATTAATGGATGACAACTGATAGATGACGATTGATATGCGAATGACTATTGATGCACTCTAAATGCGAATCAGTGAAAAATCTTTCACTGAAAGTCAGTTGACAAGCTACTGCTGACCGACGAATCAAAAAAATTAACCGGGAACAAGTGATTTATAGCAGCGACATTCTTGACATTCAGTAGGAAATCACAAATAATCAGTGAAATTCAACCACGTTATTAATTAGTTATCTGGCACTTATTATATGTTGCTCAATTCTCACTTACTCAAGTATAGAGTGTGGATGATGAGATACAATGTGGTTGCTCTGACGTGATGAGAGCCCATGTTTGCTGCAGACATACTCGTCTTACTCAGTCGCCTGTCCACAGCAGCGTACGTTCGGAGGCGAGGATGGTGTCTGGATACTCCCCCCCCCCCC
>NQII01002602.1:85065-111009 GCA_002778355.1 Clitarchus hookeri | reverse complement strand
ACATGCTTACAGACGTGATGCTAATTTGCTCGTGCAATAGGACCGTGCACTATCGCGTCATCAACCATCTCAGTTACCGGTTCCTTCTCGTTGACAGCCAACACGGTTATGCTCGGATCTCCAGCGCCGTGTCTCTCATGAGAGTGGGTGGTAGAGATGCCTGTGTTGATCTGCGTGGTGTGCTGGATGTGTTTGCTACCCTCCAGGTGTCTCGTAGTGTCGCCGTTTTGGCCTCGCCTAGTCCGAGTCCATTAACTTGGAAATAAAAATACTTGTCCCCCTTATAGCTTCCATGACCATATTATCTGGAGTTCAGAATAATCCAAGAAGCAACCATACTCAATATTTCAGTACGATATAAGCCGTGTATTAATAACTATTTAGAAAACAACTAAATGGGTTTCTGCAGTGCTTGTGAGCAGTTGTTGTCGACGGATTCTTTCATTTCTTATTCTTGTAAACGTCCGTAATTGGTCCCAGAACTAGCAAAAATTCGCTGTTTTTTCTCCAAAGGATCGACTTGCAACAAAAAGAGTTAAATTTAAAGTAAAGCGGTAGGGGGATATTTTCAACATTTCGTCACAGTCAAATTAAATCGAGAAATTTACTGCGTACCTTTTAAACTACACATTTCTTAGCGTCACTCACCGCCTGTATTCTTGCAGATTATTTTACATAAGAAAGGGGATGATTCGAATGGTAAATACAGAGGGGCTGTATTACATTGGCTATGTTGAAAACCTTACGCCCTTGAAATTAATTACTTAAACTATTGTAATTGTTGAATTACTTGTACGATACCAGATCTGGTGCACGTGTATTTATAGGCTTGGTGACCCTGTTTTGAAAATTTGTAATTGAACAACATTTGTTCAGTAACATAATTTACTACTATCGAATAACAATATTCCGACAAATGTTACGATACACTCTGTATGCATCTACGCGTTGAATAAATTTTAATATTAAAACATCCAATCAACTTTTTTCTTGTTTTAGTTCGTCGACTTGATATTTTGCTTGTGATGTGCAAGGTGTTATCGACCACCACTTACACCTAAAATTTAGCTCCACTAAAATATAGCCTAGCCTTCTAAATCTGTTGAATTAGCGCGTTGTAGACACAACGTTTGCATAACCCGTTCATCATGTATGGCTGGCTCGCGCTTAGTTGAGCACTTTTGAAATCAACCATTGAAAATAAAGTCCTGCCCGCAACAAAGTAGCCACACTGAAGGGCCAAAAAAACTGGTATAGGCGTGCGTATGCAAATAACAGAGGTATCGAACCAATCAGAGTAACGCAACGCGGTCGGCAGCTAGATCGGTTACTGCGGCTACAATGGCAGGTTATCAAGATTTAAGTGAGTTTGAACGTGGTGTTATAGTCGGCGCACGAGAGATGGGACATAGCATCTCCGAGGTAGCGATAACATTTGGATGTTCGCGTACGACCATTTCACGAGTGTACCGTGAATATCGGGAATCCGGTAAAACATCACATCTTCGACATCGCTGCGGCCGGAAAAAGATCGTGAACGAACGGGACGAACTACGACTGACGAGGTATCATTAAACGCGATAGACGTGCAACCCTTTCTCAAATTGGCGCAGATTGGATTTGTGGACTGCCCTGCAGGATTCATGGTGTGAATTGCCTCCTGCATGCCTTCAGACATTAGTCGAGTCCATGCCACGTCGTCTTGCGGCACTTCTGCGTGCTCGTGGGGGCCCTACACGATGTTAGGCAGGTGTACCAGTTCTTTGACTCTTCAGTGTATAATGCTCAACACAGGCGCTGGCTGACTTACTTGCGGCAATGTTGGCAGCGAATTGCGAGGACTAGCCCCACGTGTTAACGTCTGGTCAAAATACGTGTTACGGAAATGGATTTCTCTTATCTACACGCGTTAGAATAGCAATTGGCGTAATAGTAATATCTTTATTTCTCTTTCTGAATTCACAGTATATGCTAATCAACTTATGAATACTTGTTATTGGGAACATGTAAATGTTAATTTTTATGATTGATGGAGTTTATACAGGACGGGATAAACGCAGATAAACAGATCTTTTAGATGTCGTCAGTTAGCTGAATGCTAAATCTTAATCAGTGATTTCAGTCAGAGTTACTGTACTGAATCTTCAGTAAATGACCTGTTATCTTCTGACAAATCAGTGGACTACACTGAGGTTTTACTGCTAGGCCAGTGCAATTCTCTAGGAATCAGTAGAAATCACTGTTCAATCAGCGAATACCGGCATCCAAAACGACCAGTACAATTTTACTTATTCAAGTGGAACAGTTTCAAAAAATAGCTGCTGTTAAATGTGCTTATTTGGAATATTTTTAACTGTTTCAATTTTAGAGCGTGTGAATGACTTACAGTGGTTGGTAGCGAATTCAGCCACATGGTGACAACCGTGGAGTCAGGGAATGGCTTGTTGTGATGTATATGAAGCAACTTCTGTTGTCCGTCCAGCCACATCATAACAACCGTGGAGTCAGCGAATGGCTTGTTGTGATGTATATGAAGCAACTTCTGTTGTCCGTCCAGCCACATCATAACAACCGTTGAGTCAGGGAATGGCTTGTTGTGATGTATATGAAGCAACTTCTGTTGTCCGTCCAGCCACACCTTGACAACCGTGGAGTCAGGGAATGGCTTGTTGTGATGTATATGAAGCAACTTCTGTTGTCCGTCGCTATCCTGCAACGCTCAAAACAGAGCTAGTTTGTATACCAAAAGCGTGTTAACAGAAACCGTTTTCAAATAAATAGAGTGCTGCCACAACTAACCTCTAATGCCAAAAACTTGTATGATCCTATACAATTAACTGGTGCATCGTAATCTCAACAGATAGGATTGCAATTTCTTTTTTTGGCGTGCGAATATGGCAATGGTGACAAAACAGGATTCATCGTTCCTCCTTTGTAACCAAAAGCAAGGTCAACCCCTTGTGACAACCCCTGTCGTAATTATAGAAGGGTGAAACATTACTGCTGTTTATCACAAATAACAGTATATTCTCTTTGTGCTGAAGTTTCCCTTTTCAATTAGCATTTACATCACGTCAAAAACTTAAAGTAAAATATTTATCTTCATTAAAAATAAATAAAGCATTCTACCGGTAGCTAGTATGTTAATACAAATGAATACAATGTATTCAAACATTATTGGTTTGAATTTTATTGATTATTTAAATCTTGTTATATCTTACAGCGCATTAAATTGCAAGATTGTAAGTTTTAACAGACAACAATTTACTAAACAACTATGTAACTCTTTTACATATAAAACTGAATAACTGACATTTTTATTGGAACTGTCCGTAGTTGCGTTTTAAATTTTAAAAAATTAATTTACAATTTAGTGCAACCTATTAATTCATAACTACGTTTATTTGATACAAGTGCGAAGCAAAACTAACATTTAGATTCAGACAGTTGTCTTGGAATTCACTGGGAGACTATTTTTTTTTGCCAATATAGAATCTCCTGCGTGCTCGTTCCGCTGTTACGTTAATTTCTCCTCTCCGTCCTTGGTGCCGCGGTGGTGTGGTGGCTAGACCACTCGCCTCCCACCCAGGCGAACCGAGTTCGATTCCCGCGGCGGGATCGCTCCCTGAATGTTCAATCTTCGCATGTGGGAATCGTGCCGGACTATGCCGTTAGTCGGCGGGTATTCTCGGGGTTCTCCCGTTTCCCCGCCCGTTCATTCCGGCGTTACTCCACGCTCACATCACTTCACCCTGGTCGGCTGTCAAGACCTTGCCAAGAGCGGCCTGGATCTCTCCACGCTCCACTTCGTCCACACCAGTGGATTACTTACGCCCAGCGACTGGACGGAACAAGCTAACCTCCGAACAGACTGCGGCTGTGGGGTGGACACGCTTCATGCCGCACAGCTGAGCCGAGGTCACGGCAGCCGGGGCATAGCGACGACTCAGGTGGTCGACGTGTAAACCAAGGTCGGGTTGTACTAGCCTTTCCCACGCGGTTGAAGATGCGTGAAGGCTGACAGCAAGTTCCTTCCCCGCCGCAAGGTTCCAGCTCAAGACATCGCTAAGCTAAAGGCCTGACATCTCGCACAAAATGTTCTGTTCCGTCACGCTCTTTGCTGGCCGAGCCCGGTTCATTGCGTACGACTGGCGACATCCGTCAACGAAATTCACTAAGCCAAGGGTTCGAATCCCGAACAGGCCTTGGGGGTGTGTGGGTCGTCGGTTAAATGCATGCTTACTTCACTAGTCAAGTAGTCCTCCATCACCTCGCCGGCGTTCACCGACTGCGTTGGTACAATTTACAGCAATTAAGACGTACGAAAACAATCCCTGTGTACTTAAAGCATCTCTTTAAGTTTAGTTACGGTTTTGTGTACCTATTTATTTAACTGGTGAAGGGGCGGAAGACTTATCAAAACTTAACTGAGGGTTTTCCTGAATAACTGCGCTCCCTCTATTCTCAGTCGAATTAAAATATTAAATTTTAGTCCGATAAGAATTTAACGTAAATATGTCCCTCAACAATAACACTACCGTCCATTGATGAAACCCCTGAAGCACGCTAGGTGGAGGAAAGTACCCTAAACATCAATTTATACTAATCATATAGTGTGTGCATATGCATTCTTCTTATACCACATACAATTAAACATGTATATGACACTTATATGTACTTCATGTACGCTTTTCACTGATTATGGTGTGAACCTACGTTGAAAAATGTTGAGATCGTACAAAATATTTTCTGCAGTAGACTTTGCCAAATATTTTGTGTAAGTGCAAAATTATTTTGTAGGTACTACAGAATTGTTTGTTAGCTATTACAAATTAAGAACTGTATTTGTAATGAGTTTCAAAAAGTTCTGCTGTAGCTATAAAACTATTTTGCCATAGCTAAAAAAATATTTGATTGAATCTATTTTAACAGTATATTATTAGTGACTTTTTATTTAATTACAGAGTGAGGCAAGCGGGGAAGAACACAATAAGGGCCCGAAAAGGCATTCGCGTTAATGGCAGGGGAACGTTAAAAACATAATGGGTAAACAAACCCCTGGTGCAGCTGGTCGGGGATGAAACCATGACCCCCCGAGAGCGAGTCAGGCGTGCTATTTCCGCCTGACCAAACACAGTAGGTCAAGGTCGTGATCTCGTCACTCTGAGGTTCCTCGCATGCAGACACGCCGGGTAACAATTCCGTGTTATCCGGTACATAACACATAGCGAACCGCAGCAGTGGTTCTCTGAATGTTTGCACGTTTCGTTTCTTGAATCCATGGAACGCGGTGGCTGAGCGGTTAGACTGCTCGCCTCCCACCAAGGTGAACCGGGTTCAATTCCCGGCCGGGTCACTCCCGGATTTTCGTAAGCGGGAATCGTGCCAGACGATGCCGCTGGACGGCGGGTTTTCTCGGGGATCTACTGTTTCCCCCGCCCATTCTCACCTCGTTTCACCCTCATCGGCTCTCAAGACCTCGTTGTCAAGGGTCGTACAAATCCCTCAACTCAACTCTTTGAATTCACGGACTCGCATATTTTGCATGTCCTCCACCAAATACGTTATTACTCGACTACGGAAAAATTTGAAAAAGTAAATAAATAAATAACTAAACCTTCTAAAGCTCTTCGAGACTATTAGAATATTTTCTTTTTACATTTAGTGGATTTGAGGTCGTCATAGGCTTCTAATAATTTTTATTTGTAGGCCTCTATTTGTGGATATTTACTGCCAGTTTTTCGTACGGACGTGAGATATACGTATCATTCGGAGCCCACATCCATCAGAAGTGAAAAGTCCTTCGGCGAATGTAGTTCTAAATCCAAAAGCAAACTTATCAAAGGAATAAGTGGTGTAAAGATGCCACGCTGATAACTTTATGAGCTATTTCTCTTCCACAGCTCCGTGACACACAGTAAACAGATAGTGAATTACGTTGTTAACCATTTCTCGAGACAGATTGAGCTTTTAATGCATAAAAAATGTCCCACTTCTTAAAAGTTAAATACATTTTTTTAGAAACCATTTATTAGGATGTTGCTGCTGTGCATCACGCCATGATAATAGCAAATGCAAAGTATTATTAAACTTGGTGCGCACGAATACGGTGCGTTGGTCCTTTGGTGTAATTGTCTAGAATTGGTTAAAATTTGTTTGCATGAGGCGGACGACTACTCTGAAAGTAGAACTTTAGGAGTGTTTCAAAAAAGTTGAAAGTAACAGTGGATATATTATACATGTAGTACTGACAAAAGCATTCTAAAAACCAATATGATGCTAACAAGAGCGCTTGCGAAAACTAAGTTTTATGTATTTAAATATTTGCTCTTTAAATTTAACTCTCGATAATCTGGGGGTTTTTTTTTTTCCTTTGCAGACGTATAACCGTTGTTAAAAAAATACCTTCCCAACGATGAAATGAAAGTCACAATTGCCATGGTTTTACACTGAATCTCTGTTCTGACAAACATCCACCCCTTCTGTGAATTTTCTATTATGTCAAGGGGTAAATGATGTACATAAGACTGGGGCAGTGACCAACTTCTGGGTTCCCAGCTCAGTAAAAACACACAAATAAACGCCGCTCATCCCCCCCCGCTTCTCTTTGTTAATGACGCGGGAGCGATGCGATGCGATGCGGTCGCGCGTCGTCACGCCACTGGGTCGACAACAACTTCTTTATGGCAGTGATTCATGTCATCATTGTAGATGGCTAGGGCACACTGCAGTTCATAACGTACTTATAGCGGTCTTTCCACTCTCTCGAGTTCGGGGAGCACGCCATATCTGACGTCACAGCTTATCGAACAGCTGACTGCGGAATGCCCTTGCTCGGTGTCTGTCGAGCATGTTCGCGGCGATCTGTCTTGATACGATCCTCCTCGTCCGTGTGTGGGGATCAAAAACACCGATCCACCAACTGTTTTCTGAGTGGGAAGGGACAGGTTTTTTTTTTTTCCTTCAAGAAAGGCCGGGCATGCCGGCAACAGTGAACGACAAAGGCCGTGTTCCTTTTTCTACTGACAGCAGGTGAGACTGCTGACGAGGGTTCATTTTTTTTTACTAAGACTGCTGATGAGTCACTAAGTTGTTTTGGTGTCTGGGTTGGAGGCTACACTCCCTGTTGAGACTAATGACGTGCACAAGTCTCGGCAGTGGCAGACGAACAGTCATGGCGGCGGCAAACGATCATTCTAACCAAGAGACTGCACTGCTGTTATCTGCAGAGGATGCAGACACTGCAAGAACGGGCTGGTATTCAATTATTTCCCCCTGAATTAAACATCAATATTATTATATTTACAAAGCAACCTCCCTATCGTGGGAAAACACATCCGTCAGTAATGACACGACAACAAACTCGTCGGGCACAGCGGACGCCATTTATTTCTACTGCTGGAACTGCTGACGAGTGTTCCGCCACCGAGATCAGTGATTGGCTGTTGGCGTTCTTCCTGCTGAACAGTAACCTCAGCGGTGTCAGTAGAAGAAGGAACACGGACAAAGAAGCTCCTCCAACGCGATCAGGAGCGAAGTTTCTCGGCCAAGAGAGTGAAGCGTAGGGCGACCAGAGAAGCCTCGTCCTGCGGGATGCGAAAAGCCAAATAAAGTAAAAAAAAAAAACAAAGTCCTTCTTTGGCCAACTGTCCTGCAAAATGTCCTCCTTTTTCCAACCACTGAAAACGTATGCTATTTACTCATACAGTAGAAACTGAATTTGCAAAATAACCCTTTATTGTGTGCCATTAATTCGAATGATTAATACACCCGAAGGACATTTAACGTAAAACTGTTGTAGATCTACTTGTGTTCGTTCACTTACAATTAAATAATAATTATTTTGATTTGCGCCCAGATGCTTATTAGGTTTAGGCTATACTTCACAAATGTTCAATCATTTTAGCTTGTTTACAGTAATGTCATGACAGTAAGTTAACATTTATTATGTCAAGTGTATTGCTTCGCGTACTACAAAGTGTGGCCAAGCGTGTTTTGAAGTGTAGTGGGAAAGGTCGGATCTTGAAAAGTTGGACACCGTGTCGGAGAACACATGAGCACGTGACGTCACCACGCTCGCACAAACGCGCGCCGGTAGAAAGGCCACTTAAGTGTCTGTAAATACAGCTGGTTCACGTTAGATTTAATTTAATACTTTTTTTTTTTATCACACTTTCAAAAACGCTTGCCCGTAATCGCGCGAACGCTGACAACCATACAAATACATGCAGTAGGTAATTTTGCAAACTAACATACCATGTCCTTACGTTTTACTGACAGTGTGAGTTTTAAAATAATGGCAAATAAAACCAGTCTGTTTTTGTTTTGCGCACGATAATATAAGAATCGCGGTTGAATTTATGTTCTTGGCCAAAAGCGTACAAACAATCGCCAACTAAATATATATAGGCTGTCCACGGTAAAGTGAGTACTTTCGAGGCCCTAGTTACTTTTTTCCTTTCATCCATTTTTTATCCTTAAAACCACCGTTTCAAATAAATATTGTTATGTAAGTAATAAACACAGTATGTATATTCCACCGCACTTGTAAGTTAACGTCTAAGACTAAAATAACTCATATTTATTTATTGTTATTCCAAATGAGATGGTTTTCAAAAGTGCTCACTTTACCGTGAATAGCCTATGGTCACAATTGACTCTGTAAGTACGTATGCTTCATCGTATCCAGCCCTTGGAACTAGATCTCACTCGCCACGATGATTCTTGATTTGTTGGTTGCTTCAACTATTATATGTATATATATACAGTAGAATCCCGATAATTCGTATTGTCAAGGGACTGAATGTTAAATATGAATTATCGAGATATTCAAATTAGCGGGATTACCAATAATTGGGAGCAAAAAAAGAAAAAATACATAATAACGAGATTAATGCAAATTTGCATTAATATGTAATGATAAACGCATGGCTACATATTATGTATACATATGTACAGTATATATAAATCAATAATTACATCAATAAAAAACATATTAAAAATTTACGTTTAAAAAAATCTGTAATTTTCTTTTGGTGCAAGCCTTGCCGACGGGTATTGTCGATGGGTTTGACAAGCATGTTCAAAGCAGAAAATACCTCATCGCCAACATATGATTTCTCTAAGAAATGGCGCACGTTGTTGATGTATTGTTTAGCCACTTTAGGTGTAATTGTAAGCACATCATCTTCGTCATCACCTTCACCATCAATGTCCTGAGATGGAGCCAAAATTTCGTCATCAGTTAGAATCCCCGCTACCGCTAGGCCATCGTAAAATGGACGAAATCTTCAGACGTTATAGAATTTTCTTCATTTTGAGGAAGACGATTCCAATTCACAGGGCATTCTAAGTCTTGTTCAGTAACTGCTGATGAAAGTTCCACCTTCGTGAATCCACAGCACGAAACCCGTTTTTTATTGTGCTTTCGCTAACACTTTGCCACGCCTTGTGAGCAATGTTCATGGCTGAAAATAAGGTGATTTTATGATCCTTCCCATCCTCGATGCTGTCAAGGAGTTGCATCACTACTTCCTTAAGGTAAAAGGTTTTGAACGTTTTAATTATGCCCTGGTCTAGAGGCTGCAGCTTAGAAGTAGTCTTGGCAATCAAAAACACAACATTAACATGACTGAGCGGTGGGGTATTGTTGTGGGCCGTACAATTATCCTTGAAAAGTAGGATTTTTCGCTGCCTTTTCTCTATATCAGCATGCACTGATCGTATCCATACCTTGAATAATTCGCCTGTCATCCTAGCTTTTTTGTTTGCACGATAGGTCTTCGGAAAAGTTTTTACGTTTTTAAAACATTTTGGTTTAGCTGATTTGCCTATCATGAGTGGTCTCAATTTCTCAGATCCATCCATGTTGGCGGCGACCAATATGGTTACACGTTCTTTATAATTTTTCTCCGCCATGACACTTTTATTTCTTAAAACACATTGATCGGTCGGAGAGACAATTATAAATAACCCCGTCTCATCGGCATTAAAAATGTTGTTGGGTTCATAAGAATCGATTATTTCTCCCAATTCGTCTTTCCACTCAGAACAAACGTCGGTCATACACTCGCACTTTCCCCACTAAGCTTCTTCAATTTTATGCTGTGCCTTTTTTTAAACCTATCAAATCAACCATCCCTCGCACGAAAGTCTTTAATTCCCATTTTTTCTGCGAAAACGTTTGCTTTTTCTCTTAAAATGTTTCCTCGAACTGGTACATTCGAATTCCGTGCTTGCGCAAACCACTTTTTAAAATTCTCTTCTAGTTGTGGATACTCACCAGTCTTAAAGCGCTTTACTTTGCTGTCCGATGTCTGGGAGGCGGTTTTGTCCTTGTTCTTCAGAATTGATGTTATTGTGGAAGGAGGATCGTTATAACGTTTGGACACGTCAATTTGTTTGTCACCGCCGGCCACGGCGTTAATGATTTCTTTTTTTTCTCTAATGGAAAGACACGTATTAACTCTTTTCGGAGGCATGGCTAAGACCGAACTGACTAACTTTTCACTCGCTCTGCTCCTTCCTACCCTCTCATAACCGTAGACCGGACAGCAAGGCGCCTCTTAGTTCTGAGAATCACAGACACATCGCCTCACAGCCTACTCGGCGTCATTACCTGCCCTTCAAACCCTCCTACGTCCCTCAGCACCCTTCCGGTCTTTTTTACCCTGCCCGAATTGCATCAATCTAGAACTGGTGTACGGTATAGGGTTAAAAACATTACGAGTTAACGAGATTTTTAAGTTGTAAATAAGAATTATAAGACTTTTAATTGAGCTCGAGCACCAAAATAAATACGTATTATCGAGGGGACCGGAATGCATTGTTTTTTTTATGAATTAAAGGGATTTTCTCAAGGGACCGGCAAATTTGTATGAATTATCGGGATATACGAATAATCGGGATGCGAAATATCGGGATATTACTGTATATATATATATATATATATATATATATATATATATAGAGAGAGAGAGAGAGAGAGAGAGAGAGAGAGAAATATAATTTTTTAGTTATTTACATATTTATCTTATACTTCATTAACATTAGGTATAATTATGCCATAAACATAATACAATTTTATATATATATATATATATTACGTTGATTGTACTATAATTATACGTTAATATTTCAGATAGTACATTTGTACTGACTGGCAAGGTAAGTCGCTTAAACTTTTGCTCTTCTCACGTCTGCAGAAATATTTTGCCAATTATAAAATGTCCAAAATAAGTATTTCCAGAGATTTCGTTGAAGTACGGAAACTAGTAAAACAAGCGAAGAGCACCGTTATCGACCACTTTTAAAACTAAGTGCTATATGAGCCCGCGGTAGGGACGGGAGTTAAGTGCGTCTCAGGGCTAAGCCCCATACGCCTACAAGGAAGGGAGTATCATGCAAGGAGACATGCATCGCGGCAAAGAGGGATTGGGCTGCCATGGCCAGATTGTGGCCACGACAACCTCCCTAAGTGTACTTATAGCTAAACTACTATACTAAGAAGAAAAAGGGAAAAACCGGCAAAGTCACCGTAAAAACCCTTTCGACAGGAAAGAATTAAAAATTGTTTCATGCATTATCATGGTTAACAGAAAATGCTACAAGAGACAGAGGATAGGAATCATGCTCTTTATTATGATAGGAAAAGTGCTAGTAGAGAGGGGGCGGGTCAAGCCGTTATCGACCATCAAACGCTAAGGCTGGCACTTGACGTGCACTTGGGCGATGAGGCATCTCATGAGAGCGCCATCTCGCCTGGGGAAATCTCATACTTGTTAGTCCCCGCCGTGCAAGTAAACCCCGCTTCGTTTAGGCGGGTAACGGACCGACAGCAGGGATTAATGGCAGGCGGCAGGCCGAGGAGAGACACTCCCTGGCAGCGGTCCACGAGCTCCGGCCGACCCAGATCTCTGAGGTGAGCGCTGGCCGTCTTCCTTGACCACTGCGTCGAGACGCATGCGTCTTGAGCCGTCTCACTTGACCCGGGCCGAGATGCGTTTCGAACTATGTCTGGGGCGCGTTCCGAACTATGTCTGGTGTGCGTGCAGGTTCGTGGACTTCGCCTTCTGCGCATGCGCCCTACATCGACCTACCCCACGCCATTACAACCGTAGAGTCACGTGTTCGACGGTGATGATCGTGTTTGTTTATATCTGGTTTCCAAAAGACAAACATAACATACTTGCAAGGCTATTCACGGTAAAGTGAGCAAATTTTGAAAGCCCTCTCATTTGGAATAGTAGTCAATCAACATATTTTATTCTAACCTTAGACGTTAAATTCCGAGTGCGGTGGAACGTACAAGCAGTGTTCATTGCTTACGTGGCAATATTTATTTAATAAGGTGGTTAAAGGATAAAAAAATGGCTGAAAGGAAAAAGTAACTAGGGCCTCAGAAGTGCTCACTTTACCGTGAACAGCATATACTAATTTTATTTCATCTAATTGCATTAAGAAATTGATTATAGTTAAGCTGGGCTCACACCCGTCCGTCAGTTGAAAGCGACTCACAACAATCCGTCGTCCTTGATACTTCTGTCCGGCAAAATTTCAGCGAGACAACATCGCGATCTTTGTTTCGTAGAAGGTATATTTTGGTTCGAAATACATTTTCAAGCGAGAAACATTTTGGAGAAATAATTTTTCTTACGTTATAAAAATTTATACTGAATTATTGTTTACGTTTAAATTCCTGAATTTACCACCAAGATAAACGAACACATATCCACAGCCTTGCATTTTATTTCAAAGTGCGTATTCGCGTCTGAGGAATGTCGTCAGAAGGCGGTCCGTCGAAAGTTAAAGTTTGAGAAATATTTGATGGATTGACGGATAGGAAAGGAAGTTGCCCTGCGATTGGTCGAAGATCACGTGACCGCCTGACGGACGGTTGTGAGTCCACCTTAAGTATACAAACTTCTCAACGCACTTGTTTATAATAACAGCGTTTTAACCTCAAATCCCCTCCACGTCGTTTTGTGATGTTCGTATTGGCAAAAAAGCAGTCCAATGTTGGGATACGGGGAGTGGCTACTGCGCACCTCAGGCCGCGCAATCTCTACGGGCAGCCTTGGCGCATGCGCAGTGCAGCAGATACCACAGCTCCGTGCACCCTCTGTACGGTTTATTCTTCTCGGGTTGGGACTCTCTATGGTAATAGTTAGACAACTAAAACTTTTCGCCGCAGGGTAGCACTAGTGTCGCATGTGTGCCGGGTTTTTTCCGTTTTGTATCTAGACAAATGGGATAGCTGTAATTTTGATAACATAAATGTTATTGTGTAAAATCTTCCGTTTTTTGTGTTTTATTGTAACCTACGTACAGAATAAACTCGGTTCTCCACAGTAGCGTTAACTACAACAAAAACTTCCTCATGTCGTAAAACTTGATTTAGCAAAATGCTGGTTTACACAATTACTTTCTTTAAATGTGACGACTGAAACGTTTCATTTAATAATTATAATATTTACTTAGCTCTTAGTTTTTGTTCTTTTTACTACAATAAGTTAATTTATAGGTACTCAATACCAAGAAATGTGTTTTTTTTTTATATTTTTACTCGTGTAGCCATTATTGGAGGGCGTGAATAATAGTTACAATATAAAGTTATTACTTAATATTTTCGCTGGGACAAATATATAAATGTATCATATTTTTATTTAATTAATTTTTATATCACAACTCGGGCCAAACACAAATTTTTACTCACGCACAAATAGAATTTCTCCATTTACCGCCAGCTTTCAAGCGACCTCTTTGGAACATCAGTGCTTCTTGCGGCGGAAATTTACCCTACGCCAAACTCGCCATTACATAAGGGATTTTGGTTTGTATCCCAACCTGGGCAGAACAAACCTTACTTGACCCGAGCCAGGGCGCGTTACGAATCATGTCTGGTGTGAAGGCGGGCGGGCAGGCTCTGCGCATGCGCCGTGCGTGCAGCGCAGCCACAGACACCTCGGCTCGCTGCGTCCGCAATAAGCTTAGTTCTACTAGGGTTAGGAATAAAACGAGTTTTCTTACGGGAGAGTTTGCCATAGGGAAAATTTCCGCCACTACGTGCGCAGTGTTCTAAAGTGATCACTTCCAATTAAAATTTTAAGCTACGTGAATAATAAAAGAGAAAAATCTTACTAAGCAACGTAGTTGTTTTATATTTGAGTTATTATTATTCAAATAATTTAGTTTTTTTTAACGTGGAAAATAGAGAACTGGTACACATGCGACACTAGCGCTTACCTAGTGGCGGAAAAAAATTAGTTGCCAAGCTAAATGCATTGAGCTTCCCAACCCTGAGTATAATAAACCTTGTCGCCGCAATTAATAACGTTTTAAATGGCGGCCATGCCGGCCCAATATGCTCGTGACGTCACGTGGTCGATAGCGCACACCTCGGCGAACAAGCGTTGATCGGCGGCCGTCGCCTGTCTGAAGCAAGGTTAGGGTGGGGGAGGAAACGCACAAAGAAAGAGAGAAAACAAAACGCGAAGTGTGTCAAGGCCCGTGGCGGTGGCAGAGGCTGTAGGTTACGACACAGAATCGGCGAGTATGCAGAAGCCAAACAGCGTGGCTATGCCTCTGATATACCTGAAGCCTAGTTGGCCCTACACACATGCATCCTCACGAGGACTCTCTAGTAAATAGTGTCTGCGAAATATGTTTTTTCGCTTACGTGTATCTGAGTAAATAAATGTTCTAGGAATAAGAATATTTTCCAAGAAAAATTTTAACCCCCCAAAAAAAATTACGTTAAAAGTGCATTTTTAGCATTAAGTCAGTTTTTAATCGCCTCTGGTGCACGAACAACACTTTTTTTTTTATGAAATACTAATTTATTTTAATAGACACACGTATTTCAAATAAAAGTGTACTCCAGAATTATCTACAGCCAACACGTTTGACTTTTATCCGATTAGAATATAGTCGAGGGAAAAAAAATTTGTGNTATTTTAATAGACACACGTATTTCAAATAAAAGTGTACTCCAGAATTATCTACAGCCAACACGTTTGACTTTTATCCAATTAGAATATAGTCGAGGGAAAAAAAAATTGTAACACGGTCAAAAAATAACATTTTTAGCGCTTTCCTGCGAATTTTTCTTAAAGGAAAGGAGAAAAATATGGATTAGCATTTGCAGTGTAACTCACTGGCTTGCATCGCGCGCAATAACATTCTACTATTACAGACCTGATCTGCGATAAGTTCAGCTATCTTGGAATGCGTGTGGCAGGCGGTCTTTGGAAGGCCCGTCGCCATGCCACCTTATTACAAGACGCGGCCTTGAGACTTTCTACTTGGTATCCCCTTAAAGAGTCAGGTGACCTCCTTGTATCAAAAGAACAATCCAATTAAAGACAATCTTGCGTCGTGTGAATGTCTGCCGAGTTCGTCAACTGCAACATTCACTTACTCTTACCGTTCTAGTTAGCGTGTTATAGTGCCTTTACAACTGGGGAAAAGTAGACAATTTTTTTAAAAATATTATCATCTCTACTCAAAAATATTTTTTTGAGCACTTAAGTCAGCACATTTCTTTACAGTGTAATCTTATTTTGACTGTTGGAACTTGACCTGCACTCAACAAGTCTCTTCTGAAGTGTGCGTACTTTTCGCAGAACAGCATATCGCACGCACGTTTAATAATTTCGAGGAAAATCGTGTATTTCAAACACACCGCGACACAGTTTAAGCAGCAGGATAAAGGGGGGGGGAAGCGCTTACGATCCACTGCTGACGTCAGATATTCCCGGGAGATGACGAGTGGTACGGCGCCATTGCAAACCTTCGTTCCGGCAGTCCTGATGTCGACTCTCCATGGTACAGTGACCTGGAAGCACACTAAACAACACTAAACTACACTAGCTCGACTTCTGTCGTTGGCCAGAAATATCTATGGCACAGCCAAAGTCCTGTAACGCGGTTGCACAGGTTTAACAGCTGTTTACGAAGGCCAGCAGTTGGGGGAGATCACGAATTGTGCTCAAGTGTGCATTGGGTCGTGAAATCCAGCACGTTGGTAAATAATAGCGCGAATTTTGTTGCACGTCTCTGTGCACAGGTCAGTGCAGTTTAATCTGCTGTGCACTGAACCTCCGAAAAAATTTTTACCCTTCTGATAGACGACACTTGTCCTAGAAATACATTATTTGATCGTTGTCTATAAATTAACTTTTCTGGCAAAAAAAACTGCGTATAACAGTATATTTAGACATATATACTTATTTCTACAAAGTAGCTCTATTTTATTAGAAAATGTTAGATATGAAAAATAAAAATGATACATGTTGTTGATTTTCCTTCCGTTTCACCAATTAACGAATGCTCAAGTAAAATTCAGAAGACGGAATCATCTGGAATTGTTTAATTACATGTAAGTAAAGGCGAAGCCAGGACACAAGGCTTGGTTCCGCGTCATCTCGCAGTCAGTTCGCGACGTGAAACTCACCAGTCGGACTCCGAAGCCACTTCGTTCCTGTATACTTGCGTATCACCAACGTATCGTACACATTGCGTTCTACTTAAGGTAGCCGCCTGGTTGACGGAATTTTGCACGTCTGAGGCCTAAATACGTGGGAGCGCTAGGGGCGACCGAGACATGCGCATCAACTCTCTCATCGCCTCTATGCGCAAAGCACTGAACTGGCGTGCAGTCTTGCCGTCGATAACGCGCCTCTATGAGACTTTCAGCGGAGACCCTACCATTTTATGACTTAGTAATAATATAAATAAAGGTATGGTGCACGTCCTTATCCTTTTTTTTTTATGTTTTGTACCGCAATGTTCATACCTAAAAATGACCGTGAAAACACCCGTTTGAGCCATTTTCACTATCACAAAACCATGCTTTAGAGAGAAATGAAGGAACTGAAAAACGCATACAGACGCGTAACGTTTCTTAAATGCTATTCGTAAGCAGACCTTACTCAGACACGTTGGGTGGTTTTTTAATAAAACTTCTTCTGCTGGAGCTCTGCACACCGTTTGGCGGCCTTCCCAGACGGCCACCATAATTACGTGCTTAAATTTATAAAATTGGTCCATGTAAATAATAATACATGTTAAATCTTGATTCGCAGTTTGCATCTGACTAAACTCTTCCTAACAGTAACATTCCAAAAATATTATGAAATTTGACGCAAAACCTGTGAAAACTTTTCTTTTACAGAATTAAGAAGAGAACTATGGCCCAAGTGTACCAGGTCTTACTATAGAGTACATATACAAAGGAGTATGACGTCACAAACGTATGTTCAACACCATCTCTGTCGGAATCATCCGATTTCAGTAAAACTTAACATTCAGTAACATTAAAATTATTAGTAACAAAAGTACAAGGGATACAACATTGCTTGCACATAGTGAAAAACTGTTTCTGGTCAAACAAATGCCTTGTCCTATCTGCAAAGGAGTATACATGGAAGTTACGCATTAAAATTTTTTTGTGGTTGATTTTTATATTTAGACGAAATAATGCCCTGCTCTTCTGATCAACTGTGTGCTTTTGTATAATTATTAACAACATAAATAATAATTGCATATAATAATTAACATTAAAAACATTTATAAAATGCTAGAAAGTCTCCTGTTCCTTCGGCCAGTGTCTGGCAAACTCATCTCCGAGCACCGGCGCGCCAATTGCTCTTCTGTTTACTTAGCTGTTCTGTGAGTGCGCTGCCGCCCCAGACGCGTGTCGCACCTGCACACACTGTGCACGTCTCCGGCTTGCTTCCGCGTTCGTTAGTCAGGGGCTCCTCGCCGTAGTTGGGAGTAACCAGAGACTTTGGGCCGTATGCAGAGATCGTCCTTTTCTTGTTCCTCAAGGCTTCCTTCCAGGAGGAAGTTTTCTTAAAGTATCGTGCAGAGACGCAAAAAGGCTTGGTCGCTCCTTTCCTTACCGAAGGAAAGGCTTGCCTCGTCCTTCTCGCGAGTAAGGCCGATCGTGCACCGAAGATACACGAACGTTAGTGACGTCATGGAAACGTCATAGTTAACAGCCGATAGGAAGAATTGAAATATGTTGTGTACCTAAATGTTCTTATGTAGTCTATGGTAATAATATATTGTTTTGATCCGAAAAAATGGCATCAGGTGGAAAGTTTGAGCGTTTTTCAAATAGTGAACGAAATTGGGAACGTAATCGAAAATAAGAAAACTGATTACAGTAACCTGACTGCCAAAAAGGAGGCATGGGTCCAAATAGAATGCCAATTCAATTCGCGTCCTGATGTTTACCAAGGTCACGTTGGCAAAGAGCGTCGTACCTGCAGGTCGTACAGCCGACCACGACTGCTAGTGTCGCTTGGCGCCTCAAGGTCATGTCCGACCGTAAGGAAACACCGCGACGGCGATGGAAGATGGCAAACTAGCTTCGCACGTCTTCTATTTTCTCAGAATCTCAAGCGGATGTAACACAGCAACCTGTTCAGAGAAGGTACCGCATTATCGTTATACTATAAAACACTGTCTTACAGAAGAACAAATATCGTAAACTGGACACTACTTACAGCAATTTTTACTGACTTTGACATAACCACACGTATAAACTGGCAACGACATATCGACTCTCTTTTCTGTCCTCAATAAATGATTTACTTAAAAACATTCCATTGTTTTTTTAAAATTAGAATAGACACAACTGCTTAAAATGATACCCATGCGACATATAAGAAGGCCCCTTAATCGTTAGGAATAAATAATTACGTCCGCTTGATGTCTGGTGGATTTTTACTCAAAAGAAAAATAATGGCGCTTATAATTTCATGGGAGTAGAATGATTATATGCGTCCGGGGACAATGTATTTTAAATGGGACAAAACTGGCACCTGGTACCGTCGTCGGCCGGCCGCCATGTTGTGACGGCACCCAATCGACATACTGAACCCAGTTGACCTTGACCTTGATCTTATGTTCGTGACATTGCATTACCTTAAAACACAAAAAAAAAAAAATGCAGAAAAATAATAAAATTAAAATAAAAACACTATTTTAAAAATTATTTAAAGCTGTACATGTAGGAGGTCCAGGGTTCGATGACAGGTGGATCAACTAANAATAAGAAAACTGATTACAGTAACCTGACTGCCAAAAAGGAGGCATGGGTCCAAATAGAATGCCAATTCAATTCGCGTCCTGATGTTTACCAAGGTCACGTTGGCAAAGAGCGTCGTACCTGCAGGTCGTACAGCCGACCACGACTGCTAGTGTCGCTTGGCGCCTCAAGGTCATGTCCGACCGTAAGGAAACACCGCGACGGCGATGGAAGATGGCAAACTAGCTTCGCACGTCTTCTATTTTCTCAGAATCTCAAGCGAATGTAACGCAGCAACCTGTTCAGAGAAGGTACCGCATTATCGTTATACTATAAAACACTGTCTTACAGAAGAACAAATATCGTAAACTGGACACTACTTACAGCAATTTTTACTGACTTTGACATAACCACACGTATAAACTGGCAACGACATATCGACTCTCTTTTCTGTCCTCAATAAANATTTTTACTGACTTTGACATAACCACACGTATAAACTGGCAACGACATATCGACTCTCTTTTCTGTCCTCAATAAAAGATTTACTTAAAAACATTCCATTGTTTTTTTTAAATTAGAATAGACACAACTGCTTAAAATGATACCCATGCGACATATAAGAAGGCCCCTTAATCGTTAGGAATAAATAATTACGTCCGCTTGATGTCTGGTGGATTTTTACTCAAAAGAAAAATAATGGCGCTTATAATTTCATGGGAGTAGAATGATTATCTGCGTCCGGGGACAATGTATTTTAAATGGGACAAAACTGGCACCTGGTACCGTCGTCGGCCGGCCGCCATGTTGTGACGGCACCCAATCGACATACTGAACCCAGTTGACCTTGACCTTGATCTTATGTTCGTGACATTGCATTACCTTAAAACACAAAAAAAAAAATGCAGAAAAATAATAAAATTAAAATAAAACACTATTTTAAAAATTATTTAAAGCTGTACATGTAGGAGGTCCAGGGTTCGATGACAGGTGGATCAACTAAGCTCCCGACACAACCGGACCTCGCCAGGTCGATCAGTGTCAATCTCATCAGCCATTTTGAATCCTGATAACCTTGACCTTAATCTTGAAACAATTCCTGTGACCTTGAATGACCTTCAACCCAACAATTTCAAAAAACTACAAAAACTTTAAAAATTAATAAATAATTCCAAAAATTATTAAAAACCATAAAAAATTTTTTAAAATTTAATTTAAAACTTACATTACCGGAGTTTCCCTCAGTACCACGCCCAGCAGAAGAGTGGAACCCTCCACTCCCCTCAGCACTACTAATTCTATGCTTATGAGTTCACATAGGGCATAAATGGCTCTGTGATAATTTTCGTTGTCGGGGGTGATGTCTATGTTACGAGTTTGACGACTGTATCTTAAACGGCTCGGAAATTACGACCAACTATGCTTATACGATGTGAGAAGTTGTATGACAGGGGGCAATGAACACGAACATTCTTCAGCTAATATGAATGGTACTGGATTGTCAGCTTTGAGAGCCTCGCGTAGCCAATCAGAGACCAGACCATTTCGAGAGCCTCGCGTAGTCAATCAGAAACGAGAGCCTCGCGTACCTGCTTGTGCATTCCGGCTGAAATTGCACAATTTTCAGCCAGATTCAGCCTCATTGTGCAAACCAGCTGGATTGTGTATGAGATCCAAAATTTTGAAAACTTTTGAGGGAAATTCGGAAAATTTTGACCTTTTTTGGGGGAAAGGGAAATTTCGAAGGAAAAAGGGGAAAAAGGTCAAGGTCATTGGCTCCCGGGCCCCCACGCCCCTGCCCCAGAACTTTATATTTTTAACTACTGATACTATTTAATTTGACTGTTTACCTTCCAACAAGAAGTGATGCAGCAGCTGACTCTACACATACAAAGATACTTTATTTATTTCAGCAAATGTGTTTTTATAGAACAAGGTTTTATTGAAGCCCATGTCGAGTCTTATAAATAAGCTGGGTTCTGAATTATCAGTTTTGCGGCTTTGCTTAAAGACGTCTTATCCACGTTTCGAGCTATTCGAATTTGTGCTAAAGGAATAGTTACTTTCCCAATGATACGATACCAAATGTTGTCTGATTTCATAAAGCGAAATAAATTTCCAAAGTGCGTAGTAATTGTCTGTCTTCAAACAAAACAGACACATTTTCAATTTTTGTTTTGTTTTCAAATTTTAAGTCATAACTGCTAGGACACGAGTTATTAATATTGTGAACTTAATTAATTCACTCGATGTTCAGAAATCAGACACATTCGTTTATGAAAAATTAAATTTCCCTCGGCTGGCGAACAAATGTCTAGTGAGCACACACTTCACGTAGATTCTGGTGCGTTTAACTTGACTATTAAGGCTGATATTTCTGTCAGGGTAGTAGCTTTCATACGAGAAATAATAACCTCACCAGACTCTATGCTGGTCGCCTTGTTCATGCGAGAGATATTATTTTAAGACGAGTTTTTCCCAGCGAAAGTAAAAAGACCTTCAACTGCACATTAATTTTTTTATTGCATTATTAAATATTTAGAAAATCGTGAACGTTACAAAAACCAATGTTTAAAAACCGTTTAAACCATCCCTTGCTTGCGTGATTTAATAAGAAGCAAAACAGTAAAATATTAACCGTTATTGCTTTCATTCGCCGAGGCTAATCAGTCAGTCGGGATCTTAGTATAATTTCTTAGGAATTCGGGATAAAGAGCTGCACCGAATTTTTTTTTTTTTGGAAACAAGACAGAGAAACAGTTGTTAAAATTCGTTTTCAACGTAGTCGGTCGACATCGACTGCTAGATGTTCGAAATTCTGTCCAGAAGAAAGAAATGTGAAAGACATAAAATAATTTGTTTTCTCCCATTGGCCGTGTAAAATTCCACTCTTAATGATTTGGAATGCAAAAACTGTAGGCTACCAAATACCTCAGGAATTTACAACAGCACTCGAACCTTATTAGTTTTTTAAGATATCGACTGCGAAACACTTACTGCACGAGGCAGTACTTTGATATATTGCCTCATTCCGACGATTCGTTATCAAGAAACTTGTAGAAAAAAAAAAAGTACCGCTAAGACTTCGTTTTCAACCGTCAAACGTGAAAGCTGTGTAATTAAAAAAAAATCATGACAATAAAAAACTGGATTTTTTATTTTTCTTCCTGTATGTTTATTTTGTCGTGGAGAATATTNAAAAAAAAATCATGACAATAAAAAACTGGATTTTTTATTTTTCTTCCTGTATGTTTATTTTGTCGTGGAGAATATTTGGAACGTGAAACAATATTCTGTCCGATGTTTTCGCAGAGTGGCCTACACTCAAAAACCATTAACTTGCAATAATGAAACGATAATTAGATTTGCAATTAATTATTGATTAATTTTTTATACAATTTTTTGTAACCTTGTAACACTAATGTTTTCCGGACAGTAGTATGGAATATCGAACAATTCAGGGTCCGAGGAGGGGGGGGGGGATACAACAGTAGAGAAGTTTACACCGAGTGCAACTGATAAACGTAAAGAATACTGTAGGAAGAAGAGGGGGAAGCACTTTTCACCCCGTTTCGTGGAACTAGTTCCGTGGTCCAACACAAGGTGGCGGTGTAGTCGCTTTCATTTGCCGCTGTGCGATGAGCCACGTACACTCTCCAATCAGACGTATGGCCACGCCAGCTCCCTCGTGTTGTCTGTTGCGTAGCCCGTCACGGACCGGTCCTCAGCTGAGCGACAACAGAACGGCCCGGCAACATATGCGCCATCCCACAAACATCCGCTCTTCAGTCTTCGGTAACAACAGTAAGGACGCGCTAGTTGATGTTTGTGGGATAGACGATAGCATGACCAGAGCTGCGCGCGCATCGTTAGTCATCGCCTCTTATTTTTGTAAGAGTTTTAGATAGGCATGCGCTATTAAAAACCGATCCACGCGTTCTTAGAGCACGCCGGACATAGCACCGACATCCAATCAGGGAGATTCTTGTAGCTTCTGCTTTGTTTGCGTTGTCTGCGCTGAAAAACTTGAGCCGATATGAACATTTTCCGCGCAGAAAACGCCGATAATATCCTGTCCCAGTCTGTGGCTTCCAAGGCTACGAAAATGCTACCATCGAATATGAAGTGTTGGGGCTATGTCTTATAAATCACACGAGAGAAAGTCGACCTTGGTGTGATGCACTGGGAAAACTACGCAGAAATATAAAACAAAAGAAAACATTCGCAGAAAATCTTAAAATCCTCACGATTCAAACTAATTCTAGTAAACGGAAACTAAGTTCCCAGCGATTGACGAGCAAAAGCAAATGAAGCTTGGAATTATAGGTACACAAATAAAGCATAAGTTCTGGTAACATGTGAATCCATCGACTCAGCTGTGCCGGTGATGTCGGCTTGATCTGCGAGCGTGTGATGCTGCCTTTTAAGGACGTTCCTGTGGATAAAATTATTTTCTACGTTGTTGACATGTTACATATTTTTTAATTGTGATATGAAATAACAGCGCGAAAAAATTATTACAATGGAGGGAAATATCTGTTCAAAAATTAATTAAACAAGTTATACACTTATTAATTTAAAATTTATACAATTTTTTCATATAAATCTTAACATTAAACCAATTTAATGCTTTAGGATACAGCTCAAAATGTTATTGAAAAGACATGAAGATTATTTATTGGATATTTATTATGCGGCTCGCCCGTATTTCAATTTCAACTTCTGAGATAAATGTTTTTGGCGCGAGTGAACCATATGTCAGGTTTCTAAGAAATTGCCTCGTGCCAGCCACGTGGCTTCGATACGCACTTAGACTCCAACCAAACTCTATGTTTAAACATTTTTTTTTAAATTCGAACGAATCAAGATTTTAAGTTAGAATGTTCATATTTATGCTTTAAACATATTACGAATATTATTTTTCAAATTATTTGGTATTTTAATCAAGTTATCAACGATATCGCGTCACGAAATATCCTGAAAATCTAGGGAAAATTTGTATTCTTGGACAGCTTTAAGGTGAGCCAGAAAACTATAGCTCCAAAAACACGGGAATTTTTCAAAATAACCATATTCCATGGCTGACCCAATGTTTAGCTATACGAACGAAAGTAAGCCACCCACAAATATTACAGTAGGTGAATGTGACCTGATTTTACGTTTCGGTTTCACAAAATACATAAAGAAATGTTTTCAGAACTAGAGTGATTCATGTTTTAATTAATCGTTTTTTTTTTGTGAGTTAACCAATCCAGGTACAAAACCTGAGGCAAAAAATCAAAGGCACGCCACATTTTGCCATTAAGCTGTAAGCTGCGGAAATTGCTTTGTTACTAGTCGAAAACGATGTTCTGAACTGCCTACTCCAAAACATGAAAAATCACAGTTTCTAGGTCGTCTGTCGTAACAACACGTTACGGAAGCAGTACTCTATACAGGATGATTCTAAAATCACGGGACAAACATTGAGGGATGGTAGAGCTCACTGNGGTGGTAGAGCTCACTAAAAGAAACAATTATTGTATAGGAATATATGGGCGAAAGTGACGCGTTGAGGCACAAACACAAAAACATAACACATTAACGGAAACATAAAATGTTCATTAGCAGCATACTAGATTCCGTAGAGAAAATGTTAAAACAGTTGCTGGAAATGCATCCACCAACAGTCACACATGCTTGGCGACCTCTACATATGGCGTGATTGGCTGACAATGGTGGCGTGCGTGAAATACCCGGCGTATTTGAATCTGTTCGCCAATTACTCCACCGACGCTACCAAGCTTGCCTTACTGTCGGTGGTAGCAATTTTGAGCAATTATTATAAACATTGCTGTAAAAAGACATTTAGTGGCGACGTTGTAAATAAACAATGTGTTGCATGTCATGTGTTATGTTTGTGTTTGTGCCTCAACGCGTCACTTTCGCCCATATATTCCTATACAATAATTGTTTCTTTTAGTGAGCTCTACCACCCCTCAAAGTTTGTCCCATGATTTTATAATCACCCTGTATAACAGTACATCAACTGTTGATCTTCCAGTAGGAAGCGATCCAGCAGCTGTAGCCTATTCGCGATATTTTCACACTTTTTGAATTATTTCTCTGAAAACTCACCCGATGTATAACGCGTTTTGGTTGTTCCCTAAATACGCCATGTATCACGAGCGTTTCGACCCCTCCAACTAAGAACATCGTAATTGACATTATTGATGTACGCAGATACAAAGTTATTAGATGGAGGGGCCGTAAAATGCGGTGCTTTGTCCCTGTGATGCAATTTTCTAGACTAGTTAACCTTTGTTTGCACGAGGCGGCGGAATAGCCTGGAAGTAGAACTTAAGCAGGGCTTCAGAGAAGTTGGAAGTAACAATGAATGGACTATATAAAGTAGTTTATGCAGGATGAGGCGGAATTCGACGGACAAACTTCGTGAGGTGATTCCTTATGCAAAATGAAATGGGAAATATGCAGAACACTTTCTACTTAAATAAAATATTAAGGGATGTATGGACGTTCAGAAATCGAGATTTTAATGTGTATTTCTGCAAAATATCGGAAACTAAGCGCGATTAAACTAAAATTCTCTGAACGTCGTGTTATGGTCTTGGGATCTTCAACCTTAAAACGGACACTCATCAATATTTCCCCTCGTAATGAAAATAATCGGGGGTTAGCCACCCTCCTTTGCAGGATAATTATGAACATTTGATGCTGGTTTATTGATCAGTGTGACCTAATGAACAAAAATGGATCTTTTTTCCCAACTGTCCAGGACGCTTAGTTTTCGCGTGAAGCGCACATGAAACTTTCGGCGGCAGCGACACAGTGCCTTCTAGGCAACGACGTTTACTGCAGGGAATCGCATACTGACTGTCTCGCCACTGACAGGCGGCTTCAGTACTGTA
>NQII01002602.1:69022-83190 GCA_002778355.1 Clitarchus hookeri | reverse complement strand
CACTCACTCACCCATTCTTACACTATTGCAACCCACCAGTTATTCAGCTTAAAATCGTGGACATTCACTCTGGAAAAGGAGGACATTTCATTAAAAATTTCGCCGTCGCCGCAATTTATTTTTTACTGGGGGACCACGTGTACATTATTTGTCGCATGCTTCGTCAGGCCCTCGCCAGTGTCTCAATCAATCCAATAGCACCCAGAACGTATTCAAGTCTTCTATTCCGTTGGTCGTTCATATTCTTCGTGACATCACATCCGCCACCGCCCCTAGTATGTATAAGGGGGGAAAGAGGGGAAGACAAGTCTTCGTAGCGGCAAGCAAGCCTGCTCTCGATGGCCGCCAAGGGATGTGCAGAGCTCCAGCAGAAAACGTTTTNAAGTCTTCGTAGCGGCAAGCAAGCCTGCTCTCGATGGCCGCCAAGGGATGTGCAGAGCTCCAGCAGAAAACGTTTTAATAAAGAACCGGCCAACGTGTCTGAGTGACGTCTGCTTACGAGTAGCATTTAAGAAACGTTACACGTCTGTATGAGTTTTTCAGTTCCTCCATTTCTCTCTAAAGCATGGTTTTGTGATAGTGGAAATGGCTGAAACGGGTGTTTTCGCGGTCATTTTTTAGGTATGAACATTTCGGTACAAACCTTTATTTTTATTACTAAGTCCTAAAATGGTAGGGTCTCCACTGAAAGTCTCACAGAGGCGCGTTATCGACGGCGAGACTGCACGCCAGTTCAGTGCTTTGCGCGTAAAGGCGACGAGAGAGTTGATGCGCATGCCTCGGTCGCCCCTAGCGCTCCCACGCTTTTAGACCTCAGACGTGCAGAATTCCTTCACCCAGGCGGCCATCCCGTCCTGGCAAACACAGCTGGTGCCCGGTAGAATGGCCCATTCGCGCGCCACCGCCAGGTATGTACGTGTGTACCGGGTTCCATGTAACACGTAGCGGTGACGGAGCAGCTCTTCTCTCTCGGGCAGATGTCAGAACCATCGCACTGCAACCAAAAAAGAAAATTACCCGCCTCCGACTTCGTGCATTTCAACTCAACACTCATCGAAGAACTGTATGTAATGTAAACACTGAATTAAGAAAAGTAGTTCCATGTCGTAACTCCACGTGAAATATATGATTCCCAGATATAAGTGGAACATAAATATTTTTGTTTTGTGCACGTAGGAGAAAGGACTGGTGTAGTGGTAACGTATTCAACGCATCTGAAATTTGTTCAGTTCCTCGAGAAACAATCAGGGATTTCAGTCAGTGAAGCTGCTGTTGACTGGCAAATTGGTTAAGCACACTGAAAGTCAGTTCTCGGATAATCGGGATTTATTCTAAGTTTACTAAATAACACTGTTTAAACAGTCACAGAAATAATCTGCAGATGTTAATTTCTTCCCATGGAACAGTTAGTTTTATTCAGATATTAAACGACCTCGCTTTAGGTCAAAAGGTTAAACTGTCGGCGGCTTACTAAAATAACCGAACATAGTTTTACTACCGCAGCCACGGAGGTCGCCTCCCAGTGAGTTTCAGATTAATTAAATCTGAAACTTCTTCCACAGTAGAAAAATACAGACGATCCGAGACATCTGGCACTGGAGCAGGAGCCGTTTGCCATCTTGGATGGCGTCACATCATGGGTACACGGCACGGCGGCCATCTTGTATGTAGTTACGTCAGTGGTCACAATTTTGTTTTCAATACAAAATCACCCGAAATACCCTTAAAAAGCATGAAAACTTCCCAGATTTCTTTGGAAAATCACAAGGGTTTCTCCTGAATTGATTTTTATTTTCCTGAAATGTTACNATGAAAACTTCCCAGATTTCTTTGGAAAATCACAAGGGTTTCTCCTGAATTGATTTTTATTTTCCTGAAATGTTACTCATGCATACGCCATGTTGGCGCTACATATAAATACACGCCCAATCAGGATTAACCGTTAAAATTGTAAGCTCATTTTAACGGGAATGAAAGGTTGCTCCTGAATAGAAGTATAAATAGGCATTTCAGGGTGTATGGGATTGGTAGATTGGCATGACTTTTGTATATTTGCCTGTTTGGATCACATGCGTCGGTACGATGTGCAGCCACAGAGTACTCGACAATACAGCAGCGAAGCAGCCGCTTGTACCGCGAGCTCCAGCTGCACGTGCCAGCAAAATGGCGTCACTAGCCAGCGACACGTCGAGACGCTGTTCGCTAATCGGCGCGTGGTGACTTCAACCCAGCCAATAGGGTACCTTTCGCAACGTGCAGTAACGAGGCCCTATCTAGAACCAATCAGTGAATGGACAAGTCAACATGAAAGGGACCACCGTGTAATTTCATCTCTGTGTACTTGTTTACTCAGTAACACCGCTCACTTCTGAACATAGGTTACAAAAGCACTACACATTCTCAGCTATGTACACAAAATGAAATGCAGTTGCTGCTCAGTACAAAACCCATGTCTTGATCACTGCTTAAATAAACATCCTGCGTCTGTAAAGTTCCATTGTTAACCCGAAGCCCCATCACAGCAAATAATTTTCTCGAGCGGTTTTTTTGCTTTGCTTGCGTGGCAAGCGCTTATCGCAGTGAGCATGGGGCTGCGGTGGTGTAGTGGTCAGACTACTCGCCTCCCACCAAAGGCGAAACCGGGTTCGATTTCCGGCGGGGTCTCCCCCGGATTTTCGCATGTGGGAATCGTGCCGAGCGATGCCACTGGTCGGCGGGGGTTTTCTCGGGGGAACTCCGGTTTCCCCCCGCCCTTTCATTCCGCCGCTGCTCCACACTCACCTCACTTCACCCAAGCCATACCTCGGGCTGGCCAAGAATGAAGGAACCGCATCCCCTGCTCCACCTATCGTCTGCTTCTTCCCGCGCACTCTTCACCACTGCAACAAGCCGACTGACGAGTTCAACGTCCTTGGCATACTTCGAAGGCTGTTATGTCAGCGCCTCGCAGGCAGACTTGCAGGCTACCTAGTTATGAAAGTCACCCAGCTGGAGAACACAACCCACGTATCCCTTGTTAACTCGGGCTTCATTGTCCGCCCGGGGGAAAAAAAAAAAACACCTCACGCGGGCGAGAATGCCTCCGTATTTAAATGTAGCTACTGAAAAAGATTGATAACATATGTATTAACGGCCTTGCTATATGCCTACTATTCAACTGGGCTAGGAAGGTTTCTAAAGCTAACTCTAAATCCTCCGTACAGATTAACGTGCTCTTGCCGAGAGTAATGGCTCCCGCCGACCTGGAGCTTTCTTCCGCGTTTGGGGCCGAGAAGCGCCTGAGCGATAAGGCCGACAATGCCACGCGCATCTAGTGCTCCTTCGCCGCTAAGCGCAGTGTACTCGTCGTACCTATGGGACTTTCAGCCGTGACACGTGGTGGGAAGTCTGTAGGAAGGTTCAATGCAGGGTCCTTGAGTAGTTTCGTATGCATCTGACGCGTGTATTTTGAGAGACATCCCTTCTAAAAAGCAGTTTTTAGCCATTTTTGAGTGCTGTAAAATAGTGTTTGTAATGTGCGTGACGTCTTGAAAGCACTCGACAGCCCTCGTCTGACGTGAGTGTTCTTTTCGTAGATCAGCACATTGGACGCACGTTTCATAGTTTCGCGGGAAAAACTAGTATTTCAAACGCACTGCAACCCGGTTCACGCGCCACGTAGGTGGGGGCCCAAGTTTTCTGAACCAACTTTGATGGCGTATGTCCGAAATAATAGTTTGTTCAGACATATCAGTTTGTGATTCCGATTCGGAACGTCCTGGTCTGAAGTGCCACATGAGATTCATCGACCAAACATCGACGTGTCGTGAATTCACAATTTTTCCGAGTGGATTGAGAAAGTCCAGAGTCGCTCGAAGTTATGACGGCGGAGCGACCAACATGCGGGCGAGATGAGCGATGCGGGTGGTTTTCTGCCCTGTCTCGCTGCAAAGGAGCTGAAGGCCGATTCACACTGAAGTCAAGATGTTGATCGTCAAGTTAACTTTACGCTAACTCCGTGTTTTATATATGTTTTATTGTAACTGTGTTCACGATGGAATTAAGAATGGCGCTTATTTGATAAGTCGTGGACCTGTTGCAGTGCCAGCAAATTTGTTATATTTGAAATCTGGAAAAAGTCTTGTAAATATATGTATTTGTTTGTACACGCAAACACACATAGCAAACGTACATACAGACACTTGTCCGGCAATATTTAAAAAGTTTACATGCATGTGGGCATAAATAACCACATCTCTAAAATATTGCACTAATAAATTTTCATTAAGTTTGGAATTTTTCAAAATTTTAATTTATTTATCATTTGAACAAGTTTGCTCACGCAGAAACGCTAAGCCCTCAACTTCCATTGCAGCCAGAATGAAATGCTCAGCTGACGAAATTCAGGTGAAAGTTAGTAAGTAGGATGATTAAATACAGGGAAAAAAAATTAGTTTCTTGAATTTGACTGGTTGGCATTAACTTACCTTTATTTTAAATTGACATCCGTCCAACTTCTCACATGGAACTGTACTCACTCTTAGTTGTATGTGAACTGACAGCTGCGCAACCCACACCTGAACACAAGGACGCCGCGAAGTTAACGCAACAAACTCCATGTTAACTAACTTCAATGTGAGTTTGCCTTAAAAACGAACGGTTAGTTGAACACGTACTTGTAACGGCTGCAGCCGTACCGGAAGCGAGGGTAATATAAGCAAGAGGTGGTATGGATTCAGAAAATTGGAACCGTGATAATTACTCCTACAAGGCTTGTAACGGCCTCGCTTTGCTTCGTAAATATATCCTTCAGCAAACACAAAACTGTCTCTAAAATGTTCGCTGATTATCGGCATTGCCAACAAGTGTCGGCAAGATGTCAGACAACTTCTACTGGCAGCAGATGATAGTTCGTGATGGATATCACGGCTTGCCAACTCCATACCGTCTGAATCAAAATGTATGTACAAACTGAAAAATTCCAGTCCAGTGAATGTACCTATGGGCTATTCACGGCTATTTAATCACTTTTGAAGTCAACACTTTTAAAAACGTCAATGACCCTACCTGCGTATATTTTAAAGGGCACACCAACTGGCCTGCACTCAGTTAAGTTGGTAATAACGGGGGGAAAGTTGTTCCATGTCTTAAAAGTGAATTAAAAGTGTTAGGAAAATTATAGTGAATACTGAAACTATTTATTTTGCTGTCTGTTTGTAAAATAATTACTTATCTAATAATGTCACAAATTCTCGTGACCAACGCATGGATAAAGTGACCAACCCACATTGCAATATAAATTTTACACACAGCGGAAGGATACACGATGCCCATACAAGTATATCTCAAGCACGACTTTTAAAAACGCCGTTTGTCGTGAACGTCCTACAATCGAAAAGCCAGCAAGTTTCAGAAATGTCATGGCGGATACTGTTTTAAAGACACGACCGGCAGAAGACGTCGGCCTGGGAGCTACTCGCCCGGAGTTTGCCGGGCCAACTGGTATCGGGCCGAGTTCGCCGACAGTTTGTGTTTGCTGGACCAGTTCTCTGTATCGCTTGTGTAAACGTGCAACTTCGGAAAGAAGGCAAGCTGAGCACTATCTGAAAGCCCTGCGTGATATTTGCTTGTACGCGCATTGCGTATTCTCCCGCCATATGTAAAATAAACATTGTTGCAGGCCTGTTCACTTACTTCTTGCTTCGGTCGAGTGAAACTGTGAAATCATTAGAAAAAGTAAATATGTATTTTACTAATTCGCTAATTTTCACACTCGCATACATTAAAAAAATAGAAAGAAACATTTTCGGTATTCACAAATGTTTACCCAACACTTTTAATTCGACGAGGAGACATGGAACTACTTCCCATCCGCTGTTGCCAACTTTACTGGGCGTTAAAATACATGCAGATAGGGGCAGCGACTTTTCCCGAAGGTTGATTTCTAAAGTCGTCAATTAATTGCGAACAGTCTGCAAGCCTGTGAGGGTGTTTGACGCGCACCAGGCGGCCTCAGTAAGTTGTCGGCGACTCGCTTCAAACTGGGACCGTCACTCCGCACGAAGCGCGACATTTCCTGCCAATTGTACCCTTGCTGCGTGCCGCCATGAACTGCACGCCACCGACACGAGACAGTAAGTTCAGCTTGCTAATGTCCGACAGGGAAGCCAGGCTGTGGGAACTCGTGGCAGCTTCCTACCACAGAGTGGACAAGTAGGCTCTGGAGCGGGCGTTGTGTTCCGTCTGCCTGGTGCTTCAGTGCACTGTCTTACTCACCAGAGTACAGATGCAGTGCGGGAGGATGGAGGGTGTGCTGGCCTTCGGGCCTTAAAAACCTGCCCGGTGCTACAACTGCGCTGCAGTGTGTTTGACATTCGAAGTGCTGTAACTATTACTCTGGAGCCCACCAATATAGTTAAAAACGTCTTCCCAAACTGCCGTATCTCAAAACACGCTACCCGGACACGAGTCAAACCACGATAGGAGCCTGCATTCAACTTTGTTACAGACTCCTCATCAATAAAATTATAGACTCACCGCTGAAGGTCCCATAGGTACACGCAGCACTACGAGAACACTGCACGCCAGGTCAGAGCCCTGCGCGTAGAGGCGATGGCGCACTTGTAGCGCGTGCGAGTGTAACCCTTATACTGTATAGGCTGTTCACGGTAAACTGAGCACTTTTGAAAGCCCTGGTCAAGATCTAATTGCATGCACATTGTGTATTCTTCCACCGTGTAAAATTAGCATTGCCATGGGGCTCATCACTTTAATTGGCATCGGTCAAATGAAATTGTCGAATTATTATTAAAGTCAATAGCTCACAATTTTGCTCATTCTCACACATGGATGCATTAACAAAACAGAAAGCCGTATAAATAATTTCAGTATTCACAAATGTTAACCCAGCACTTTTAATGGGACGTTACGAAGTGGAGCTACTTATACCCCATCGTCGTCAACTTCACTGCGTGCGTGCCAGTCACCGTGCCCATTAAAATATACGCAGGTAGGGACGGTGACACTTTTCAAAAGTTGATTTCAAAAGTGCTCAGCTAATCGTGAACGGTCCATAGCTCCCGCGCTTCACAGCCTCAGGCGGGTTCCGTAAGCCTGATTGGCTATGGGAAGTTCCCTATTGGCTGTGCTGCTAGCTGGCACCTACGTTCGAAACGCTGATTGGCTTACGTCGCATCAGACAGTTACAAATCTAATTTGCGAGATATTCAGCTACCCGGGAATGCTTATAGCTGTCTTATGCCTGGTTTGCACCATTGAGGTTCAGCAATGATCTATGATCAAATACCGGCTTGATCCTGGTTCAGCACATTGTGGCTGTTGCACCATTGTATTCGTCACGCCAAACTAAGATCAATTCGAACCTCGCCTTGAACCGTGCATTTCGGCGGTTCAGGAGGATGATCTCGGATCAAGTAAATGCGAGTACTTTATTTTAAAATGTCAAAGTTATATTGAAAAGCAAATTTGTTTGAAAAATGCCGTAAACGTTCAAATATTTGGTATTTAAGCCCTGTTTGGCACATGAGAATACATTCTAAGTATTTATAAACTGAACAGAGAAGAAGAAAAGTCTATTGAATATAGGCTATCTAAAGATAAAATCACTGTTAAATATATTTATTCTAGAAATAAACTTTGTAATATTTAAATGGTTTAAAAATGGATTCTGTTGTTTTTTACGGTTGTAAAAAGTAAATTGAGATATTTTTCAAAGGCTTAGGATAAAATGCATATATTTTATTAACGACGGTGTTAATGTTTTGTAAAGAGAGAACGAAATACATGCTTATCCCTCCGAGCAAAAAGATGTAAAACTGGAAAAGCCATTCAGAATGTCAGAAACTGCCCTAATTTTCCGCACGAGCTAAAACTCACGTCGAAATTTATTCTCACGAAAGAGCAGCCTTAGCCAACAAATGTAGTTTAAAAATACGCCAAAAGATAGCGCTAAGTACACTGTGTGCTGAGGGGGGAGGGGGGGGGAGGGAATTCAAAACAACATTATACACACTTGAATATTATTGAGTAAAATTCGTACAACAATTATTTTACTTAAAAAACATCTCACCATCTAGTTATATGTACACTATCTTAGATAATATTGGTATTAAAAAAAAACTAAAGAAAAAAAAAGGTGTGTGCAAAGTGTTTCTAATTAAACAATACAACTGAAACGGAAATTTTGCAGCGCATTCAACTAAATTACTTATAAAGTAAAAAAAAAAATTCTAGTCTTAAGAGATTATGCCCACAGAAAACTATTGTCTGCGAACTTCAAAATATAATCAGTTGCATTATGAGGTTGTGAAATGAGAGCCAATCACAAACAGTGTGTGATCTCAATCCTAGTTCCGAACCGAGATCAGGATATCTGCGATTGGAACTCGGCAATTCACGTTGGCGCAACACTCGTACATTGGAACTCGGCTCCAACTGAAGAGCGTGTTTGAACCGAGAACTTAGGATCTTGGTTCAGGGCTGCTAATGGTGCAACGGGGCGTTATGAGGGCTCGTCGCAGTGCTTCCTTATGGGCAGGCATGACCTTGAGGCATAGAACTATGTTCTGTGGCAAGGCGCTGTGCGGTTGACTGGAGGTTGCTGAAGGTGAGAGAATACGTGACCTTGGAAAGTCGAGCGCGTGACGTAATGCAGCAGCTTCCATCCTCTGCTGGCGTGTACAGACTGCAAACGGCGTGTGCGCGGTGTTGCCAGGTCGAGGGATTTGTCCCATTTTGTGGGATATTTCTGATGAAATATCTTGGAAATGGAACAATTTTTTTCTTCTTCGTTAAATACACATAATATTGGACATTTTAACAATAGCTTATTCATAACTTAGATGCCACATTTTAAACATTTTAATTTTAAAAAAAATTGTCCTTTTTTAAACGGAGATAATGAATCTTATATATACAAAAATGCAGTTCCTTTAAGGAAACTTTTAGTGATCAATTTTACGTTGTTTCTTTGCGTACATCCGCGACAAATAAATAATATGCAATACTAGTAAATTATCACAACCGCCAGGCAGATGAGGCACCATTACAGTATCATTACATTCTTTGAAGAACAAGAGGCTGTATCAATGTAATATTTTAAACTATCGGACATTTTGCACCTGAATGGGACATTCCTGATCTCAAATCACTGGCAACACTGTGTGAGTGCAGAAAGTCGGAGGTGGCTGAAGGGAATGCCGTAGCAGGCTCGCCTAAGTCTTGACAGTTTCCTGTAGTTTCACCTGGATACTACGAACGTGTGAATGCTGGTTAAGGGTGTTGGCCACGTCAAAATGTGTTTTATAATATATTTGTACCACATACTGTTCAACTTGTAGAAGTTATCTGTGACTACTTTTCCATCAGATAATTTTTTTTTAGGTCGCATGGGTTTTGCAAAATGACATAATAGTCAAAATTTTACGGTTTTTGTAATGTACAAATAAAATAAACCAAACTAATTGCAGAAAATTTAACAAGGACAATTGAAAAAATATTGTCTTAATTAATTTTAAGATATGTTTAGCAAAAGTTATTTTACGAAAATTCATGGGCACACAAATACAATAAATGCAAGAATTTCCTTATTTCCGACAATTTTTTTCAATTGCAAAAACATTTCCCTGTTGGATTTTATAGACGTCTTGAAGTATCTCTTGGCATCTTCTTTTAGTGTGAGTTATCTCATTTCTGTACGTAAGTTAGTTTTCATTATATGTATATTTATAAAACAGTAAAAGTGGGATTTTGACATGTATTTATACTAAAACTATGTGCTCAACTATATATTTTTTTTGCAAGGAAAGAATAATTGTTGATAATGTCTAAAAGTTAAACAGTATGTTGTACAAATATAAAACTACACACTTTTCCGAGGCCAGCGACACTTGACATCATAACAGCGAAAAATTGGCGAGTCCTGAAACTTTGCGCAGAGGTTCACTCGTACGGCTGCAATTTAAAAATTATGCAGTATTTTTGAGCAACGCCGGCGTACGAATAGCAATTAAGACATTTCACACGTCCGAATGCTGGTTTCCCCTTTCTATTTCCTTCCCCAACACGTATTTTTAAAAGTGGAAAAGTGCTAATCTGAGTGTTTCCAAATAATTATTTAGGTATGAAACTTCCACTACAGGCTAGTATTTGTACCTTAGGGACGTGCTGCACATCTTTGCACACTCTATACTTGAATCAGTGAGAATTGAGCAAGTGATAATCAGTGCCAGATAACTAATTAATATAGTGGTTGAATTTCACTGATTTAATTGCGGTTTCCCACTGAATGTCAAGACTTTCACTGCTATAGATCACTTGTCCCAAGGTCATTTGCTTGATTCGCCGGTCAGCAGTGGCTTATCAACCGACTTTCAGTGAACGCTATTTCACCGATTTATATCACTGATTCGGCTTTAAGAGTAGACTTGTCATTACTCCGTAGAATGATGGTGTCGCCATTGGAAGTTTTATGGGCGTCGACGAGGGAAAGACTGCAGTATCTTGTGCGTATGGGCGACCAGGCATTCGATGTGCGCACCATAGGCCGCCCTTAGCGGTCCCACATGTCCAGGCCGCGGACACGTAAACATATCTACAGCCAGACAGAAGAAGGCAGAGGACCCGTCCTATTATCCAGTGCAATTTCTGTAAGAGCGCAGACAGCTGTCGAAAAGAACGAAAACTTTTGTCTGTTGCCTTATCTTGTTGAACCAACCAACCTAGCTGAAGATTGCAGTACGCACCTCGCAATCATATGACGTAGCACACTTTCCTTTTACGATAATGTGTTGTTATTATTATTATTATTTTGGAGATATGAACTTTTCCACAGGATATTTTCTCCGCTGTGTGAGAGCAAAAGCTACCGATATGCTTTCCTCGCTTTTGCTTAGAAACTCGTAGGTGAACAATAAAACTTGTGTGCAAACACGTTTGAAGTGCAGCGAAGTGGAGAGGTTTCGGCGGCTCTTAACATCGAGGTCTGGAGAGCCGGTTAAGGTGAAGCGAGGCGAGTATGGGGCAGTGCCGGAACGCAAGGACGGGAGTAGCTGGAGATCCCCGAGAAAACCAGCGGCATCGTCCGACGCTATTCCCACATGCGAAAATTTGGGTGACCCCGCCGGGAACCGAACTCGGTTCGTCTTGGCGGGAAGGCGAGTAGTCTAACCACTACACCACGGCGGCCACAAATACAACTGTAACTTTGGGTTTAATTGCATACCTAATCAGGTAGATAATTGTGAGAAATGTAGGCTTATTTAGGGTATGAACGAAATATCAGGTGGCCTTTGTCATTTAATATTTATATGAGTTGGTTTCAGTGATATCTTTGTGAGAAACGTAATTCGCTATTTTATCGTCGTTTGTTGCAAGGCCGGTTCTAGCACCATTATGTCAGGAGGCGTTATGTGTTCTAACAACTAGCAATGCCCGTTTTTGTCTATATTTATTTTCACTGCTTCTGATGTAATTCTCTATAGTGTATTTTTTTTAAATATTGCAGCTACAATATGGATAATAAAATTCTAACACTTACAGCAGGGATGCTCAAACGGTCGATCGCGAGAGCTTTAAAAGTCGATTGCGGACATATGTCCACATTCCCTAAAAAAAAAGCGCCTTCCGTCGGTCACTCGCACGGCGACACTGTGATGCGTAATAATAAAATGCAAAGTCACGCCGAGAAGAACGCTGCGCACCGCCGGAGTTGTCGGCGCGGCTTGGTATTGTTTGCTCCCATTGTTTGTAAGGAATGGCTTTCTAGATTAAGAAACCGCCTTGTGAGCTTTATTCCGTTTTGGCAAGTTTGCAAGTCTGGTAAAATCAAACAACACTTTTATCCGTCGCCTGGAGCGCTAATCGTTATGAGAGTACACCTTCGCGCTAATCGTTATGAATATTCTTGCTAGGTCGCGCTCTCTTCGAAAAATTGCGGCAACGATTCACAAAATGTAAACATAACCTGATCAAAGTGTACTCGGTATAGTAACACGCGAGTGTGGCCGGGTCCTTAGTCAAAGAACGGTGCGAGTAATATCAGTGGTGTTCAAAGAGTACTTTTGCGTGGTGTGTTATCTGTGTGTTCAGAACAGGATTTACGATACAAAATGAGCACTGCCAAAAAAAGTAAAACGTATAATTTTAATAATGATTGGGAGAAAGAATTCTTGTTTACTATGGTCAAAGATAAGTGTGTTTGCCTCGTTTATCAGTTTCGGTTGCATTGCCTAAACGCGGGAACTTAGAGAGGCATTACAAAACGTTGCATAAAAACTACGAAAACGATTTTCCAGCAAAGAGTGAGTTAAGAAGACAAAAAGTAAATGATTTGAAAAGTGGTTTGAAAGCAGATCAAGCCTTATATACTAAACCAGCCAAACAATCGGATGCTGCAACAGTCGCGTCTTTCAAAATTACTCAAATACTGGCAAAACACAAGAAACACTTCGAAGATGGGACGGTAGTGAAAGAAGCATTTATAGAAGCGGCGAAGGTGTTATTTGGAGAATTAAAAAATAAAACGGAAATAATTTCTGCTATCAAAGAGCTCCAGTTATCTCGTCCGACTGTCACTAGACGTGTTGAGATCGTGAGCAAGGATTAGGAAAACAAACTGAAAAATGATAATCATGGAATGTACATACTTTTCTTTGCAGTTTGACGAGTCCACCGATATGGCAGATACTGCCCAGTTGCGTATTTTTATTCGGATGGTATTCTTTGATACTTCGGATAAAGAAGAATTTTTAACAATGATTCCTCTGAAAGAGAAAACTCGCGATAAAGATATTTACGACGCTTTTTTAAAATTTGTAAAAAGCTACGAGCTACCGGTTTACAAACTCGCGTGCATTACAACAGATGGAGCTCCAGCTATGACAGGCAATCAAAATGGGTTTTTTGCATTGTGTCGATCTAATGATGACATTCCATCGTTTTTCTCATTGCATTGCATCATTTATCAACAAGTTCTATGTTCAAAAACACTAAATATGAAGGATATTATGGACATTGATATGAAAACCGTGAACTCCATCCGTGCCCAAAGCTTGCAACGACGGCTCTTCTAAGTACAATTGGAATCTAGTGAGTCTGCTGAGCACACTGATTTACTGCTACATACAGACGTAAGGTGGTTGAGTCGTGGAAAGTTTTTAGAAAGGTTTCAAGAATTACTACCCGAAATAAAATATTTTCTAGGTGAAAGAGGTGATGATACCGAGATACTTAAAAACGAAAAATGGCTCTGTGATTTAGCCTTCTTAACAGATGTGACATGTCATTTAAATAGCATTAACTTGGAGTTACAAGGAAAAGATAAAACCATTACCGATATGATTAGCGCAATAAACGCTTTCAAAATTAAATTGCAGCTACTGATTACAACTAGAAAAGATTTGAAAACTTTTCCTGCTTTGAAAGCGAGGACAAGTCCTCAGTCAAGTTATGGTATTTACGAGACAGAAGTAAGAAATATTCCGAGTGAATTTGAAAAACGTTTTTTCGATTTTAACAAATTGACGAATATTGTAACTTTCATGACTTATCTGTTTTCTTGTGCAGACGTTGAAAAATCAGCTATTGAAATATCAAACACCTTCAATCAAGACTTGTCTTCTGTCGAAAATGAAATATTGCAGATGATTTCAGATGTACATCTCAAAGCCAAAGCAAGGGATGCAAAATTTTGGTCTTTTATATCTCAAGACAAATATCCTTTAACTCATCTCGCTTTGGTACACTGTTGAAGACATGGTGGCTTATATGGTCAGAGTTAATGTCCTCCAGGCACCGACTAAAAAGTGCTTGGAGGTTGCGGGTATTATAATGAGGTAGACTATCACTGTTGTATTTTGAAGTACGAATATATTGTCTCGTATATATTCACAAATACACAACATCAAAACTTNNNNGGTTACTCGGATTTACTGGGCGAATTCGTGGTTGAGTGGGCTTCTCGTGACGGTGATTGTCATACTTAACTCTTGTTGCGGGTGTTGTCAGCTGTGGTGGGTGATCTCCGGCGATGGGTAGGCCTTGGCAAGGCCACAGTTGCTGCTGACGTACTGACGTTGCTCGGCGATCTTCTACTGACTGGTTGACTTTACTGACGTAACTGATTCTCCCGGCACGGAGTATCGCAGCCTCTGACTGCCCCGATATGACTG
>NQII01002602.1:46465-68971 GCA_002778355.1 Clitarchus hookeri | reverse complement strand
GTGGTGCGTATTTTCTGCGTTCAGGCGAACTACACGTGATAATTTGCTGATAACTCGAAAAAGCCCTGCACTCCACAGATCTCGCGGCGGGCGAGAGGTGTCCGGGGTGAAGGGGGTGAAGGGGGAAGGCCTACGCTTCAGCTCCACGGGTACCGGAATTTTCCACCTGCCTGTGGTACCACGTGCCGTCTAGAAGGCGCCTAGCGAAGTGCGCGAGGCGGGGGTGGTGTGAGGGGGTGATGGATGTGAGCCAACGGCGTTCCCTAATCCCTAAACCTGCATGCGACACCTTGTTTAAAACAAATTTCGCTTCAAATAACCGGATTGTTTGGGTCAACTTATCTATGCGAATTTGCGTTTTCTGAAATGAAAATTATTAAATCGAAATATCGCAATCGGGTAACTGACGAACATCTGTAATCATGCTTGCGATTGTCTATCAGTAATTACCTGCCATCCTATGAAAAGTACGCGGACGACATGCAATGCCATGCATAGACATCCAAAGATTAATCTGTGTTAGTGACGTAGATATATGTACATATTACCATCATTATTATTATGTATGAATAAATTTAATGTACAATAAAATATATTTTTAGTTACATTGTAATTTTTCCTACCAGTAGTAGAATTCAGACTTTCATTGGCCAGTAAAGCCCCGGCCACACTCGTGTGTTACTATGCCGAGTACACTTTGATCAGGTTATGTTCACATTTTGTAAATCGTATATTATTACTTATATGCAGATATGACTTAATTAAACACTCAATGTATGTATCGTGTTATATATAATTTCGTTTATAATTTATATTAATAAAATATGGCCAAGTAATTGTGTTGGTAATGCCTAGTAGGCTATTCACGGTAAAGTGAGCACTTTTTGAAGTCCTCTCTGGAATAATAGTCAATAAATATATTTTATTGTATGTTTAGACGTTAACTATCAAGTCCGGTGAAATATAAATACTGTGTTTATTACTTGCACGGCAATATTTATTTTTAAAAAACTGACGGAAGGATAAAAAAATGGGCGATAGGAGAAAAGAGAGTAGGGCCTCAAAAGTGCTAACTTTACCGTGAACAGCCTACTAGGCATTACCAACACAATTACTTGGCCATATTTTATTAATATAAATTATAAACAAAATTATATATTAAAAATAAGTAAAAAGTTTAATTTAATTAAAACCAAAGTACTTTTATGTTAATACGCGTATAAAACGGTTGCGATATAAATGGCATATTTAGGAAACAACCAAACACGTCTTTCAAAGGTTTGATTCGAAAAATGTGAAGAAACCGCGAATAGACTATGCGCCGTGGCACCATCTCCGCCGTGGCCTCTCCTGGAGATGAGCCGGCCGGACAGAGAAGCTTCCCGGGGAGAACAGGCCGTGAGGGACAACCTTCGAGGTGATTGCGTGTTACAGCCACGCCATGTTCTCCCACGGGTACTCGTTCGGAAACAGTAATGGGAAAATGCGGGTGGAATCGACAGCTGTCAGTGTATCGTCGACTATTACTTACACATCGCTGTGTGTTCGTAAAAGTTTGCTGCAGTTTATTATACTCAGAACTTAAATACAGAAACCCTAATTTTCGTCACTAAATACTTTAAATTTCGACATAAAATATGTTTCGGGTGTTCTGGAATTACCTTAAGAACTTATATTTAATATATGTCCCTTAGAATTTTTTTTTTTTTTTGTCATGAGACAACGCTTTCCTGGAAATTGTAAAAATCTATTTCACTTACACTTTCCTCGCGACAGTAAATATTCGCGGAAGTTGTCCAGTTATTATCGCCCATTGTCGTTTCAGGCGAGATGTTGTAGCCGCTCAGAGTTATCTTCTGTTCTCACTTAAATTATGCTATTTTGTAGCGAATTTTCGGTTACAGATGCAAGCGGGAATTTTTGACAGTTTGTTTTCTTAAGCAGCAAAGGACTCATTCTGTTGACTCTCATACATTTCACGAGCTTACAATATGGTTAAATGGCATTTTTTTCAGTAGCCTAATTCAAGTAAATAATCTGATAATTTCGCACCGATTATGCTATATTCGTTCATTTTCGCAAACAATGTTAAAAGTACAGCCTCTCAATTTATGTAAATTTGTACATAAAGAATCAAACAACTTTTTGTGATTGCAAAAAAATAAGTTGTTTTAACGTGACGCTATTACAAGGAAGAAATTACTAGTACATTTTCTTTGGCCAGTAGTACTCTGTACGTACCTAAATGCGGAGAGCTAATTAAAATTAAATTTTCACCATCAGATACGGGATGTAGGTTACACGTGTGAGAAATACGCGTCCCAGGGCTATGCTTTCTTTTGCGAGATCAGGATGAATCAAAACTTTAAAAGCTTTGCGTAATAAACCAATAACATGGCCAGTAAGTAAATAAACATATTAAATTTCTCAGCTAAACGAAGACCTAAAAGGAAAATGAATATCACTGGCACAACACGTGCCTTCTTAACCTAAATGAAGGAGGACACCAGGACAAAGTCTCTGGCTACCAGAAGCGTGATTTGCATTTATGCGTGTTTGACAAATTCCGTAAATCCGCTTTCAAGACCTCGTTGTTAAGAGCCGCCCAAATCTCTCAACTCTATTCCATAAATTTTATCTATTGACAATTCAGTAACTTGACTGCATGTGTTTTTATGCATTAATCGCAAAAGCATTTATATTAGAGTTGTTTACCATTATTCTTCAATCTTCAATGCTAATATCACGTGAGCAGGCCTATGTGGTGATGAAATTAAGTTAAATATTTGGAACATACTCGATGGTTACACTATGTCGCCACAGAAACACAAGTCTATTGTCATTCTGGAGAATACAAGTACCGATAAATCTTTACAGTGCTCGCAAAGAGACTAGCTTAGTGAAAGAAACCTGGGACCAAAACACAAAACATTTCGCAAAGTTCCTTAGAAGATGGCGCCAAGGGATGTGGTCCAGGTGATCTTGATGAAAGATTTGTCTTCGCTAGGCCAGGCGACGTGAAGGTCTTCATTAATAACCCGCCACGTCTAGAGACAACGAATCAGACGTCCCGTCAAACGACATGTCCTCCTTTCTTAACGTATTTTACGTATGTCCGGAATAGACGTAAAATATAAAATTGCATTAATTTTGTCATTTTTCTCTGTACGTAATGGGTGAATGCGTTTATTGATATCGTGTATTCACATCGGGCTGGTCCTTTACAGAATAAAGACGGCGATTCATCAGGCAGATAGCGCCACTTTAAAGTCGTTGGCCATTGCAGTTTATTATACCGATGTCAGTTGTTATGATGTGATGAGGCCTTAGCTGAACGTCCTACCTGATCACACCTTCAAACATTAAGCCAGGGCACGAGCGTGATTGCAACAGCACCTTGTGAAAGACAGTTGCAGAAATCCCCTCCTCCGGCCAGTAAACGGGGACGAAATATTAAACACCGCAACCGACATAGGCCAGCGTAACACCGGGAGCGGCGTCTTTTGTCGTCGGGCCATTGGAACGAGAATACCATGGAAGATGGGTGTGTCCGGCCGTCGTTAACCGCCTCCTAGAATTAGTCTCCGGCAACACGAACAAGGTGGGGACTTTCCAATTAGATGGTGACAATAATGGCGTGAGGTATTAAATCTTAACATAATTAATAAGCATCTCGGTATTCAATTTAAGCTCCCCCGATCAATAGTCACGTAAATAGTTATTGTATAATCCTTGTATGTAATAAACTCCATCTTATACTGCTGTGCTATACAGAATCATGACTCATTATTGAGCTACGCCCGTAGACACTTTCACGTATGAATGGCTCGAAAGCTCATTCGTAACACAGTGACTGCGTACCTTTGAATATCACTTCTGAGCGTAATATGGGTGTGGTCATAGGGTGGTCTGAGCATACAAAAGACGCCCACTAGGAAAGTGTAAAAGCACACTTATGCTGAGGTGCCTCCTTCCATTTAACTTCCATTTAACTTCCAAAACACGTGATACATTTAATGATGCTCATGATATTTTAGTTTTATTTGTTGGTTTCATTGTACCGCAGATAGCGTTATGCCAGACTCGCCCACTCTGCATCTTGAATTAAGGCGTTGGCTCAGTTTCTTCTAGCATGTCTTAAATCTAGAGGGAGAGTCGGAGGTCCCAGGTAGGGGAAGGGACCCAGGTGCGTCTCAGGTCTGAGCCCCATACGCCTGGGCTTGCGGGGAAGGTTCTGTAGGCTGTTCACGGTAAAGTGAGCACTTTCGAAGCCCTAGTCACTTTTTTATTTCAGCCATTTTTTTGATTCTGTAACCACTTTTTAAAATAAATATGTATTGCCATGTAAGTAACAAACACAGTGTGTATGTACCAACGCACTTGGAAGTTAACGTCTCAGGCTACAATAAAATATGTTTATAGACTATTATTCAAAGTGAGAGGGCTTTCAAAAGTGCTCACTTCACCGTGAATAGTCTATAACTACGAGAGCACAAGCTCGCGGCGTTACTGGGACTGGGCGAACATGGCCGCAGTTGGGCTGTGTTTACCTCCCATGCTAACCTCATTGTTCTACAAAGGGAGGGGAGGGCGGGGGAACCGGCATAGGAACCGTAAAAACCCCTCGACAGAAAATAATTGCAAGTTGCATGCAATTTATGAAGCAGAAAAAGATTTCTAGCAGGAGAGAGGATGGGATCCTCTGAGTGAGGCCACTCCTTACCAGGACAGTGAGCAACTATGGCCGCTTAGCAAGCTTATTGTTCGCTACAGTAAGCCTGCAACCATCAAATAAAGTGCAACATTTGTTTTCTGTGCGATTCTTTCAACTTTATTACAGGTTACGTGAAACCTCTCCGGCCTTCTTATTTATTGAAACGTCCTATTTCACAAAGAGTGATCTTCCCATGCTTAGCCACCTTATGAAAATGTAAGCACTCACAAGAAACCTCGATCACCGATACGCCTATTATCGGGAGATTCATATCGACATGCGAATATATTTTTCAAAAAATGTTATTCCATTGTCTTGTGGCGGTGAAGCATAATAAAAGTTACATACATTGTAGAGATGTGGTTAATAAGAGAGCAGAGTAAATTCAAGTGAGTTCCAAAGAGGCGAAATAAGAAAGTCGACGCTTAAGTGAGAATACTGAGGGATCGGTTTTATTCCTTCTGACGCACCTGGGTGAGGTCACGTCCTGTTTCTGCCTGGTGCCAGCTGCGGTAGTGCCAACGTTGCACATCGACGTAGCAAATACTGATTACAAACTGAGGAAGGCTGATCTATGAATGGATGCAAGGGACAAGTCGCTTTTCGTTTGTTGTCACATTCTACGTACCCCCAAAGGCAGTTCAAAATGTGACGAAAAAGCACATCTAAAAAAAAAAACAAGTTCATCACATGGGTAGCAAGAAAATGTATACAGTTAATTACATGTTCAAATATTTACGCTTGAGTTCCATATATTCGTGAAACGTGATCTACTTCTGTTCTGTTATACCTTTATCTTACCCAAGTGCGTTACACAAAAAAAAATTATCGCTCTTATTTAAGCCCCAACGCTGTCAGATTAGCTTCGCCTCGTCCAGGTAATGAACTTTGTGATTGTTAACTTCTGAACTGGAGTGAAAATTCGTTTGATTGGCAACTGAAGATGGCTACTGCAGTGAGTGCCGAGACGTCGGGAGTGAAGTCGATATTGACGAGGCCGTGTTCCAATTCGTTCTGCGTTTAGTTTTTTGTCATTTGTACTTAGCATTTTGTATAATTTAAGTCGGAACACCGCGACGTTCAACTGCATAGTACGCAATGCTACTATTGTCATGGTGTATCACAATTCTAAAATTCAAACCCTATAAAGTTTTAGAATAAACAGTAGCCTAGTTGTTCCTCAAAGTTTTTAAAGAATAATTTTAAATTTAAAATCAACAAAATTAAACAAACAATAGCATTAAATTGTTACTTAAAAATTTTTGTCTTGAGAAAATATTTTTGCAACTTTTTTTATGAAACTATTATTGTGAATACGATACACATTTGTTTATTCTAAAAACCTCGCCTGTATATGTATTTAAACGTTTCAAACATGCATAACTAACACGGCGACGAATTGGTATTTTGCATTTGGTAATTTGCCAGTTTCGAAGCTGACAAAACGCAAATTACAAGAATACGTATACGAATTTGTTGAAAAAAAATTGGGTCACATAATTAAAAAAGTGCCAATTGGAACACAGCCTGAGATCCTGCAGACAATGCCGCGAAAGCTGGCGAAATTTATGTATTCTCACTGGCAAACCNGAACTGAAACATTTTATTTCTTCAAAGGACGCGTCATAAAGTTATGAAATGCGATTTACTCGTTGCCCTTGTCAAAACACTTAGAAAAATAAAGCTTTAATTGTTGTCGTCGTTGGTTAACATGCTGTCCGCGTCTGCGAGATGGCGTTGCAGTCGCAGGCGCCGACTGGTGGAGGGGGGAAGGGGAGGGGGAGGCTTTACAAATTGAGTACCCCCAAAGAATATTCTCGGAGGGGGGTGCGGATTTCAGACCTTTAAACCCTTAATATTACGTAGCTAGTTCTATTTTGGATACAGGATTGCGCTGCAAGTAGTGTTTCCTAGCGTAGTGACAGACAGATATACGGTCATCCACCTTGATTTTGGCCTTAAGCCTCACTACTTTTTTAATATGGCGTTTAAAAATGTCCTCTTATTTGAGTCCCCCCCCCCTCCCTCTTCGCCATCCACCAATTCTCCATCACAGCAAATATTATTTTCAAGTCGGCGCCCCTGGTGCAGTACGCTGCAGGGAGGGAGCGTAGAAGCCCCGTGCGCCAATTTTGCCGCCTGGGTAGGCCGCCGAACGGTGTGCAGAGCTCCAGCAGAAAACGTTGTATCAAAAAACCGTCCAACGCGTCTAAGTGAGGTCCGCTTACGAATAGCATTTAATAAACCTCACGCGTCTGTATACGTTTTTTCAGTTCCTCCATTTCTCTCTAAAGAAAATTTTTGACTCAAACAGGTGTTTTCACTGCCATTTTTAGGCATGAACATTCCGGTACAAAACATTGAAAAATGAAATGGGACGTGCATGAAACCTTTATTTATATTATTACGTCCTAAAATGGTAGGGTCTCCGCTGAAAGTCTCATAGAGGTGCATTATCGACGGCAAGACTGCACGCCAGTACACTGCTTTGCGCGTAGAGGCGATGAGAGAGATTATGCGAATGTCTCGATCGCCATAGCGCTCCCACGCTTTTAGGCCGCAGACGTGCAAAATTCCTTCAACCAAGCAGCCACCTTAAGAGGAGTATGTACGGAACATTTTCTGTGAAATAGTTGTCTGCGCGGATACGCGTATATCGGTACATAAACGTTCTGGAAAATACTACTTGTTGACATTTAAAAAAAAATTATACATGCCCTATTTTTTTACTTTTATAATATTAAGTATATTTATTGAGAAAAATATTCGTTAAAATGGTTAAATATCGCATTTTTAAAGCTTGCCTTTGCCGTTTCCCTGAGCTGTAAAAAAAGTAACTACTTACGGGCGTAGTTTAATCTATAAGGTTTTCCTCGCGTGTAATGAAGTCCCACTGTTACTGCTCTTGCACTATCACGACGGAAACACTGCACACCTTGCGCGTAGGAGCGTCGAGGCGCAAGGGGTGTGTGTTATTGTCGCCCGTATCGCTCTCTCACTGCTTGACCTTGAACACGCAGCTGCATACTCCTTACTTGTTCCCCCCTACCATGTGTTGGAGAAAGTTGTCCCTAGACGCCGGGCCTGTCTTTGCCAGAAAATTGCAGGGTACTACGGCGTGAGTTCTATAGTTACGAGACGCTGGAAAATAGCGAAAATTTTGCAAGCCAACATATCTTCGATGACACTCAAGCTGATGTGTGATTGGATGATCAAGGTTTGGGATTTGGCTAAGCTCTTTGCAGACCAGCCACAGACGTGCTGCTTTAGAGTGCCACAATCCTCATTGGCGCAGTGGAATCGGACAGTAGCTTCATACATGCATGACGGCCAATAACTGTCAGCCACGTGTGCTATACGTTGAATCCTAGCAAACAGTCAACTTTCCCCCTCGATAAACCATCTTCTCTGTATATAGTCAATCATGCGTGACTTGCGAACGAAGTGAGGTTGGCTTGGCGAAGACGACACTGTTCCAGAGGTCAGCGCAGGACTTGGCTGAGCTGACCGGAGTCGCAAGAGGAGGAGCGTGAACTATGTTCGAATCCCCGCCGAGGACTGGTGCTTGGCTAGGACCAATGAATGCAGGGCGTCGTGGTCCATCGCCACACACGTCTGATCTCCTCACGTTGCCTGACTGGACCACTCACCCGTGGAGACAAAATAATTCCCAACTAAGACTAGTTGTTACAGCGAATAACGACTAATCTCACGAACACAGAGGAAGGAAACAAAAGTGTGATTCGGGTGTTGGATGTGGCATTATTGCGGTTTTGTATGAGAACCCCAGTTTTTACATAAACTTCCCGAGATCGACTGGAATGATTAGGGTACGAACTTCTTTCGAGGAAGGATGATGAGAGAGAAGTAACGGGACTGCTTGATTCCGGACAGTGTTTCTCGGGAGGCCAAGACGCCTTATAATTCTGTAGGTTCCATAAATGAATGGCAAGGAAGAAATAAAGTAGTGTTCCTAGTTCACCCCATTGAGAGGTGGTGGTGAGGCCAGACCCGGCTTCGGTTGGGAAACAGCGCATGATATGTTGCATGTTGTACTTGACGCTACAGCTGTGCAACTCTGGGAAACTCTTCCAAATCTACTTCGGGTGTAGTCTATCTCTCCTGATATATATCATAATGTTATGTATTTCATTTTAAACTCTGTAAAGGCCACTGGTTGGCAACAGGGTTCAATAAAATGTTTTGTCTTGTTTTCGCATGTTGTTTACTGATGCTGTCAGAAACTATGGACGCAGGACTTTCCATCATGCAAAACGTTTTGAAGGGCACAAAGTATGGAAATATTAAGCTGATGTGGTATGACTGACATAGGTTCTGACAATTCCCTGATATGACAAAATACCCGGACTCCGACAACTGGTGTTGGAACTGGAATGATTTCTGTTGCAGGCTGGAGGAGTGGCTTTGTGGGGGTTAAGCAGCCTTTCCACCGGGTTCGTGTTCGCGTGAACAAGATGACGTCACGTGTCCGTGGGTTCTACGAGACGATGCGCGGGAAACTGTTTCCACCGCGCGTCCTTCCTCACTCCGAGCACAGTTGCTGGGTCGGCCTCTTTGATCTCCTCGCACACGGGCGAGGAGGATGTGCATTTCAATGAGAACTATTACGAGTGTTTCACGCATACGTTCACGTAAAGAGAAGTTATTTAATGTCAAGGTTTTGCGTGATACGTGATACGCAGGGGCGTCATAATGGTGGTGGACAAGGGGGACATCCCCCCCTTCTACGAAGTCTTCACGAGGGGACGCCACAAGAAAAAATGTAGATTAAAATTCACAGTTTACGTGTAGTTACTAAAAATGTAGATCGTTAATAATAATAATAAGTTATACTGTATAACTTTAATTTTTAGAGTTTTTAATCTGAAAAGCAGCAGCACTTTTTCCCCGACATTTTTATTCACTACAAAACCACATGCTAGTGTAGCGTGATGTGTGTTACGTGTTGCGAGAAGTCATCGTAATCCCGGCCCAACAGGTACACTGGTAAGCTCCACAGCGCGTAGCAGAGTCCTAAGAGACACGTGTAAAAAAGGGGGGGGGGGTATGTGGTGTAGTGATCAGACCACTCGCCTCCCACTACGACGGACAACAAGGTTCGATTCCCGTCGGGGTCAAACCCAGATTTTAGCGCAAGTGGTGAGAGGTGGCGGACGTTGAAGATGGCGGGCGGTTTTTCTCGGGGTACTCCCGTTGCTCCTACCCTTGCATTCCAACGTTGCTCCATCTCCAACTCACATCATTCTCTCACCAGCGCACGGCGAACCCGTTCGCGGAGCGCCCAACCTGCATTCGCCATCAAGACACACACACGTGCGCTGAATCAGTGAGATTCGACCGCCGAGCAGTAAGACAGCTGGAGGCCTCGCGGCTGTGCGATTGGCTCGACGGTCTTCCACCGCCGCGGCTCCGAGTCCACATATTCGCAAGTGGGAAACGTGGCGGAAGTCGCCGATGGCCAGCAAGTCTCGGGTAGGGCAGCTGGCGCCGCTTACTGTCAGATTCCGTTCTATTTCAATCCATGCTTATCCTGCCTTAAACGCAGGAACAATGAGCGGTTGTTACTTTTATCCGTGAAAACTGCTCCACTGGAATCACCGAATTCCCTACATACTGATTATTTCACTGACTTAACTACTCCGATTTAACTATAGACTAAAGATGAGGTAGACAGCTTATTCGTTTTCTGCGCATGACCTACCCCAAAGGAACACAACTTTCAAAGTCACATAATCCACAGTGATGAAAGTGTTTGTTTGTATCTTAATTTTCAAAATACAAGCACTTTTATATGAATGAAATACTTTCACCAATTTAAATTTGATCTAACTGCATTCCAAATTATTTAGAAGAGGTATAAAAACATCTCAAAACACTTATGTATTTATCAAACAATGATTTAACCTAAAATACAATCCACGCCGTTTTTGCTACTCGTAATGGCAGAAAAGCAGTTCAACGTTGGGACTCGGAGATTGGTTGTGCGCAGCTAGCGAGATCGCTCTACCTCATCTTTAGTTTATGGATTTAATATGGATTTCGAGAGACTACTTCGTGGTGCATCCGTCACAAGTTAATTAACTGAAATTTAAGCTAATCGCAATTTTACTGCTCGGAATGACATTGTTGCGACCACCAGCGAATAACGATGATAATCTCCTTGTAGCACGGACAGCAGCTAGGTGGCGTGATAGTGGCCCAGTAGGATGCTGGGAGGTTGCCAGATGAATCTGGGGCCTCGCACACTGCAGCGTATCCGACATCTCTCTCCAGCAGCATCTGCTGGAGGATCCATACAGCAAGCACGACGATCGATGTAATCCCTAAGCTCCTCGATTTGGTTCATGTCTGGGGACTCAGGGGATCAAGGAAGCACTCGGGAGCCTCGGTCGTTACATATATCTTCCTCTGCATTCAAAATACCCATATTCAGTGGCGATATTAAAAGGGGGGAAACCTCACGTAAAATGTGGTTAATTATACAAGTATTTATAAGTAACGCTCATACTACTGAATTTATAAAGAACTAAAAGAAAAGTTATTGTGTACTGTAATTGGCCACAAATATATAAAAAAACAATAATTAATTACTAATAAATTTACCACAAGGGTGACATCCGGACAGCCAAACCTTAAAACATAGAATGCAGTGTTAATAAAACATATGCACCAACCACAGGAAAAACCACATCACTTCCTTTCTATGTGATTAAATAAACTTATTTGTAGTGTATATTTAGTGGAATGATTGTACGCGTATCTTATGAGTAGGAAGAAAAGGACAGTTGGGGCAAGGCGATGGGAGCACAGAACAAGCCCAAGGTCAGTAAGACGAGGAGAGGGGAGGCATTACACAGTTCCCAGGCACTTCATTTGTCCGCGAGGCAAACAACAATGGAGCGGGTTGTTGGGTGGTTGCGTCACGCCGGAGACGGACAGCACTTCACTTCGCCTTCGCGACACAGAGTAGTTAAGCATGCAGATGCGGAACTGCAGCCGCGCGCGCCAGGAACATGGCGTCACCGGCCGGCAAAGGTGTCGGAGCGCCGCTCGCCAATCAGCGCGCCGCAAACCTACTTGCCAGCCGAGCAGCCCATCGCAGTAGCCAATCAGAAGCAAGGCTCGTCCCGGAACCTCGCCAAGCCGAACATACTTCATATTTTGCACTTTAGTGTTTTGGAAATGGAAACTTCACGCAAAAATTATTCCTGTAACCGAAAACTGTATTAAAGAAATTTTACTACACCTTATAATGTAAAAAAAAAAAAAAAAAAAAAAAGTTATATAGTTCATTTAGTATGATTTATATATATATATATATATATATATATGTGTGTGTGTGTGTGTGTGTGTGTGTCTGCTTTGTAAACACACAACATTTCACTCGCATTACAAAAAATCCTTTCGGCAATAAGCTTCCAAAGAAATCGTTTGTAAACCGTACGAAAAGAATTCTACTGTGCAGAGACTGGGGTAAGCCCACATCAAAGAACCTCCGGCCGTTTCGGTTCTGTGTACTTCTCTGCTCTGTGGCTTGAGCTTCTTGGGAAGCGACTCGCGACAGGCTCCCGCCGCCGCTCATCGTCACTGGAGCGAGGCTCCTCAGCGCAGCGTTGGTCCAGCCCCCCCCCCCTTCCAGTGAAGGGATGCTGGGGGGAGGGGGTTGTCCACCCAATTGTATGTCATTTGTAGAGATGATGGAAAATCGCGAAAATGTTTCGAGCCAACACATCTTCTATAACGCCCTAACTAGTTTATTCTTTCATGATTGAATGAACAAGGTTTCGACTAGGCTCCTAAGTTGTTTGCGGACCAATCACGGACATTCTGTCTTGTAGTGTCAGAATCTTCATTGGCCCAGTGAGATGGGTTAGTAGCTTCATACATGCCTGGCAGCCAATAAGTAAAGAAAACTGTCGGACATGTGTGTACAATACGTTGAATTCCTAGCAAACAGTCAACCATCATCTCCAGTCATTTGGAATGCAGTGGGTTGGGAGAGGCTGACCCCCCTCCGCCCCCTGCACCATAAAACAATCGTGGTGCGGTGGAGAGGAAATCCCCTGTCGCCGCACCAAGGTTGACCTGCTGAGTTTCCCCAGCAAGCCCGGCTCGCGATTGGCTCGCAGCTCCTGAGGCGCGCACCTTCAGTGCTGCGTGACTCCGCGTCGCTGATTGGTCACATCACTTCGTGGAAGGCAGGCAGGCACACTGCTCGAAACTAGTAAGGGCTCCCGTCACTTTCAACTGTTTAAGGGGAATCCCTAGCAAGCAATTTTCAACGTACTACGGTCACGTCTAACTAAACTCTATTCACAGTAAAGTGAGCACTTTAAAGACTACTTACTCATTTGGAATAATAGTCAATAAATACATTTTATTTCAGCCTCAGACGTTAACTTCCGAGTGCGGTGGAATATACACACCGTGTTTATTACGTACATGCCTATATTTATTTTAAAACGTGGTTAAAGGATAAAAAATGGCTGGAAGGAAAAAGTGACTAGGGCCTCAAAAGTGCTCACTTTACCGTGAACAGTCTANCCCCCCCCCAAGACTGCGATGCGCTATGCATTCCCAGGTGGCTGAATTTCTCGCAAATTAGATCTGTAACAGAAGGATACTATTACACACGATGAAAGCTAATGGATTAAACTACATATGTATATCACTTTGTGCTTTTTTTACTTACCATAAGGAAACTATGCAGGAAAGTTATAAAAATGCTGTTTTTAATCTTTTTCACAATTATTTTCGTTTCTTTGAAAATATTTAATAGGATAAAATTAAAAAATGGCGAAGGTGGCTAACGTAAATTTTTGAAATATTTCTTGAAAAAAAAAATCGTATTCCCGGACCATTTATGAACTGAAATATGCTTGTACGCGCAAACACGTGTTTCCAAGAGACTGTTACAAGTGCGTGCAATGTGCTGATCAAAAAGTGCGTGCAATGTGCTGATCAACGAGAAGAACACACACCTCAGACAAGTCAAGACGTCGCACACATCATAAACACAAATTCCAAAGCCCCGGCCAGGTCACACCAGATTTTCGCGCGTGGGAATCGTGCCGGACGATGCCGCTGGCACGCGGGTTTTCTCGGGGATATCCCGTTTCCCCCACCCCCTTTTCATTCCGGAGTCGATCCATACTCACCTCATCGGCTCTCAAGACTTCTATGCGAAGAGCCGCTCCAACCTCTCCACTCTTGTCATTGTGTCAGGTGTTGCGGTATGAACTTTCTTATGCGCGCTGTGCTTAAGCCGACAGAGCAGTTGCTTCGTCAACCCCCACCCTCCTGACACACTACAGTCGCACGTTTGTTTGGCTCTCTTCAGCTTACGCCACACTGCCACACTTTTCTCCGTCAAACTGCTTCAAATTAAACTGGTCGAAGGAAGCTGGAAGGTCATGACGTCACCGAAACGTCATTAGTGCCACCATATTTACCTGAAAAAGTTGCATGACTCTGGTTTCCAACATCCTCATTGTGTACCGAACCAGTTCCAAACAAAACTTCTTGGCTTTTTGACGAGTTAAACCAATCAGAATCATGCGCAACGAATACCGCTATTTCCAGTCTCACGAAACTTAAAAAAGCCCCAATAATAACCGGAAATGAAACAAGAATATCGAGTTGATTAATTTAAATATGAGTGAACGTGAATGCTGATGGAAATGTGCATTGCACAATATTAGTAAAATAAATAGATGCAGTAAATTTCATCACGCATCATATATGTCTTATAAACAACTCACCGTCGACAAGATTTCCAAGAGCCAGGCGTACATCAATCTCTAAGTGTCACACAAATGAAACAATTTTACTTCAAAGAAATTTCGTAAAATTTCTTAGATTGTATTGTGATTTGTAATAAATTCCGTAACAAGGCAGTAACTGAGTTATCGTTAACTACATCTCAACGTGAATAATTGTAATTTAAACTATAGTTTTATTCTTTCATCGCAACTTGACGTAAGTCTTCAAATAAGCGTGCCCCAGGATACTGCATTCACCTACGTATGCANAAGCGTGCCCCAGGATACTGCATTCACCTAAATATTCCGCGAATATTGGAAAGGTTGGGAAACTCTGATTTAGGCAATGAGGCATCGCCTCACACATTTTGTAATTGTAGGTCTCATTTATCTGTTTGCAACTCGTTTAAACAACAAAAGTTTGTTACATACATTACCTAGCACTATGGGTGTACTACCTAGGATAGTTAGTGACCGTTCTAAATATTCTACTTAAAAAAAACTGATACGTGTAAAAACATGAAAGCTCAAAAATTTTAAATTTCCAAATTTTTTTACAAATATGCAATGTTTTACAGGTGTTACAAATTATATGTTAATATTTTCTTTGGTTTGACAAGTGTAGGCGTTTTGTGAACTCGCTTCAGTTTTGCAATACAATCCAGTCCGCCAACTGACGATGTTTGAGTAGTCACAAAATAACATGTTGATCAGAACTGTGATCAAGTACCGTAACGCCTTCCTGTACCGAACCAACAAATTGCGACGGCCTGCGAACATCAAAAATTCGCCTAAGTTCACCTCGCCAGGTCAATATCGGTTAGTATAACGATTATATCAAGGTTAATAAAAAAATTGTATGTTGATTCGTATCCGGTGCCAGGTATGGAAACTGTTTTCCAACACTTGCAAAGAGCTAAATATTTCACCATACTGGATTTCAATTGTTTTGCTAAACTTCATAATATTTTTATCGGATTCAAAATTAAAAGCCGTGATAGTTCATTTATCGGGCATACGTTTGCCGTTTCGTTTCGAACGTCGTAGGTTTCAGTTTTCAGTAAGCGTCAGCATTATATTAGAAACTTTCAGACTGCATCGACAAGTTCCGTTAGCGTTGGGGACTGCACCAGTGGACGCGCCCGCCCATGGGGGAGATACTGGGCCCCGATGTATGTTCCGAGTGTTGAATCACGTGTTAGGGCGGTACTTGTATGAGTTCGTCTTTACGTACATTGATGATGTGCACGTGTTGTTACGAACTAGCTTTTAAGCCATTCGTAAGTGAAAGTTTCTGGGGGCGTAGCTCAATAATGACTCAAGGTTCGGTAGAGCACAACAGTATAAGATGAGGTTTATTAACATTAGGATTATACAATTACTATCTATGCTACTATTGATCGGGGGAGCTTTAAATTGAATATCCAAGATGATTATTCATTATATTTACCTCACGCCATTTTATTATGATCTAACTGGAAAGTCGTCACCTTGTTAGTGTTGCCGGAGGCTGATTCTACGAGACGGTTAGCGACGGCCGGACACACCCACTTCCGTGGTCTTCTCTCTGCTCGGGTCGACGACAAAAGACGCTGTTCCGTTGTTTTTTTTTTCTAACCTACTCTAAAACTAAGTGTTATATGTTAGTCCGCGGTAGGAACGGGATTATTGCGTCTCAGGACTAACCCCTTACGCTTACAAGGGAAGGAAAAACATGCAAGGAGACGTGCATCGCGCAAAGAGGGATTGGGTTTCCCATGGCCGAGTTTGTCCATGAGAAACCTCCCTAATGTACTTATAGTTAACTAACTACATCTAGAAGAGAAAGGGAAAAACCGGCAAAGACACCGTAAAAACCCTTTCGACAGGAAATAATTAAAAATGGTTACATGCATTATGAGAAAATGCTACAGGAGAAATATAGGTGGGTACCATGATCTTTATTAATGGGAGAGGAGAAACTAGTAGAGAGGTGACGGGATAGACGCTGTTCCGGGTGTTACGCCGGCCTACATCGGGCGCGTTGTTTTTGCGGCCCCGTTTACTGGCCGGTGGAGGGGATTTCTGCAACTGTCTTCTTTCTGCTCGCTGGTGTTGCAATCACGCTCGTTTCCTGGTTTGATGCTTGAAGGTGTGATCAGGCAGGCCGTTCAGCTAAGGCCTGATCACACCATAACAGTGTACAGTGACACGTTGGAGCCACACCTTAAACATTTGTGGACAGTGTTAAACGCGTTAAGGAAGGTTGGCCTGACGGTGAACCCAGACAAAATTAGTCGGGCACAAGAAAATGTGCGATGTCTAGGGTTTATTATTTCGGAGGGTTTTTTACACACTGATCCTGAGAAAATAAAATCTGTTGTTAATTTTCCAATACCAAAAAATTTAAGAGGTGTTAAAATATATTTAGGAATGGGTTTTTTTATAGTAAATGTATTCCTAATTTTTTTGACCTTACAGAACCATTAAACCAATTGAAAAGAAAAAATGTACCTTTTATGTGGAACGCTGAACAAGAAAACGCTTTTCATAAATTAAAAGGAATATTAGCTAACCCTCTAGTCTTGCATTTGCCAAATTTTTCTAACGAATTTTTTTGCATTTTGATGCAAGTTCCTTGGCCGTGGGGGTGTGTTTGAGTCAAAGTCATTTTGTGCCGATAGCATACGAAAGCAAATTTTTAGCTCAGGCAGAACGTAAATTTAGTATTTATGAAAAAGAGTGTTAATATGTACATGGGCAATGGAAGAGTTTTCGGATTATTTAGATAATGCTCCGTTTACTTTATTTGCGGATAGTCAGGCTCTTAGCCAGTTGTTAAACGCACAAAAGCCAGCTGGTATATTGGAACGGTGGTTAGTTGATTTGATTTTATAGTTTGTTTGTTGATCTCAATGACACGGGTTACAATAATTTGAATACGATAGGAACAGTTAATACAGAGTACATGTGTGCCAACGAAAGCTTCGTTCTTCCACAGAAACGGACGGTTCGGGATACACAAGCTTGAAATTTGCGGTGCAGCATATAAAGTAGATCGATAATTGTGTAGCGGCTGCGCTGTCACGCATGTGTTGCCAAGACGAGTTGAGGCAGTGGACAACGGCGCCGCTGTGGATAGTCAGTTGTTTCGGAATTAAACACGTTGCAAAGTTCCCCAGTGTTTTTTAATGTGCATGTTCTTTCTCAGGAATTCAGAGATGTACATTTTTTATGGGAGTAAAGATGGTGCAAACTGCTCCGTATCACCCTCGGGCAAATTTAGTAGAACGGGTGAATCGAAATATTGAAATTGCCTTGCGTAGTTTTAAATCTGATACGCAACGTCACTGGGATGACGTGTTATGTTTGCTTTTTCTGTGTTTTATTAATATAGTACACAGTGCTCATAAATATGCTCCATCCGAGGTATTTTTTGGAAGATGTTTGATGCACCCGCTAATAAATGTGTGGTCACTCCATAGCATTTGTCTGAAGAATGTGAGTGATAAAAATTGGAAGAAATATGTGCAGATGTGACACGTAACTTAAGTACTTATCACCAAAAGGAACATAAGAGTAACGTTTCATATAAAGACTTAAACTTTAAACCATGTGATTTAATTTTAGTTGAAGCTCATCAGCTCAGTTCATAAATAGATTATTTTAGTGCTAAGTTAGCCGTGAAATGGCACAACCCGTACCAAATAGTTATGCTCCTTTCGCCCGTGACAGTATTGTTTATTTATATGCTCCTTTCGCCCGTGACAGTATTGTTTATTTATCCTCATTCTCCTAGCAAATCTGAAAAGGTTCACGTTTCCCACGGCAAGAGCAGCCGGCGAGATATTAGAAATGTGATTCTCGCGTGGGCGACTTGTTGGACGCTCCCAATCCTTCCCTCTTCTTTTCTTCGCTGTTTCTCAGACCATACTTCGTTCAACCTGTCACCAGAGACTGGAGAATTCCACATTCCACGAGTCCAGATGGCTCGTAGGCCAGGCTCTCATGTCAGCTCGTTCGAGCCGCATTCATTGGATGCTACTATAGTTCCTAGCCATCCCAACAGCAACATACGTTGGGCTAACGTTTGGACTTTGGTTGACTGAACGTTGGGTTGAAACATGAATATTAAAACAACGTTGGCCCAACGTAACATGTCAACGAAAAATTTCTACCGTGGATATTTTGTGAGATTACTTGGCACTCTCAAGATAACGATGTCACTAAATCAGAAAAAGCCAGAACATGCTGCAAATGTATTTATTTTAAACTTGGAAATGGTTGGTAAATGGTTGGTAACAAGTTGGGATACGTACTGTTGAAAATGGCATGTTTTCTGTTGGGCTAGTGTTTTTCAATCAACATAAAATGTCAAATTATGAAAAAAATATTTCTTAATGAAAACAGTATCCCTTTCCTTCGCGTTAAATAACATTAAGGTTTTTCAAGATGTGAGATAATTTTTCTATGATATATGTTTAGTTGGTTATATCCACGTATGCTAACTTTATAAAATTTAATCAGTCGTCTGAGTCAGTGGTATAAAATTTATTTAATTTGGCAATGTTCATTGGGAATTAGTGCCTAAATAAAGTATCATTCACTGTAACGATGTAAATCACGAAAAACTCAGTGACATCTAAATCAATAAGTAGCGTTTCAGTGATCCCAGTGGAACATTCGCCAAGAAATTTCTTGAAGCGATGTTCACGTATATAAAGTTTGAAAACGCAGAAGCGCAACTGCTACGCGCAACTCGAATTCCAACAACTCGCCCCGACAACACAGTGCAAGTCCGTCCAGTCGGTGTTCAGAACGATTTGGCCAGACGACTGTCGAACCAATAGGAAATCTCAAATACCAGCCCGCGCCCAATCAGACCCGAAGATCCGTTTCCAGAACGTCACGCAGCCAATCAGCGACTGCATCAAAAAGGACCGCCACGCCACTTCGGTTCTGTCTACCTACGTATTCTGTGTCACTTTGCCCGGCAACACCCGACGTGAAGAGAACATTGCAAAGGAATAAAATACTTTTTAATATAATTCATCTTTCATCTAAAACATAATGATGATTACAAAAAGAAAAATCCCTAATTATTAAATAATAAATTAAACGAAATCTATAACTAACTGTTAATCCAGTAGAAAAATAATATATAAAATAAGCAAATAGATTTATGAATCCTATAGAATAAACTTCTAAAATTAAATCCTTAGAACAAAAGGAATGGAAAGGAACATTGCAAAGGAATCAAACGCTTGGGCGTTGTCATACTTGGGAATGCAGGTAGTCGCCAGCTTGTACAAAAATATGGATTTCAGCTCTGCGATTCCCGTTTGGAAACGACTATTTAAAAATCCTCTCTTGCTTATGCTCTGACGTTAAGATGGACTGTCGTAAAGTCTTGGAATTCATTAGCCATCCTCTTAATTTCCCCCCCCCCCACAAGGTTTTAAAGTAAGTAATATAAAACATTCTTAAAAATTACGTAAAATTATTTGTCGGCATGCAACTATTGTGACGACATGCCAATGTCACGTCATGAGAAATAGCCGACGAAGGCCGGTAGGAGACACGTTCTGGTGGAAGCGTCTCACTTCCAAGAATACTCTGTCTCTTGCAAGTTATTCCGAGTGCAAAAACATTTCAGTTTTGCACACGTGTCTTCAGTTTCTCGCAGCGCCACCTTAGCAGTTTCAAGTTACCTCGTGGTAGTCGCTGTTCAACTGCAGTGCGACACAGTACACATGTGCATCTGACACCGCTGTCGTTTGTCTGAGCGACCGGCCTACTATAACATGCATTTCCGCCAGGACAGTTGTTTTATCGGCCGATTTAACGTAGTTCGAGGTAAGGAATTCGACGAGTAATTATTTTCGCTAAGCGAGTTAAGACTGCATACTTTCACAGCTGTCGTTTTCCTTTACTCAGAGGTCCTAAGTAGATTTATTTATGTTAAGTCTCGCTGCTTACCGGGGCATTAAACTGAACTGCTCAAGGGGTCCATGCACAAAACGAAAGTTAAGAGGACAGAAGCATTATTATAAAAAAAAATTAAATTTAATGATTGAGTTATTAAAATTTATTTTGTCATGTAACACTATTAGTTTCATTTATTCGACTTCCGATTAAAAGGTCAAGATCAAGGTCAAGCTCGAGGAAGAATGATCAGATGACGAGAAGAGAACACAGCTATGCAGACAGTTATGTTTGGCGAATGAACTGAACCGCTCGACGGGGAAAAAAATTATGCTTTGGAAAAAATTTCGGAAATGATCCAAAACTCGAATATACTCCACAAAATAACCACGTAACAAAATCCGATTCGAAAGGAGTTGTTTCTTGAATATACGTCAGTATTTGCTTGCAACTTTTTTTTATACAAAATTGTTGCTGTGTGAAATCTCTGAGTACGTAATGTCATCCGTCGACTTGATTGTCTCTTAGTTTCCGACGAAAATTGACGTAAGTGGCGTGCCAAGGCCCCGCACGTCCATTGTACTGTACTGTAGCGCCTGCGCAGAACCAAGGCTTCGCAGCGAGTTACGTGGAAGAAGAACTTGTCTTATCTGCTCTTATCTGCTCGTTATCGGTAACATGAGCTGCGTTATCACTGAAGCAGACTTACACAGACAGCACGCACATGCACGTCCGCTTTTCTTGTGCTCCCTTTGCGAAAAGCCATTCCCACACAATTTCTGGTGAAAGGCTAGACTAGTTCTCGCCTAGACGTCTACGGCTTCGCCCGGCTGGCGCATCAAGTGCGTTGCAGACAGACGTTTGGTAGAAGATGCGTTATTCAAAAACTGTTAAATATTTTGTGGTGTTGCCTAAACAGGAAAAGCATCTGACAAAATGTTCGTTCCCAAAGACAAGTTTCGAGTTCTCTATACAACTCCAAAGATTATATTTTTGGGCGTGAAAATAGTAAAAATTGGTCGTTTTGAGAATCAGTTTAAGCTGCTTTAGACACACAACATAGGCAGGGGGACCTTTTTCCCGTGTAAAGATCGCACGGCTGGTTGTACTCCAAAACACGTTTGTTCCGAGCCTATATCGAGGTTGGATGATTTAAACTAGTACGCGTCGTAAGCGCCTGCCAACCAATCACGGATGTTCAGTGTCAGGGTAACTTCATTCTGATTTGCCCAGTCAAGTAGAATATGTCCTCTCTCTATCTCTCTCTCTCACACACACACACACTCACACACTCTCACGCACTCTCTCACACTCTCTCTCTCACACACACGCACACGGCCAATAACCAAAGGAAATTTGCAAGCATTTACGTAAGTTTAAATCTAACTTCAACATAGATCTTTTCGCGAAAAATAAGTGGCCCTAATCATAGCTACTGTTTTCTTTATGAGCGTACCATGATTATATAGGGTTACCGCTTAAAGCCGCATTCAGACGTATCGCCGACGGAAAAACTACACGCCCATTGAGCGTCTTGCGCATAAAGGCGATGAGGCAAGTGGGGAGTGATGAAGAGTCGACCTTGAAGCTCAAACGTTTCGAGGCCTCGGAAGCGCAAAATAGCTGCAGCCAAGTGAAACCCATAAAATGAATAAATAAGAAGATCGTGGTGCTGTACAACCCGAGGCAGGCTCAATGCGAAAGGAAAGAATGAAAGATTGAAGGACTGAAGCTAAACAGGGACGCTAGAATTTAGCGAGAAGAGTTCTTGTCCAGTTGTATTGCTAAACACTTTAGCTTATGTCGACGTTCTCAGTTGGATGGCTTTATCGAGTACGCGTCCTGAGTGCCCGCCCGCAAGTCACATACTTCTACTACTGGAGTAACGAACGTAATTCTGGTTGGCCCATTCAAGTACCCAAAATACCTTCTCACGAATACACGTGAATACTAGAGTGAAGAGATTTGGGCAGCTCTTAACTTCGAGGTCTTGAGGGTGAAATGAGGTAAGAATGAAGCAGCGCAGGAATGCAAGGGCGGGGGAAACGGGAGACCCTCGAGAAAACCCGCAGACCAGCGGCATCGACCGGAAAGATTCCTACTCGC
>NQII01002602.1:19787-46443 GCA_002778355.1 Clitarchus hookeri | reverse complement strand
GGCCGGGGATTGAACCCGGTTCGTATTGGTGGGAGGCGAGCAGTCTAACCGTTCAGCCACTGAGGCCCCTCCTTCTAAGAGAGTTTAACATATGCACCACTGTGGTATGCCAAGGATGAGGGGGAGAGAAGGCCTGACGGCTAGCGTACTTTAGGGTATATAGTGTGTTTAGGAAGATTTGTATTGTGCCAAAACATTTCAAGGTTAGATTGTAACAATACTACCTCTGACATACACCCAACCTTCAACTAGGTTCGTGTTTCACAAAAGCTCTGGGAGCGAGGGTCCTTGGGTTCAGTACGGAGGTTGTGTGTCGTTTTTAATTACGTGTTAAGGTTGGTGCAGGGGGCCATCCTGAAAGACACAAAGAGGTTAGTGTTAACAAGCTCAAATAAAATTACAATTTTAGGCTCCGACGGTTAAAACCTAATCGGGCACTGTCTTATCAAAGGCGGGATCTGCAAATAACATTGACCCTTTCAGTCCCGTATTAATTTATGCTTTCAGGTATTGTAATCAAGATCGTTGTATGGCGTTACTTTATTACGCCAGTTAATTTACAGTATTTACGACAAAATGATCTCAGCTATTTCTTGAGATTCCAGCGCGTAACGAATGGAGTTATAATCAGGATTGAGAAGTGCAAAAACAGCAAACCTAGCTCGGTGGGGACGGTATGTTTAGTACACGTGTTAGTCGCGTGCGCCAGGAAGCGCTGCAGTTTGAAGGCGGTGTGCGGTGTTCAAGGCCAAGACAACCCTTGCAGTCGCCATGGTTGCTCACACCTCTCTACTAGTTTCTCCTCTTCCAATAATAAAGAGCATGGTACCCACCTATCTTTCTCCTGTACCATTTTCTCATAATGCATGTAACAATTTTTAATTCTTTCCTGTCGAAAGGGTTTTTACGGTGTCTGTGCCGGTTTTTCCCTTTCTCTTCTAGATGTAGTTAGTTAACTATAAGTACATTAGGGAGGTTTCTCATGACCCAACTCGGCCATGGGAACCCCAATCCATCTTTGCTGCGATGCACGTCTCCTTGCATGTTTTTACTTCCCTTGTAAGCGTAAGGGGTTAGCCCTGAGACGCAATAATCCCGTTCCTACCGCGGACTAACATATTTAACAATTAGTTTTACAGTAGGTTAGAAAAAAAACATGGTTGCTCCCTTCCTTCGACTACGAGTGCCTAAGTCGCGACAGGATGTGTGTTCGCTTGGAAGCGGACGCGAAGGGAAGCCTGCTCCGTGTTCCAGGAGAAACGCAGTGTAGTCTGCTCACGGTTGCTCCCAACTTTTCTGAAGCCCTCCTGAAGTTCTACTTTCAGACTATCCCTCCGCCTCGCGTAAACAAAGCTTGGAAGCGTCCGCGAGGGGAAGCCTGCTCCGTGTTCCAGGAGAAACGCAGTGTAGTAGTCTGCTCACGGTTGCTCCCAACTTTTCTGAAGCCCTCCTGAAGTTCTACTTTCAGACTATCCCTCCGCTTCGCGTACACAAAGCTTGAAGAAGTCTAGAAAATTACACAAAAGGGACAACGCACCGCATTTGTGCGCATACTGTTTAGTAATACTTTGCATGGGAACTATTTCTTCCTAGATATTACCAACACACATAGTTCCTCTCTGTTTTTATTCATGTAAGTTTTAAATTGAATATAATGATTTATAGATAAAAATATAGATAAACGGCTGAGCTTTTAAGTTCCAGGCTCAAAGGTTGGAATCTACTCCAAAAAAAAAAACACGGATATGCATTTATCGTAGTCGCGATAGTGATTTCAGTGAATACTTCTCTAAAGAAGGCCATGTAGTTTTTTGTAATAATGTTTGTTCATTAATGGAGGTTCTTGGACATCAATACCAGCCAGATGAGTGGCGATTGTTCATAGACTCATCGAAAGTTAGTTTGAAAGCTGTACTACTGCATAATGGGAATGAATTACCATAAATACCTGTAGCACATGCCAGTGATATGAAAGAGACATATGAAAATATGAAATTGTTGTTAGAAAAAATTAACTATACTAAATATAACTGGAATATCTGTGGTGATTTGAAGGTCATGGTTTTATTTTTGTGTTTGCAACTTGGATGCACGAAATTCTGCTGTTTTTTTCTTGTGAACGGGACAGCAGAGATAGGAAGTCTCACTACATAAAGAAGCAATGGCCTAAACGTGAATCTCTTATTCCTGGGCATAAAAATGTAACAAATACCCCATTAGTAGATCCCGAAAAGGTGTATTTACCTCCCCTGCATATAAAACTGGGGCTTATAAAATTTTTTGTAAAAGCGATGGATAAAAGTTTTGCTACATTTATGTATCTGAAATCTAAATTTCCTAAAATAAGCGATGCAAAATTGAAGGAAGGAATATTTATAGGACCGCTAATAAGATCACTAAATATCAGATGATGAACATTTTGAGGAACTGTTACATCCACCGGAAAAAGCAGCGTGGAAATCAATAAAAAATATATGTTAGGGATTTCTTGGCAATAATAAAGAAGAAAACTATCGTGAAATAGTGAGTGATCTTCTGACGTGGTACAAAGGAATGGACTGCAACATGTCTTTGAAAATTCACTTCTTGGACTCTCACCCAGACTTCTTCCCTAAAAACCTTGGGTCTATCTCTGATGAACATGGTGAGTGTTTTCATCAGCAGATTTCTACTACGGAAAAGAGGTACCAAGGCAAATGGAGTCCCAATATGCTGGCCGACTACTGCTGAACCATGAAGAGAGACATCCCGAACGCAAAATATGGCCGAAAATCATTATATAAAACTTTTTAGGTAAGCGTAAATTAGCCGTATATTTATTATTTAGTGTTTCGTAAGTACTAATTCTTTAACAACTTTAAACACGTGCCACAAAAATACTCTGCCTGATGGAGAAAATCTGAGAACATATTTGAACTCAGCATGGTAAAGATAGTTAGATTTTGTTCATTTAGTCCTTGTGAAAGAAAACATTTTTTTGTTGACCAGTGTTATTTTACTTCAATAACCGTGTTTACGAAAGCTTAATGCCAAACACAATTGTAGTTTTTACAGTTTACGATTTTAAACACCATTAAAGGGGGACATTATAATTACAAACTAAAGTTAATAGGTACTTAAAATTTTGTAATGGGCAAGTATATGTCACAATTTGGAACAAACAACACTTTTTATACACAAATAAGCAAAACATCCCCATTTACCGCAAGCTTAGAGTTGAGTTGAGAGATTTGGGCGGTTCTAAACAACGAGGTCTTGAAGGCCGACGACGTGAAATGAGGTGAGAATGGAGCAGCGTCGGAATGAAGGGGCANGCCTAAACGTGAATCTCTTATTCCTGGGCATAAAAATGTAACAAATACCCCATTAGTAGATCCCGAAAAGGTGTATTTACCTCCCCTGCATATAAAACTGGGGCTTATAAAANTGTAACAAATACCCCATTAGTAGATCCCGAAAAGGTGTATTTACCTCCCCTGCATATAAAACTGGGGCTTATAAAATTTTTTGTAAAAGCGATGGATAAAAGTTTTGCTACATTTATGTATCTGAAATCTAAATTTCCTAAAATAAGCGATGCAAAATTGAAGGAAGGAATATTTATAGGACCGCTAATAAGATCACTAAATATCAGATGATGAACATTTTGAGGAACTGTTACATCCACCGGAAAAAGCAGCGTGGAAATCAATAAAAAATATATGTTAGGGATTTCTTGGCAATAATAAAGAAGAAAACTATCGTGAAATAGTGAGTGATCTTCTGACGTNAAAAATATATGTTAGGGATTTCTTGGCAATAATAAAGAAGAAAACTATCGTGAAATAGTGAGTGATCTTCTGACGTCGTACAAAGGAATGGACTGCAACATGTCATTGAAAATTCACTTCCTGGAGACTCACTCAGGCTTCTTCCCTGAAAATCTTGGGGCTATCTCTGATGAACATGGTGAGTGTTTTCATCAGCAGATTTCTACTACGGAAAAGAGGTACCAAGGCAAATGGAGTCCCAATATGCTGGCCGACTACTGCTGAACCATGAAGAGAGACATCCCGAACGCAAAATATGGCCGAAAATCATTATATAAAACTTTTTAGGTAAGCGTAAATTAGCCGTATATTTATTATTTAGTGTTTCGTAAGTACTAATTCTTTAACAACTTTAAACACGTGCCACAAAAATACTCTGCCTGATGGAGAAAATCTGAGAACATATTTGAACTCAGCATGGTAAAGATAGTTAGATTTTGTTCATTTAGTCCTTGTGAAAGAAAACATTTTTTTGTTGACCAGTGTTATTTTACTTCAATAACCGTGTTTACGAAAGCTTAATGCCAAACACAATTGTAGTTTTTACAGTTTACGATTTTAAACACCATTAAAGGGGGGCATTATAATTACAAACTAAAGTTAATAGGTACTTAAAATTTTGTAATGGGCAAGTATATGTCACAATTTGGAACAAACAACAATTTTTATACACAAATAAGCAAAACATCCCCATTTACCGCAAGCTTAGAGTTGAGTTGAGAGATTTGGGCGCTTCTAAACAACGAGGTCTTGAAGGCCGACGACGTGAAATGAGGTGAGAATGGAGCAGCGTCGGAATGAAGGGGCANCTTCTAAACAACGAGGTCTTGAAGGCCGACGACGTGAAATGAGGTGAGAATGGAGCAGCGTCGGAATGAAGGGGCAGAGGAAACGGGAGATCCCCGAGAAGGCCCGCCAACCAGCGGCATCGTCTGGCATGATTCCCACGTGCGAAAATCCGGGAGCGACCCGGCCGGGGATTGAACCCTGTTCGTCTTGGTGGGAGGCGAGTGGGCTAACCGCTCAGCCACCGCGGCCCCCGCAAGATTAAAAGCGACCTCTTTAGAACACCTGCGCACCTTGCGACAGACATTTTCCCTATGACAAACTCTCCCATATGGAATACCGTTTTCTTCCAGAGGCGTCAAAACCATTTCCGGTTAGGGAGGGGAAAAAAGGGGGGTAGGACATGGTTTTGTAAAGAATTTGATGCCCCTGGTGTTGCAAAATGCGCCCCCTCCACAAAATGTTGTTCTTAAATAAAGTATTCCTGTAGGTAATTACACACAGCCACGCACAAACATTGCTTCATATTCACGTATTTTGACACAACATACTTATAATTACATTCTAAACACTACTATTTTATATCATTACTGATCAACATTTCTACTAACTATACGTAAAGTATGAATTTTATTCTACAATGCTGTTTTCTTGTGGTGACCCCTCGTGAAGACTTCAGAGTTCCTTAGTGACGCATTTATTTTTCGACGCCACAGTTTTCTTCCCAACCCGAGTAGCATAAACCTTAGTGCGAGCCTGGGTAAAGTCACAGAGTAGATAAATGCATGGAGACGAAATAGCGTAGTGGTTCCTTCGATGTGTGCGTACCCATTCTGTGATTGGCTGTGCGAGGCTGTGGGAACGGGCCTAGTCTCTTATTGGCTACCACGTACTGCCTGTGCTGCCGGCTGGCAAGTGAGTTACAGTGGAATCCAAATGAGAAAATAAAGCGAAGAAGTCGAAGATACGCCGGGGGTTGTTCTGCACAACAGTGACAGCGGCCGAGAGCGGTTGCGCGAGAGCTGCTTCCGCGCGTGCATATTACCTGTAGAAAAAAACCCCAAGTCTCGCAGCGGGGTATTTAAGAGCACGGTAGTAGAGGGCGATATCAGCTTGGTGTGTATAGCGCCAGCAGTGTCACGTGATTTCCCTCCCTCCAGCGGCCAGCGTTCGCGAGAGCCCNTCTCTCTCTCTCTCTCTCTCTCTCTCTCTCTCTCTCTCTCTCTATATATATATATATATATATATATATACATATACATATATCCCCCCAGTCATTAATATTTGCTTATTGAAACATAAATATCGTCGCTGATAAGTGTCAAAGTCAGCAAATATCGCTCCAGGTAGCAATCTGTTAACGATATTTCTTCTTCTGTAAAAGATTGTTTTAAACTATAACGACAATGCTGCATCTTTTTCTAGACAGATTGCTGTATGGAAACCCTGTAGTCGCCGTTTGAAAATCCGAGGAAACAGAACACACTAAAAAGCATGTTTATGCTGTTTTCCATCTCTGTCGCGATGCTTACTTATAGGCAAATGTGACCTTGAGGTATTTAAAATTGTTAACACGGAAGGCCGCTTATAGGGCAACGCTTAGCTGGCGCATGAAGTACATTGCGGAGGTTTGNATTTAAAATTGTTAACACGGAAGGCCGCTTATAGGGCAACGCTTAGCTGGCGCATGAAGTACATTGCGGAGGTTTGTTAGAAAACACCGTGATTCAAATATGGTTGCGTATTTTGTAGTGGTGTCTTAACTCGAAAAGCATTTCAAAAACGTTTCGTACCCAAAGACAAGATCCAACTTCTCATTTCAACTCTAAGCGTTATTTTTTGGTCGTGAAATGAATTAAAAACCGTTATTTTCAGAATCGGTTTTAACCATTTCATTCCTACATTAATTTAAAATGTCTTGTGCTGCAAATTAAAAACANATTTAAAATTGTTAACACGGAAGGCCGCTTATAGGGCAACGCTTAGCTGGCGCATGAAGTACATTGCGGAGGTTTGGTAGAAAACACCGTGATTCAAAGATGGTTGCGTATTTTGTAGTGGTGTCTTAACTCGAAAAGCATTTCAAAAACGTTTCGTACCCAAAGACAAGATCCAACTTCTCATTTCAACTCTAAGCGTTATTTTTTGGTCGTGAAATGAATTAAAAACGGTTATTTTCAGAATCGGTTTTAACCATTTCATTCCTACATTAATTTAAAATGTCTTGTGCTGCAAATTAAAAACANCGTTATTTTCAGAATCGGTTTTAACCATTTCATTCCTACATTAATTTAAAATGTCTTGTGCTGCAAATTAAAAACATTTTGATGCTCGCTGTACTTAAGTTGGCAAAGAACATGTTTCGTTAACACAACTAATTATCTTTGCGCTTGGTGATCAGTGATATGAACCAGCCATAACGTAGCGCAGTAACGCGTTAAGGAGTCAGTTACCCACAAGGAAGATCACTGTACACTGACCCTCGCAGGGTACANAACGTAGCGCAGTAACGCGTTAAGGAGTCAGTTACCCACAAGGAAGATCACTGTACACTGACCCTCGCAGGGTACATACAGTACGGGTCAAATATAAGCTTCCTGTGCAACATGTAGACGATTGTCTACAATCAGCATGAAAGGGTTAACTNATACAGTACGGGTCAAATATAAGCTTCCTGTGCAACATGTAGACGATTGTCTACAATCAGCATGAAAGGGTTAACTGCTAATTTTTTATACATAAACTTCAGAGTTCTCTTTATTGCCGTGCCACAACAATATAGGGTGACGTGTTAAAGTCATGTTCAGACAAATCGCCGTCGGAGAAAACANTCTTTATTGCCGTGCCACAACAATATAGGGTGACGTGTTAAAGTCATGTTCAGACAAATCGCCGTCGGAGAAAACAAAGCGTCTGTTGCGCACCTTGTGAGTAGAGACGACGGGACAGTTGGGAATGAGCGAAAGTCGGCCTTACAGCTCGTGTGTTTTGGGGCNCGCACCTTGTGAGTAGAGACGACGGGACAGTTGGGAATGAGCGAAAGTCGGCCTTACAGCTCGTGTGTTTTGGGGCGTCGAACACGCAAATCAGCTGCAGGCAGGCGGAACCCGTAAACATCTTCTCGCGATGTGTACATTTGACGTTGTCATCGGCCTAATGGCTTTATTCATGCTTCGGTCAATCGAAAACTAAAATTTGCTTGGAACCTACACTGCAAGGAATGTTCTGGTAAACTCCCTAAACTGTAATGGAATTTTTTTTTAACCAATACGTAATATGGAAATAATACTACATATCTGGCTGCAAATGTAGCAATGTTTAGTGTCGCTGCTATGCGAAGCTGGGGACTTACATACGCATTTGACTGTTTCGGGAGCGAATGTAGAAACGCCACCATGTATGTGTGGGGAAATAACTTACCATTCGCACCTGCTCACTATTCGTATACACTGGTATGGTAATTTTGCGAATAACTTTTTAGAGTGTCAATATGTTACTAACATACCATTTCGTACTTTAATGTGTGTGAAGCAGAGAAACACCAACCGGATTTGCCATAGAATTAAACTATGCACTCGCAATACAACGTCAATGCTTGGAACCATAGGCTGTTCACGGCAAACTGAGCGCTTTTGACAGCCCTGCTTAAGATCTATTTGTNTGTGTGGGGAAATAACTTACCATTCGCACCTGCTCACTATTCGTATACACTGGTATGGTAATTTTGCGAATAACTTCTTAGAGTGTCAATATGTTACTAACATACCATTTCGTACTTTAATGTGTGTGAAGCAGAGAAACACCAACCGGATTTGCCATAGAATTAAACTATGCACTCGCAATACGACGTCAATGCTTGGAACCATAGGCTGTTCACGGCAAACTGAGCGCTTTTGACAGCCCTGCTTAAGATCTATTTGTNAACGTCAATGCTTGGAACCATAGGCTGTTCACGGCAAACTGAGCGCTTTTGACAGCCCTGCTTAAGATCTATTTGTGTGCACATTATGTGTTCTTCCGCGTTATGTAACATTAACATTGCTATGGGCCTCGTCACTTTATTCATGCGTCAGTCAAGCGAAACTGTGAAATTATTAGGAAAGTTTATTTTTACAAATCTGCTCATTTTTACACTTAGATGCATTAGAAAACAGACAACGGTGGAAATAATTTAATTTAATCATAAACGGTTACCTGGCACTTTTTATTTTACGTTAATAGATATAGGGAACTACTTTCCCTCCACCGTTACAAACTTTACTGGGCGCATGTCACTCAGTGCGCCCGTTGAAATATATGCAGGCAGGAGCAGTGAATTTTTCCTCAGGTTGATTTCAAAAGTGCTCACTTTGTCTTAAACGGACTTTACTTTACTTAATTAGATGCCAGTTTCACTGCGAACCTAGATACCAGTGTGTGCAGAAGCATCTATGCAATTAACGATCAGTGATATTTCACTAAGTTAGACTTCAAAAAAGCTCACTTTACCGTGAACTGTTTGTAGACACAGACACTCATTGGAATTNATATTTCACTAAGTTAGACTTCAAAAAAGCTCACTTTACCGTGAACTGTTTGTAGACACAGACACTCATTGGAATTTCTCCATTCCCGAAGCTGATTACGTGAAAAACAACAAGAAAGAAAGTAAACATACTGAATTAAAATGCAGTATAGTATAAACAAAACCGAAATAAATTTTTTTAACAAAAATTGTGCAAAATAAATATGTAAAAACTGTAATATTTATGTAAAAAAATAAAATCAAACGTTAAAAAAAATTGTAATTGCATTTTTATATTGTATACTGCAAGTTTTTTGCTAATAGATGGTCGCATTACGATGACCCACGATCCAAATCCTAAATTTAACTTACTGTATGTTCACGCCTAATATAGATGTATCTTCAATGTTTACTTCAAGGACGTTGGAGCCCATTTTACTATAGTACTTAAAATAAAACCAATAAATAAAAGGGGGAAACGCGGTATCTCAGGGTATTTATCTTGTACTCACTAGGGCTATAAGTCTCAGGGGAGATGAGTAGTGCATTATTAACACTTTACTATTGTAACCAGACCACGTGGTCACGTCTATGAGTCCAGCGAACCTCCGAGTCTANACGTCTATGAGTCCAGCGAACCTCCGAGTCTACTGTAATACAACTACGAAATTGTCATGAAACTTCAAAAACATTGACAGCATTCCATTTCTGTCCTTGCTGTCTGTACTGGCTATTGTGTCGCACTTCCGCAGCGAGTGACCGTCGTTTTTTATGGTTCGAGCACATGTCTTCCGGCACAGTTCACCTGACGAGCATCGAGGTGGTAATTAGGCGTCCCGGTGCCCTCTGCATTCCTCAAGGTCCAGTCGTCTTAAACCTTTTCATAGACCAACCTGCGATGGATGATCTACAACCAACCAAAACACGACAGCGACGCAAAACTTCCAAAACAGAATCGTTAACGTCAAGTTGTTCAGACTCCACCGTAGACAAGAGTCGTCTGGAAGTTCACGAATATTTCGCCGGACTGGTACTGTGACGCTGGTACTGTAGCGGTCACTGCCTTTTTACGGGGGGTTTTCTTTAGGTGCTCCGGTTTCCTCTCGTTTCTTTATGTCGACGCTCGCCACACCGTCTCTATACTTTATTTTCTCTGTTCGTGCTTCATCCATTTTTTATCGGCCGGTCTGGAACGACGGGAATGTTCTTCGAGTAGGGCAAGATTGCACCTACTGTCATTCTTCTAGTAGGACGCGTACTCCAACACCAACAACTTACTTGTGAAACTAACCGTCCGTAAAAACACAATCCGTGGTGAGAACACAGTCGACATTGCCGGTCCGAGCACAAACGGTACTTCCGGCGACTGCGCCTGGGTTCCATTCTTGATGATTTCTTAGAATTCCTTTTCTGGAGTCACGGCGGCACAGTGCTTATTTTGCACCCATTGTACCACCACAGTGCACTTTAAGAATACAGCCGTGAAACAGTCGCTTATTCAACGAACTCCAGCTGTACACGTCAGAAAACGAAATGGCGTAACTGGCAATAACACGACGGAAAACCGTTTGCCAATCAGCACCTCGTAACCCAATTACTGGCTGGCAACCCAGCCAATAGGGGCATTTTCGCATACGGATCCCGTGAGTGAGTGAGTGAAGAGGTTTGAGCGGCTCTTAAAAGCGACGTCTTGCGATCCGATGAGGGTGAAGCGAGATGAGTATGGAGCAGTGCTGGGGGAAACGGGAGAACCCCGAGAAAACCCGCCGACCAGCGGCACCTTCCGGCACGATTCCCGCATGCGAAAATCCAGGAGCGACCCCTAGTACTACTAGGAGGCTGCTGCTATTAAACCTGTTTTCCCTTGGTAAAATAACATTTTAAAGTGGTTGACCTTGACGTAAAAGCCGAATAACCTATGGAATTTAACAGTAGTACAGTTTGTAGAGAAAACACTAATAGTGCAGAGAATTTATTTCTTAAACATAGTGATTCGCAGAATAGGGATATATTAATAGTTAAAGAACACCATACGTGCATGTGAAGTACTGAAATGGACGTAATTGGAAGTTAATACGAAGTCGCTCTAGTATTAGGTACAATGTAAGATTTTATGTACAGTTACACAGGTTCATTTAAATGTGCGTGTTACGTTACATTCTGTAATTAAAATATGTTTTTTTAATTTTATTNTACAGTTACACAGGTTCATTTAAATGTGCGTGTTACGTTACATTCTGTAATTAAAATATGTTTTTTTAATTTTATTTACGCAAATAATATTAAGGTATATCGCAACCGTTCCTTTAATTTTGTACGTGATTGTGAACGGCAAGTTTATGTCACCTTTCGGTTTAGCTATGTAAGTAAGGTAAATTATAGAGTGCACTTCAGTATTTATGTTAGAAAGATTAGGCTATACCTTACTGGCAATATCGTCGTGTATACAGGATATTCGGAAACTAAACGCCCAAATTACGGGAGGTGATTCCTTATTAAATGTCAAGTCTAAAATATATAGGACACCGTAAAGGAGATATGAGCCTGTGAATATTGGGCTTTGAAAACGTATTTTCGNGTCAAGTCTAAAATATATAGGACACCGTAAAGGAGATATGAGCCTGTGAATATTGGGCTTTGAAAACGTATTTTCGCCGAATGCCTTGTACAACGCAGGAGAAAGGTGACATATGCTTTCCACGTTGCAGAGACACATGCGTAATGCTGGCCATCTCTGGTGCTCTGCTCGGCTTGAGGAAGCGGCACGTCAGCACATCGACGACAAGCCCTCCACTAGAACACGCTCCATAGGGCGCCAAATGGACGTGCCCCATTCGACCGCGTTGGACGTACTGCTGGTAAATCGCCGCCATCCCTACCGCTGGCAGCAAGTACAAGGCATTCGGCGAAAATACTTTTTCAAAACCCAATATTCACAGGCTCATATCTCCTTTAATATTCCGTTCGGGTATACGGTGTCCTATATATTTTCGACTTTATTTTTCCCCTCCCGTAGTTTAGACGTTTGATTTCCGAACTTCTGTATGTAAAAATATTCATTATCACAGTTTTCATAAAAATAATCATTTTCACAGTTTTCGTTTAAAACAGGAACGATAGACTGCTTTCCTTCCTGACAATAACTTCGTTTATAGATTCTTCCTTGGAAAGATAGGCTTATGCAACTACAAGGATGACTGGGATGTATGGCGCACCCCCCTCCACTTTTGAACCCGAGAACAGAATTTCACCAAACTCAGTACACATGTCGTGTTAGTTAGGACATTCTACTTTTATAGCTTTCCACCACACTGTGTGCTTATTTTCAAAATGGCGACAATTGTAATATTTGGGGCGCGATTTAATATATTGAGAACCATTTGACTAATTTTGACCAAATTTCGTATTTTGACAGCTAAATTGGTATTGGTCTGCCATTTTGTAAGATAGCACTACATGAGAAAATTTAGCTTGTAAGTTATATCTCGGAAAATACTCAACCGATTCCCACCAAATTAGGCATTTAAGCAATACTATGATAGGCCATGTACACTTATGCAATTTAAATAAGACAATTATTTTCAAAATAGCTATAATATAAGTATTTTAGGTTAATTTGCTATATATATACCAAATTGTTTGGCCAATTTCGAACAAACAAGAGTGGATCAGATGTTTATTTTCTAACTGGCTGTAATATAAACATTAAAGCTTTGTACGCTATATCTACGAACCCATGTAAAAAAATTTCAATTAATTTCGTGTGCTGGCAGGCAGTATCTATTACAACTTTCAACTGTGTCTACACAATTCTTTCGTGCGCTAATTTGTAAGATAGCGCCATGTGAAAAATGAAATTTTATGTCATATCTCGTGAAAAAACCAACCGATTCCCACCAAATTCAGGCAGCAAGTTATTATTTTTGTAGTTCATTTAATTGTTATGACTTACGGGGGTAGTCACATATTTTCAACGTGATATCCGTGTATTTAATTTGGGTTGGTATTTATTACATGTGCAACAAATAATTTCAGATGCATTTTATGTAATTGTTTATGTCATTGTATTGTCCACGAAAAACATCAAATATCATAATACATAACACTTTTCTCACTACATGAGAAATTGAGCTTTTATGTTAATCATCCAATCCCCACCAACTTTTGCACACANACATAACACTTTTCTCACTACATGAGAAATTGAGCTTTTATGTTAATCATCCAATCCCCACCAACTTTTGCACACAGGTAGTGCGAGAGTAGGCCATGTGAACTTACCTGTTACAAGCGAGCCAGGTATTTGTTTAAATTGTGGCAATATAAATTAATTATATTAGTATTTTATATCTGTCAAACAAATGTGTATAAAACAATGTTCATTAAAAGCATCCATATATTACTATTAGAGCCTCTTTTGCGGACATTTTTGTAAGATAGTGCCGAGGAAAGAAAACCGTGCATGTATGCCCTATCTCGGGAACACATCAGCTAACTCCCATCACATTTTGCACACAAGTGGAGCTGCAGTAGGCCATGTGAGATATAAGTACTCGAAAATCCAAATTTAAATCTTTTCTTGCCAAAAAAAAATTGGAAAAGAAGTGAAATTAAATTACAGTTCTCCGAACATTGTTTTATGTTACTTTGATCTTCAACCTCACCTTATTACCTACCCACGTAATGAAAATTCCAGGGGTGGCCACCCTCTTTCTCCCAGCAATTTTTTTTACCGTCAGGTATTACGAACATTTCATACGGTTTTTTTGAGCAGTAAGACCTAATTAAGAAAAATGGCCATGTAGTTGCAACTGTTAAGGACTCTCCTTTTTCGTGTAAAACGTCTACAAAACTATCGACGGCAGCGATACAGTTCGTAGACATCACCAACACTTCCCGTGGGAATCTACGTTCTGACTGTCGCCAGATACAAGCAAGCAGCTCCAGTGCTGCTCTGTGCAGTGGGCACGGCAGCTTACCATACACGCATGTACGTAGTATTGCCTACGTGCTAGGCGCTGTATAACTCTGCGTGCGTTCACACGTAAACGGTGCGTTCTGTGTAGTTGCAACAAGAACACCATTTTTGCAAATTAGGCCACATTTATAAATAAACCAGCATCAAACGTTCATAGCTCCTGACGGCAACAAAGTTGTCTGCAATATGGGTGTGGCCATTCCTGTTATTTTCATTGCGTGGGAAGGTGCTAATGAGATTTTGCTCTTGCTTTGAATATCCCGATAACATAAACCAATGTTCGGGGAGTGGTAATTAGATTTCACTTCATTTCCGATATATATATATAATACACTGAAGAGCCAAAAAAACTGGTACACCTGCCTAATATCGTGTAGGGTCCCCCGAGCACGCAGAAGTGCCGCAAGACGACGTGGCATGGACTCGACTAGTGTCTGAAGGTATGCAGGAGGCAATTCACACCGTGAATCCTGCAGGGCAGTCCACAAATCCAATCTGCGCCAATTTGAGAAAGGGTTGCACGTCTGTCACGTTTAATGATTCTCGTCAGTCGTCGTTTGTCCCGTTCTTTCACGATCTTTTTCCGGCCGCAGCGATGTTGAAGATGTGATGTTTCACCGGATTCCCGATATTCACGGTACACTCGTGAAATGGTCGTACGCGAACATCCAAATGTTATCGCTACCTCGGAGATGCTATGTCCCATCTCTCGTGCGCCGACTATAACACCACGTTCGAACTCACTTAAATCTTGATCGCCTGCCATTGTGGCAGCAGTAACCGATCTAGCTGCCGACCGCATCGAGTTACTCTGATTGGTTCCATACCTCTGTTGTTTGCATCCGCACGGCTATACCAGTTTTTTTCGGCTCTTCAGTGTATGTTCCACTTGATCTAGCGTAAGGAATCGCCTCACATAGATTGTTGGTCGAATTGCGCCTCATTCTGCATACAGACGCTTACACCACGGAAGTTAGTTTCGGACTGTGTTGTAGACGATGGTGACAGGCGATTTGCAGGTGATTCATTGAGCCACAGCGGTTATTGGCAGTGCGGAGACAACGGACGCCCTGTGTGCCTGAAGTGACGGAGTGACGGAGGGTAGTGAGTGACCTGCCGGTGTACTCCCGGACGAGTGCTGCAGAGTCTGTGATCCACACAGGCGTTGGAGCGAAAGTAGGAGGATACAACTGACACACTCAGATTGACCTCAAGTAGGGCCTATTAGACTGTGTATTTTTTGTAAATAGGAATAATTTAATTATTATATAAATTCAGGTAATAGGACATTGAATGATTTTTTACGATTTGCACTAATTACTGTAATACACTGAGTGATAGTATATTCTGAGGGACACAGCGGTATAGTTTTTTTTGTATTGTAAATAAATGCTAGAACTAAATTTAACTATTTTATTTAACTAAGACCTGCATCCCTTCACAAACCTGGTCAAGGCCAAGCAGTTGTAAGAGTGTGAAACAGACTATATTGAGTGCTTAGAATGGAAGTTATCCCTAAGGAAAACATACATATTAGTTTAGAAAATAATTCACTAGGTAATAAATACGAATAATACTTTACTGGTCACTTAATAATACAAATAAAATACTGATAAAATAAAAACCGTGAACAATGAAACAAAATGAATCTTCTTACCGCGACACTTACCTGAATTATTATTTCTTGAACATTACACATTGATATCAAGCCTAGCAGGCATCAGCATTGCTCTCAGGTCTTTCTTTTTTTACATTCAAATTATTCCGTCTATTGCTAAAAGCTCGTTTTCATAGTTGAAGAAAATTAAAAAGTATTTATGATGTTCCGTGAACCAATAAAGACTAAGTTTTCCGACACTGAGTATTGTACGTGAAGCACAGGGACTTGACCTACATTAATTAATTATGTCTTAATGTCTCTCAAAACTTCAGAAGTGAATAGTGGTTGTTCAGCCTGCGATTACATAAAATATTTTACGATAAAAGCCTGAGTAACATAGAAGTTTGATAATTGTCAGTTCGTATACAGCTGTCATTTATTTTTAGCTGTATTTATTCTTTTATAAATTGTTTTTGGTTTTGTTAATTCTGTTGTATATATTTCCTTTTGTATTTATTAATGGAACTGCTATTTTTCTGGGCTTAATATTTTTTTTTAATGAAAATATAATCAAAAATATGCATTTAGATGAATCACAACAAAATGAAGTAATTTATATTACTAAAATAAATATTCTATTGTATGGGAAAGAGGTGACCCAAAATAATTTTTGGTTGAGGGCCCAAATGAAGAAAGTTTCGGCCACGAAAAACAGTCTGTCATAACTCTCAGAATTTAAATATGTAAACAAAAAAGGTGTTTCTACAATATTTAAAGAGAGAAACAAAGTAATTTAATGTGATATATTTACACGAGGCAAGTATACAACTTTTCTTTTAACGCAAAAATGTTGTTAAGATCGTATAACTTTCGATAACGAGTAGTCGTTCTACGGGTTGCGGCGGGAGCTTGGTCAGATCGCTGGGAGCCGGGAGTGACGTGTCTTGACTCAAACTGGCGCGCTGAGACGACCTACTCCCTTCGCCGCGCCGGACCCAAACAGATGCCGAAACGTCTCGGCCGCGCTCCACATACGTACAAGTGTTTACAAGGGCCAACCGCGCGTGACGTCACCGCGGCACAGCCAATAACACGGGCCGAGCGTGACGCACGCACAGCCAGGGCTGTCCACGTCACTCGAGCGAGCTGCGAGGATGCTCCCCAAGATGNGGGGGGAGTTTACCCTCCCCAATAGTTCGCCTTACAAATGTGTTTGTCTAAAAATTATATCCATCTAACAAAAAATTAACGTACAGCAGACTTCTTGTATCTACAAACGAACTCTAAATTACACCTGGCGTTATCTCATTGCGCTGTTTTTATGTATTTTGCTGAAGAATTCAAAGGAACTGTGCTGAGAGTGGACAAACTGTTTATTGACAAAAAGGAAAAACAGAAATTGTACAACACAGTTCCCCATCCAAGACCCAGAGCTCTATCCAAGACCGTGTTCTCGAATCCGCCCCTGGTCCGACTGATACTGTCCGCTGCCCATAGCATACTACTTTCTCCCGCCGACACCCATTCTGTGCATCTTTAATAGAAACGTTGAGTATTATTCAGTTATAGCCCGATTTTACCAACGGTTAGCATTGCAAAAGTACAAGGTATTACGGCGTCTTTGCTACTCTCTTTTAATCAATTGCTACCCCATGAGCTGAACGATTTCCTATAGGATCAACAACGATTTTTCCTCCTGTGCCTTTAAACTACAGGTAGCGAATCTGGAGAAAATGCTTTTTAAGAGTTCCCATTAAGTTTCTTGCACCGAAATGTTGCTAACATGTACTTGGAATGTTTTCAAGTAGGTCGCGGTCTTCAGAAGAGCTGATCATTGACGAGTCACGACGCTCGTGGGTCGATTGCCATAAAACACTACGCTTATACAATCACGGCCACACCTCCGTACACGATACTACACACGACCCATACATGTGCTCACGAGTGTGATCACACAGCGCCATGCTGCTGATCCCTCCACTGCTCTAGAGCGCACACAATGACCAGGTCGTTCTTCCGACCGCGCCCCTAGTTCCATCCGACGTAAATCGCGTACAACTCCGCTATTAACAAATAGTTAGTGTGCGGGTACCGCATAGAACTACTAAAACATTAAGAGGGTGTGGTACAGCCAGCTTTTTTTCCACAAGGATTTGATTTTCTAAGTTTTCCTAATTTATACAATTATGTTTAACCGTTACAATACTTTCTCGCTTATTGTTTTATTGTTTTTGCACGTGGTACAAATCTATTCGCGGCGTGGAATTTCACTTTCACCAATGTTACTACAACTGGCAAAGTGAAACCACTTATCATAATTATCACATTTTATATCATGTGCTTTTTTTTTGTATTTGCTATATTTGTAGTTTATAGTTACTCTANTCACCAATGTTACTACAACTGGCAAAGTGAAACCACTTATCATAATTATCACATTTTATATCATGTGCTTTTTTTTTTTGTATTTGCTATATTTGTAGTTTATAGTTACTCTAAGTTAGTCAGATGATACTAGCAGCTGTTTCGTCAGCAGCATTTTGTAATTATGAACTTTAATTTTTATATTGTTTAAGATTTCTTTAATATTTCCTTTCTTGTTTTGTAGTACTTTTACCTGCCAAAAAATAATAATAAATACACTTTTGTCATTAAGATCATACAATTCGATTTTATTAAGATTATAAATTATTGAATATTGCTATAAATATCATATATTTTAACGAACATACTAATGTTTTTAACAAAGAATTTAATGCATTCATGGCACTTTTTACTAAAACTCGTCAAAAATTGTCCTGTCCGCTTTTATTTATTTTCAGTAATACTATACTGTTGTTTTACTGTAATTTCAAATGTCGTTGCACCTCATCCAGTTACAGAGAGAACAAAATGAAGTATTTCTGTTTCGAAATGTAATGTAAAGAATTTATGTCCAAAAATTACCTAATTTCAATCACCTTACCTATATTCCTTACCGGTTTCTGTAAAATGAGCTTGTTTAAAGTAATTAAATTCGTTAAAATGATTACCAGTAAATGTAAATCAGCAGGCTATTCCCGCTGACAGGCAGCAGTGGCGTAACAACAGAGGGACGGAATGTAAATGGATGCCCAGACTATGCTGAAAATACTGAAGAATTATCTGTGAACCAAGATAGTGTTGACTGTCTTGACGTAAGCTAGCTGTGTCGTGAGTTTGTAAAGAATAGGTACTGTTTTAAGGCATTTGGGAAATTATATTGTTTGAAATGTTTGTAATGGGCGAACCCGTCTCCCACTTATGCTACACCTCTCATGTCTCCTTACAGTGCCAGACTAGAGTCAAGCTCGAGAGGGTCTTCTTTCCCCGCTGAGATTCCCAAGCCCGTTTTGCTTGGGAAGGCGAAACAGGGTCACTGGAGAATGACCGACCGACAGTTTCAATGTTTTCCGCCATCGCTTGTGCAGTCAGTGATTGATAAAAGTGTATTTCTGACCCTTATACAAAACTTTACTTCTAGACTACAGATATTATATTTTGTTACACTTCAATTAGGGACTGATCACGTCAAAATAAAATTTGCAGGAAGAGGAAATTATCTAAAATAAGACGTGATGGGGAGTAAGGGGTTGCCCATCCCCAAGTTGGGGTTGTTTATTCGCTACTGCAGGCAGGATCAGCATGGATGAAAGGCGGCGGAAGCTAAGTGGAGCCAGCTGTGAGAGACACATCTGTTGTTTTGTTTGTTATTCCAGCTAGAAGAACGGAAAAGGGGCGAATTAGAGGGGGCAGCGATGGAATGAAGATGGCGAGGAAACAGGAGCACCCCGAGAAAACAACTCGAAAATGGGGTCAATATCTACTACACTCAACGCATCAGAAAACTATTGGAAAAAATTTCGATCCCCTAAGTCTGTGATCGAACAAGTAACCAGAACAGTGAAACACTGACTGTTGAGCCAACCGTGAGAATGAATGGATATAAGTAGAGATTTTACCTGCACTTGTGTAATATAATAATTAATACTCCTGTTTAATTTGAAAGTTTTATTGTATTTATAACTCTACAATATTTTAGAGAAGTTTGCAAATCAAAATATATGTCAAAACTCTCCTAAACGTAACCTAACTAATATTATAAATGCAAAAGTGTGTTTGTTTGTTTATCCTTCTTTCACGTCGCAACGGAGCAACGGATCGACGTGATTTTTTGTACAGAGATAGTTGGAGGGCCGAGAAGTGACATATACTACTTTTTATTTAAAAAATAATAATAATTCCCTCAGGAAAAACTTAGTAAAAATAGCGCTCGGGGTACAATGCTGCGTCAATGTAAGTCGTTAGTGTGGGACGAAAGCACAATGTCACACAAAAAAGCGATAGAGGTCCTAAACCGATCTCTATAGGATATACGAAACAATACAGACATTATGGGAGGAATGGTTGTATCACTGGCTGGTGACTTCCGCCAAACTCTACCGGTGATTCAGAGGGGCGCACCTGCAGATGAAATCAAAGCCGTATCAAGTCGTCAAGCTTATGGACAAATGTCAAGAAATTCAGCTTGACGACAAATATGAGAGTGCACCTCTACAATGACGTTGACACAGGACATTATGCTGATACGCTATCAAAAATTGGAGATGGGTGGTTAGAAACAGATGCCCAGGGCTGTGTGTCACTAACGGGGGATTTTAGTAATTTGGTGCAGAGTGATACGGAACTGATTGCTAGCGTTTACCCAGATCTACAAAGAAATATAAATGACGACCAGTGGCTATGTAAAAGAGCGATTCTAGCACCAAAAAATGACATCGTTAATAAAATTAATACTGTTATTGTGAACGAGGTACAAGGAGAAACAACGGAGTATTTGTCAGTAGACACAGTCAAGGACACAGAACAGAGCACTTCATATCCTGTAGAGTTCCTGAATTCTCTAGAGTTGTCAGGCGTGCCCTCACATAAGCTCAAATTAAAATGAGGCGTTCCAGTCATGTTTATGCGAAATTTAGATGCACCGCGATTATGTAACGGGACGAGGCTTCGCGTCACACAACTTGGGCGGAACATAATTGGTGCCACTATTCTGACAGAAGTAGGAAAGGGCGAGAACGTAATCATCCCCGGGATACCTATAATCCCCACAGACCTCCCGTTCCAATTCAAAAGGTTGAAATTCCCTCTCAAGCTTAGTTTTGCTATTACAATACACACATCGCAAGGGCAAACATTACAGGTAGAGGGGTTGCACTTGGAAAACCCGTGCTTCTCTCATGGTCAGCTCTATGTCGCATGTTCGCGTGTGCCCAATGCCCAAAATCTCCACATCTTAGCGCCAGATGGAAAGACTTACAACATCGTGTACAGTAGCTTCCTAAAATAGTGCTCTGTTCTGTGTTTATGATCAGTATCTGTCTACTAACAAATACCGTTATTTCTCCTTATAAGTTTGTTACTATAACCACTCGAGCGAAGCCGCGGGTAAAAGCTAGTATACATATATACTTGAGCTGTCCGTGTTCTACAACAACACCTACCCTACGTCATTGCTAATTAAAAATGTTGATTTGGGATAATCACATGCAATACAATTGTTATCTTTTACGTATCGTAAATGACGGAGGGCCACCACCAGCCTTGTCGGTCATGTGACNTACATGCAATACAATTGTTATCTTTTACGTATCGTAAATGACGGAGGGCCACCACCAGCCTTGTCGGTCATGTGACAGTGCTTGCCTGCTGCTCGCGCTCTCCGTCAGCTGACGCGGAGGAAGGCGACTAACAAATTCACACTCATTAGCACGAGTCACGTAACGTTGAAGACCTCTGGGAGAAGGCACTACGCGAGACTTTGTCCAATAGCCTCCTGACTTCAGGGTCAGGATAACACACCACAGAGCAAAATATCGGCGCGCCAGAGAAATTTCTTTCAGCATTAACACGACCAGATAGTAGGTTATAAACAAACATTCCCAAGTGGTTACAAATACACTTTGCTAAAACTCAGCAGCCAACACTGACCACAACTTTCAGTTATATAACTTCCTTGAAAAATCNTTACAAATACACTTTGCTAAAACTCAGCAGCCAACACTGACCACAACTTTCAGTTATATAACTTCCTTGAAAAATCAGTATTTGAAATGAGCTGACTTTTTCGTCTTACAATATAATAAAGTTGTTGTTCACTCCGGCGGCAAGGTACGGCGTTCATTGCCTGTTGCCACGGCCTGAAGCCAGTTTCATGCATCAGATCGTAGGGAACTATCTACTTGAGAGTCTGATACGTAATACTGGCTGTCGAGTCAGAGAGTCAAACTGCACTGTAATGAAAGTCACAAATTTGTCTACAACATTTCCAAGTCTAGTTGACAGCACACAGTGCAAAGAAAATATACTTTTAGCATTATGGATGTGATATTACATCTTAAACTATAGAATTTGAGGATAAAATTCAGCATAAACTTTAATAATTGATCCGAATAAATATTTGAATAAACCAGATGTTTTTACATTGTATTCACACGGGCCGCGTTTTGCAAGAAAATATTTTGCAACTTAATAAGTTTCCCAGCACTGTATTTTTTTTCTACTATCGGTTGAAATTTCCAGCACGTCGTATCTTCATGCTACTCACAATGTAAGTAAGGTATTGCAGTAACAAATAATGAATGGGGTGGCCTAGTTATGCGAACGATCTCCGAGGCAGAACAATATTGAAAACTGGTATGCACATGCGATAGTAAAAAATAACATTCGTTCAGATTGTTTTGTTACTTAACACTGAATAAACCTGGCTCGAGAACTGATTTGAAGCGAGTTTTAATGCCAATTTTTAAAATGAAAAAGGTTTTTTTTGTTCTTCCTCGAAACAACACAAAGTTCAGACAAGTGGGAAGTACAACTTTCGAAACCTTTTCATCTATCAAAAAATATTTTGAAACTCATCAGCAATGCCAAAAAAAAAAAAAACGGATCACCAAAAATCTTTATTTGTAAAAATACTTGTTATATAATAGGCTAGGTACATGCTGAACTTGTGGAAGCGACTGACTGCACTGAGATTTGCTACTAACGTTACATCAGTTAAATCGTAGTTACCATCNGACTGACTGCACTGAGATTTGCTACTAACGTTACATCAGTTAAATCGTAGTTACCATCGCGAGTTTTAGGGTTATACGTTGGACGGCCTTAAAACTGCACTCGCGTTTAGCACTTTCCTCTACACGAGTCTCAAAGAAAAAGGAATTTAGCCTGAGGCAGGTAAGCGCCTTTAGTATGGCGTTATTTCAACGCAAATGGCGAAGGCAGTTTGAAAACTGTGCGAGTCAGAGTTGTCCCATGACAGACGTGAGTGAGTATAGCTATCAGCGTATCAGGGGTGTCATTAGACTCACTTCAGGTTACGCTAGAATACAAACCCCTTCCTTTTAAACCCTTTTGACTTTGAGAATAGGACTTTAAAGAATTATTTACGAGACGTTTATTGAACTTTGTTAGGATGTAATTTTATAAAACAAGCTTCTTCACAGGATNTTTAAAGAATTATTTACGAGACGTTTATTGAACTTTGTTAGGATGTAATTTTATAAAACAAGCTTCTTCACAGGATGGATTATTTTTTTTTTAGTTTGTGATGCAGGTTTTGGTATCGATATAATCAGGTTACACAAAGGTTTTTCTTTATTTATATGAAACTAAAATATCATATAAGACTGATTCTGTACAAAATAATTGTCAAACNACACAAAGGTTTTTCTTTATTTATATGAAACTAAAATATCATATAAGACTGATTCTGTACAAAATAATTGTCAAACTACAGGTACATACACAATATTCCTAGGTCATCACTTCTAATTGTTTTCCGAACATCAGCGTTCGTTTCCGTCTGGATCAATCGTTATCTACAGTTGCAGTGTATTAAGAGTTTATCGATATGACGGTTACACCTACGAAAAGTTCGGGGTACTTCGGGCGTGCTATCTAAATGCGACTTATACGGACCTATTCAGAATATCATTTAGTGCCACGTAACTATACACAGTCGAAAATGACAAGGAAATGTTTGCGTCTGAAACTTGAAGACAAGATACGAAATATTCAGGTATAATCCATTCACGGTTACTTCACACTTTTCTGAAGTCCTGCCTAAGTTCTACTGCCAGGATATTCCTCCGCCTCGTGCAAACTAAGCTTAACTCAGCCTAGAAAATTACACCAACGGACAACGCACCGAATTCTTGCGCATTGAGTTGTAATAATATTTTGCATGAGAACTATTTATTCCTAGGTGCTACCAACACATATGTTTTCTTGCTGATTTTATTCTGTATATGAAATATTATAATTTATAAATAAAATATAGGTAAAACTTAAATTTAACAACAAATAAGATACTTTTATGTTAACAGAGGTATAACACGTCTGTGATGCACGGCATGTTTGGGAAACAACTACACACGTCATATATGGGGTGATTTCTTAAAGGTTTGATTCAAAAAGCGTGAAGGAACTACGAATAGACTCTATCAGCGTATCCGGCATCGCTGCTATGTCATTGGCTACACGCGGCTTCTTCTGCTCTGTTAAAATTGTCATTATATCACGGAAACGTTTATGCACGTGTACTGCCGATATACGGAGACGCGAAGACGGGCTAAGCTCCGTAAATACACAATACGGCTTCGGGTTGGTAACGAACATTGCCGAGTCCACACGAAACTTATNCAAATAAGATACTTTTATGTTAACAGAGGTATAAGACGTCTGTGATGCACGGCATGTTTGGGAAACAACTACACACCTCATAGATGGGGCGATTTCTTAAAGGTTTGATTCAAAAAGCGTGAAGGAACTACGAATAGACTCTATCAGTCATTATATCACGGAAACGTTTATGCACGTGTACTGCCGATATACGGAGACGCGAACACGGGCTAAGCTCCGTAAATACACAATACGGCTTCGGGTTGGTAACGAACATTGCCGAGTCCACACGAAACTTATCTTGGCCACTGTAACCAGAAATGCATCGCTTCTTGCGGCAGTTAGGATATGTGCACTACACTCTCAATTCAAATCAGTGGAAAACCACTAATTTACAGTGAAATTCAACTACTCGAATCAGTGAAAATGGCTCCACTTAGAATCGGTGGAAAACCACTGATTACTTCAGTGAAACAATTTCACTGAATGAATAAGTGACGGCCAACTGCATGCGGTGAATTTAATATTGTTTTTATTGAATTTAGTCTAATCATTTAGAGAAATAAACTTATTTCCGATAGTTACGGATTATATTGTGTAATTTAACGCAATTAAAAATAAGCAAAAAAAAAAAAAAACCGTGTTTAGGTTTTGTACTCACAGTATCGTGCTGCCAGACTGTTACCATGCCAACCGAGCTAACAAGCCAACGTTCACTTCTAAGGGCAAAATATATAAGTACTCCCTATAATATTTTAACAAAAATATGTAGCTTTAAATTGTATGTCGTTTCTTTTCGTTTTTAGTTGTTTAATGGGTAACATTATGGTTATTAAAACAAATAGTAGCTATAAATGCATTCACTTGAGCACATTCAAAGCAGTTTAAACCTTCTAACAGAACGGTGTGATGATAACGTGAAAACGAAATGAAAAACGTAAAAACTAAATGTAAGACTATATGTTCATTTTGAACAAATCGCTGAAACACAGCGAATGAAATGGGTGATGAATCAGTGAGAAATGTTACTAAATCAATAAGTGAAGGAAGAATGGCATTTTGTCACTAACTCATCAGTTAAATTTACTGAAGTGACCGTTGAATAAGTCAGTGGAATCCTCACTGATTCAAGTTTAGAGNGAAGTGACCGTTGAATAAGTCAGTGGAATCCTCACTGATTCAAGTTTAGAGTGGTACTTAAACACATTCCTTGAGACATCAAAAATGCATTGGGCACCTGTGACAGTTAGTAGCACTCAAAACACTCGAACATTAATAAAAAAAATAAAGTTTTACATGCGTCACATTTTTGACAATAACACATTTATCTGCAGTATTATCCCTAGAAGGCCACAGGGGTCTGGTACGAGCCACAAATCCAGAAACTTATGATTCGTGTTCCCAGAATAAAATATCCGCATAGCGAAGATCGGGTTTTCTGCAGCTTTTTAAAGTAGGAATTACGAAAATAAAAATAATAACCAGCAAATTCCATGGTTCCATGAATTCATGGAAGGGTCTGTGAAATGTATGGAAAGTCCGTTATAGAAAAAGCAAGGTGACCGTAACTGTACGAGGAGTTCTCGAGCATTTTTTACCAGCACTTTCCCGTAAAATGATGTGATGGCGCTGGTGATTGCCGTTTGAATGAAGAGGGCACTTGAAAAGATTGCAATCGCGGGCGTGATAACGGACATCATAGCTCTACCAGGGAGCGATGAGAACTGCGTCCGAAGTAATCGTAGGACGTGGACACGATAACCGTCCCTGAACACGCATTGTGATTTCATCCCTCAAATATGCTAGTCACCGCACTTGATCAACTGCTTGCTTCAGCCTCGTATTGGTTCGCGCAGCGTGCAAGAACTTGTGTTCGCGAGGCGCGTGGCCGTACTGGGCTGACGTCATCGCCATCAGTCTCGTGATTGGTGGAGGAACCTGGCATGCACACGCTGCTCTGAAACGAACGTGTGGTGGGGGAAGTGGCCAACACTTTGAGAAGGCAGCCGCATAAGTGTTCAGGAAACGAGCTAAAATACAGACACGACAAAAAAACCTCTGCATTTGTACGTAACTACGGCGCAGAAATAAAGACTATTATTTTTATAATTACTTACCATTGCGGAATTAGTCAAAAACACATAACAAACAAAAGTCCAAAAATAATCTATCTCGTAACATAATAATTACATCTAGCTTACAGAAAAAAGTCATTAGTTACAGTGATCGGCAGTTATCTGTGCAAGTCTAGCCGCTGTGAAGCGGGGTAGCGGGTTCCT
>NQII01002602.1:0-19775 GCA_002778355.1 Clitarchus hookeri | reverse complement strand
ACAGCCGTGTACTGGCTGTTCGAAAAACATCGGTAGCAGATAAAGCACGTGACTGAAGATGGAAGGGAATGGAAACTCGCAGAGATGCAGCAAAATAATTCACGGCAGAGAACGAGAAATAATAAAGAACCCGATGCTGACGACATTTACCACTGTTCGCCTTTAGTAGAGTCATTATAAAATCAGTAGTTTTTTTTTAATTTAATGCTGTTTAAAATATATTTTTTAAGAACTACGTAATGTGGAACATGTTTACATACCAGCATTATAATGAAATAGAGACGGTGTTTATAGAAAATATTAGGCCTACAGATTTTTTGTGTAACTTATCTATTCGCCTTTCACATTATGAAAAGTTTGTGGGTAAAAGGTTATGTAACTAAAGCTGTACATTTTTTGTACACTTATTACATGAGTCAATAGTTGGCTGCTGACCTATGTCGCAGGCATAACACATTATCTGTTTCGAACATAAACATCCATTTCGTGAGAACAATTTTTTGATACAATAACCATACTACTTACGTACTGTAAGCCTGTAAATTAGTGGTGCAGGTTGTTTACAGTAAGCGTTTAAATGTCTTCCACGATCACTTGTGCAGTGGACCCAGCAGCCAACCATTGACTCATGTATGCAGTGTGGCCTACGTGTTAGGGACTGTAACGCTGGACCGAAACTCCAGGTGTGTTTAGAACGAAAACGGTGGGTCCTGCGCACTTGCAACAAGAGGACCATATTTGTTACGTAAGTGATACTGCTCAATAGGCCAGCATCAAANGGTGGGTCCTGCGCACTTGCAACAAGAGGACCATATTTGTTACGTAAGTGATACTGCTCAATAGGCCAGCATCAAATATTACAAAATCCTGACGGTAGAAAAAAAATGCATACAATAAGAGGGTGGCCACCTCTGTTATTTTCATTACCGTGGAAGGTATAAACACATGTTTGCTGTAGGTTAAGGTTTCCAATAACAGAAAAAAATGTTCGGAGTGTTGTCATTTAATGTCAATTAACTTCCGATATTTCAGGAGATAACTGTNCCCAATAACAGAAAAAAATGTTCGGAGTGTTGTCATTTAATGTCAATTAACTTCCGATATTTCAGGAGATAACTGTTTTCCAATTTCATTTTCAAGGGGTTATTCCTCCCTTAATATTGCATGTAGGTACAAAATGTCCCGTATATTGTCGATTTTATTTTTCATGAGGAATCACCTCCCGGAGTTTGTCGGTGATTTTTAGAGACACGCTGCATATACCTGTCTACTGGACACCCCTCAAGACAGGGACAGTGGGGTCAAGTGCCCAGATAACTGCCTGCTACTGTACTCTTGAGAAAAATTTCCTTCATTTCTGCGGTTTTGCAACCCTTTTTCATGCCGTGAGGATAATCGGTTGACAACTTGCATTCCAAACTAGGTAACCTTATAAATGCACTTAAAACGCCACACTTCATAAAAAAAAACCTCGGAACTTGACTTTTGGTTGATTGTAGGTTTTTACGCCATTATAACACAAAACATCAACTGATCGAATACGAAAATCTCTCATCTCCAGGAATGTTTAAAAATAATCTACAAACCGAAAACGGAAACCTCGTAATTCCAAAGTGAGGTTTCAAACAGCGAAAAACTTGTAAATCCACTTCTTCAAATCTGGGTTAAAGAACATACGTATATTAACTATTAATAAAAAATTTATTTCAAACAGTCTAAAAGTGCTTGCGAAACCAAAGCGATTATTTTTTTCTCTGTTGTAAACGACCACTTTTTTGTAGTCTTACCAGGAAATCTGGGGCCGATTCTCAGATGTGACGAGATTATTTTGAATTGTCGAATTTCACAGCTTTGATTCCGAAAACATAATCTCACTTAGGCATACAGCTATCCTCGAGGACAAATTTCTAAATGCAAATAAAGGGAATTTCACTGATTCAGAAGTTCTCTGTGGGCCTTCTCAGCTTCGCAGCGCTGTAGGTGGATACTTGCAAACAGTGATTATCTCTCGTAAATTAAAATCCACTGAACAGGACCATATTTATTACGTAAGTGATACTGCTCAATAGGCCAGCATCAAATATTACAAAATTCTGACGGTAGAGAAAAAATGCATACAATAAGAGGGTGGCCACCTCTGTTATTTTCATTACCATGGTAGGTATAAACACATGTTTGCTGTAGGTTAAGGATCCAAATAACAGAAAACAATATTTTGAGTATTGTCATTTAATGCCACTTAGTTTGCGATATTTCAGGAGATAACAGTTTTCAAATTTGATTTACATAACGCAGCTTACTAGCTCGAGAACGGTGAATGTTGATGGACGCGGTGGTGCGAATGCAAAGCCTTAGGAGCACAGCAGTGGCCTGTTCTGGGGCAGGTTAGGAGCAGAGAACGGTGAATGTTGCAAGCCGCCGTGCGTGGTGTGTGCACGGCGAACGGCGTCGTAACGGGACGGCGTCGCCCGTGGGCAGGCCTCGCCGTCTGGAGAACGTGACCGGGAGATGTACAGTAACTGCAACGCGAGCTGTGCGAAGCGTGACCTTGCACGATGCAGCGCTACACCGGCACCTCAGCTCCCGTCAAAGGCCATTCACGGTCAAGTGAGCACTTTTCAGAGCTCTCTCGTTTACAATTATTGTCAATAAACACATTTCATTTTAAGCCTTNTCACGGTCAAGTGAGCACTTTTCAGAGCTCTCTCGTTTACAATTATTGTCAATAAACACATTTCATTTTAAGCCTTGCACGTTAAGGGCATTGGACACGGAAAAAAATGTGCTATTTTATATTTGAACCATATATTGTTTAGGCATTATCTGTGACTATCTTATCATCAAATAAAATGTTTTTTTAGATTGCACGATCTTTGCAAAATGACACGTCAAAGTCAAAATTTTACCGTTTTTTTTTTGTAATGTACAAATAAAATAAACCAAACTATTTGCAGAAAATTTAAAAAGGGCATCTCAAAGATATTGTTATAAATAATTTTAAGGCAGGTTTGGCAGAAGCTATTTTCTAAAAATTTATGGGTAACCAAAAATAAAAAATATGCAAGAATTTTTTTATTTTCAGAAATTTTCTAAAATTGCAAAAACATTTTCTTGTGCAATTTTAAAGACTTTTGAAGTAGCTCTTGACATCTTCAGATGGTCCAGCCAATTTGATGCAAATAGGCCTACTGCTACTGTAATAAAAAAAAATTTACATTTGAAATTGAATTAAATTTTTTTATTTACTTATAAGTGCTGAAGATTGGGTTAAATCAGCTTTGTGGTACTTAAATTATGTTATATAACACACGAAAAATAATACTACCGCCCCGAAAATAGGTTAATAATTAATCAACATTTTAGGTGGATTTCCATTGAACTGTTTTCATGCAAAAAGAGGTGGGAATTTGTTGCAAATTAATGAGATATGGCATTTAAGTTAAAATTTTATGTGACATCTTTAGACTTAGAACACAACATAAGTTATCAATTTATGTATTTATTACAGACAAGAACTGCCAACATGACAAGCTAGGTTCAAGTTGGTCTAATTTATCCGTAGATATAATATGTAACACACATTATAAATATGCGGTTATTTAGAAAGGAATTAGTGTATACATTTAAAACTACTTGCTTCGTGCTGTATGCAAAATAACTGTTGGTATTTTAATTTGTCGAGATACCTTTTTATAATTTCCAAAGTATGGTATTGATTAATACATTTACGTTACATTCCAGTGGGCAAAAACTTAAAAAAATAACAAACAAAAACTGTAAATATATTTATGTAACAATCACTTACGTACCGCCGATGAGCTTCTTTACGTTGAAAAAGCCTAACTGTTTGATAGACATGGCATACTAAACTAATACACTAATGTTTGTTAAAATTGCAACACCCAGAAAGAATGGCCCGAATGTATCCAAACTCGGAGGATGTGTAGAACAGTGTACCGACAATAAGTGATTACGACTGCAGAGAGATGGTGTACACCTAGGCCCAGCAGCGCCCTCTCTTGTGTGACCGGAAATGCCCGTGTTACGCCAAGCTCAGTCAATGAAGAGCCGTCAAACGAAGTGAAAGCAAGTGCCAGTATGCCTCGTCGACGTCAAAGGGCGCCATATCAGCATGTNCAATGGGCAATGCCGTCGCTGGCATGCTAAGTGACAAAATGTAGTGTTTTCGGACGAGTACAACTTCAACCTGTCCTACAGTGATGGCCGCATACGTGTTAGACGCTACCGTGGTGACCGCAATCTGGCAGCCTGCATTGTGGAGCGGCATAGAGGGTAAACGTCAAGTGTGATGGTGTGGGGCGCCATTGGATACGACATGCGATCTCGACTCCTACGTTTTTGAGGCCAATCTAAACAGCAACCGCTACATCAGGGAGGTTTTAGAGCTCAAGGCACTGATCCTCCTTCAGGCGACTCCACGTGTCATATTTCAGCAGGACAATGCCCGACCACATGTGGCGAGGAGTGTGCAAGTCTTCGTCAATGAATGACGGGTACAACTGCTTCCCTGGCCTGCACGTTCGCCTGAAACGTCGCCCATCGAACATTTCTGGGGTATGGTTGGTCGGCGACTTGTTCGCCACAGTCCTCCAGAAACCACTATTGATGCTTTGTGGACTCGCATACAAACTTCGTGGAGGGTGATCCCCCAGGAACATATCCAGGTCCTCTTTTATTCCATGCCACGACGTTTAGGGGCTCTGATTGCAGCACGCGGGGGCTTCACATCATAATGAATTCTCAAGGACAGAAATCGTGTACAGTTCTGTAATCTTAATCAACTGTGTATTGTCATGTACATAATCTGTGTATAAAGTTTATTTAAATCACGAGTATCCTTGGTGTTGCATTTTTCACAAACTTCAGTGTATATATAGCTGCCATCATGAAAATATGTGCCAGATACACAGAAATCGTATACGTTTGGGTGTCTTACTTTAGCACTACTTATATGGCACATTTGTCGCCAACAGGTTGTGTGCTTCCCGAGATATGATTTAATAGCTTTATTTCTTCATGTATGTACAACACTCAAAATGGCTATCAGAAATGGCTGTAAATTAACGTATTTAAAAGTAGCCATACTTACAATTAACGTACCAACTGTGGAAATTGGTCAAATGGTTAGGTGGATATGAAACTTTACCTTAAAATGTCATTATGGCCGCCAATTACTACCCCTGTGGCAAAATTGGTGGAATCTTTTTCAAGTAGCATTATGTTTCAAAATGGTAGTGAAAGGATTTATCTGATCCAGCGTTTGTGGCTCGCATTTATAGGAAGGAACCTCCGAGTGCGTTTGCAGGAGCTTCAGCTACTGAGCCAGAACTCACGCATGCCGACGACGTAAGAAGAGTTATTAAACGTATGAAGCCACATAAAGCTCCCGGGTTCGACTCCCTGGAGGCCATATTTCTCAAACAACTGCCCGGCAGTATACTTGAAGCTACAGCCGAGTGCATTAATGAAAGTTTTAATCCTGCACACTTCCCCAGTAAGTATTTTTCCTAATGAGCAGTTTGGCTTTAGGAAAACTCATTCCACCGTTCATCAGCTCGTCAGATTATCATAGCACATTACTAATACATTCAACTGGCGCCATTATACCGTCGCAGTATTCTTAAATGTCGAAAAGGCATTTGGCAGGGTTTTCCATACAGGGCTACTGTATAAATTATATGAGAAAAATTTCCCTGATTGTACTATTAAATTATTAGCCTCGTATTTAGATAAGCGCTCGTTCACTGTAACAATCGATGGAGCGACCTCAGAGAAGAAAATAATTAGGGCTGGAGTCCCTCAGGGCAGCACATTAGGTCCAGTTTTATATAATATTTATACGCACGATATGCCGCACCCCCCTAACAGGCATACTTATTCAGGAGTTACTGCCCTTGGGGACTATGATATTGATGTAACACAGTGCTATAAGCGCCCCAAGTCGCTTCNAGCTATAAGCGCCCCAAGTCGCTTGTAGCGCACAGGCCCCATAGCCCAGCATGTAACACACTGCAAGGCCAAACATGTTAGCATCTGCGCAGATTTTTAAGGTAGATATTTATCTTTGGTTTACTTACTTTAGCAAGCTGTTATGTCATGACATACAGTTCTAGATTAACGTGACGAGTCCTGAAGAGACATCTCAGGGGTTATTTAGACTATAAGATCAAGTTCTTAACGTAAAAAAAACACACACACACACACACGTACATCCTCGTGAGCTTAGCTTAGACTAAGAGATATGCTATTTAGGTTCATTTAGGTTAAAATTAACTCTCTTTTCCTTTCAGGCAAATTACCGTCGTATTATGAATTAGTAAAAGCCTATCAGTGTTGGCTCTGCTGACACTCACTGGCCGCTTATTCCATTTTTATTTACGTTTTCAGGATCTACTGGTGATTCGGATGGGGGGGGGAGCCCAATTGAACCACTCCCCCCTACCAGAGTGATGTGAAAGCACCACTCTGGTTACAAAATTAAATTCAAACTACTCATAATGTCATATATTAACTATTACTTGCTGCCAACCTTAAATTAATAACAACTGTATACATAAACACATTCTAGTTTATTTTATCGTAACTTATTTGCAGGCCTTGCCTCCTCGACCTACTTCCAGACAACTGCTATATTTCGGCTTAGATTCGGCTCGAACAAAACTAAAGCCGCAACGAAGTGCTCCGGGCTTCGCGGAGGTTCTCAACAAGCCCTGCATTTCAAAATGCCGGGTTTTAGGAACCATTCCTCTCCTCTCCCCCGCAGGCTGGGGAGGAGAGGGAACAGTTATGGGCACCAGGTCCCTTGGCGCTACACAGGAGGCCTACAAACATAGCAGACTGCTGGTCTTGCCGCAGTATATCAGTGTGATCGACAGCCAGGCGGGATGGACTAGCTGTCCCCTACCTGGGCTCTACACTTGACATACAAATGGTAGGACAAGAGCCCTCACGAGGGCTTGTACTTCCCCCGCGCTGAGGGAGTAGCGTCCCGGTGATGATAAACGGCGTCGTCGTGGACAGGTGCTATCAGCGCCGCGGTGACATACGAGCGCACTATCAGCGCGGCGCGGCGGCAGATAGCGGCCATCATAAACAGATTACGGACGAGTGGCACTCAGTATCTCAAGGTCGCTAGCGAGCGCGTACGTCCCCGACACCCGGCGCGTAACCTTCCACCTTCCTGCACAGCTGGCTAACCGAGCATTTCTTACCCTAGTCTAAGTGTTAAGGGCTCTGCTCACCAAGCCTGCAGACGTGGAGTTCAAATGCGGAACCAATGTTTACAAAATTCCTTCTCATTACAGTATTTAAAACAAAAATTTATTCAACGCAACTTTCTCATAGAATACTGAAATGTTAAGAAATTTTTAAAAAATTTTATTCGTTCTTCAACACTTTGACTGCTACTATACTTTTCGTAAAACGTGTGGGTTTTTGTCAAGGTCTTTTTATTAAATTTATCGCTTTAATAAGATAAAGCACATCTATGGAAGATGTTACAGAGTCACGCGAATAGAAAGTAGTGCTCCTGGTATAACCTTTAATAGGTCTCGCCACCAGGAGGGGAGGTCGGTGAGGAAAGCGCCGGTTCCACCGGGAACTTTGTGGTCTCATCATGGCGCAGTAGGCCCAAGTCTAGCAAATGTCAGTCCCTGATTTTGGGGGTTTTGGAGAGTTCCCCCCGCTATACTAGTACTAATCCTTGTTTACATCTTTTCTAGATTCCTACGCTGATTCTTTACTGTCCTCTTCTGCAGAAGAGCACTATTTGAGCGCTGGCATGCATCAATGTCATTTACTGCTCCTGTTATTATATTCTGCACAGGGTCTTTATTTGTAAATAAACAATTGTGAAATCAAATCAAATCAAAATCAGTCCCTGCTTCCAATATATCCCTAGCCTCTGCCCTTACTAAGTTACCTACCATATCTTCGTTTCCAACCTGGGCCCATAATAAACATTAACTCGTTTTGTTACTGGTAGTAAAGTTAACACATTGAAGGTATATTTTCAGTGTTTGATTGAAGTAATTCTTGTTCCCCTCCTTGCCTTCTATCAATCTAAATCTCCTCCACCCGTAGCGCTCTCTTCTCTAAACATTGCAGGCATATCATAACCGCCGTAGTTTACTCCAGGCGGATTTGACGCGGCAGGCAAGCAAAGCGGCAAACTCGCCTGGACAAAATATACTGCATTCTAACACTGTAGCAAATATGCCGCTGCCATAAATAATATTGGGATGGCCTGCTGGCAAGTCTGCAGCGGGGTGCCCTATTCATAGAAGCCTTGCAAACTGAAGACAAAACGCGCTGTTCCACAAGTAAGTTATCTCTTGCATTGTGCTTTGCACTGCGAGAGAGCACGAGTGCATGCATCTGGTGTAAGGTGTGAGGATTTTCTCCCTCACCAGCCAACTTGCATCTATCACATGCATACAAGCAACAGTCACTGCGGTGCGCGGAAACAACTTGCGGAGTTTATATTAATAAAGAAAGAATATTTCCTGTGCGTAGCTTTGTATAGTTTGGCGGCTCAGCTTGGGTTTTGGCCTTATATTCCACATGTATTATTCCGCACATGTCAGTTGCAATTAATTTCAAAAGAGGCCGACCTACCTGGACCTGGAGCTTGAACTTCATTGCAGATGTTTGAAATGCACGTTTTCACGAAATAATTTAACGAGCGCCCAATTATTCACGAATTATTCTTTATTATGAATCATTATAAACATAGTTTTAAAAGGGCCTTAAATAATACTTTCGATGATGAAATATCATTAAACATTTTGTATGGAGTAAAAATTTTCGTCCTTGAACTTATAGCTGTCCCGGTCACCTCAAGTACAAATTAACTTCTAGTTTTATACCTACACTTTCAAATTGCAGTTATTTGTTTTAGGTAGATTGCTTCAATAAAGTAATGGCTACAAGTTCTTACTGTAGAGGTACTTGTATTTCAAACTTTACATAAGTCACGAAAACGTAATTTCGCCGACCGCGTCCAGGATCGTGAGCTCGTTGCACATGTGTGGCATTTATTATCGGTGCTGTACACAGCAAGGCATCAGTGCCCAAGTCCTACTTGTGGCTGATCTCATTCGTGGAATTTCCTACACTTCTTTGACACGAGTGGTTGATGCCAATAAGATCGAGCACACAGCGCGTTGTTCACTTGTTGGAAGACAAGTGGTGGACACAAGTACAGCCCACACCAAGAAAATACGCGATTGCAACACTTTAACTAAGAAATCAACGTGTGATTGAACGGGTCAAAGTATGGGACAAAATTCACACTGTCTACATAGAATACCATGCCAGACTTGATAAATGAATTTTTGTAATGCGCCGACAGTCCCAGCGAACATTCTTCAAGTGCAGGGATTTGAGCGGCTCTTAAAAAATCGAGGTCTTGAGAGCCGATCAGGATGAAGCGAGGTGCGTATGGAGCAGTGCCGGAATGCATGGGTGGGGGAAACGGGAGATCCCCGAGAAAACCCGCCAGCCTTGGGCTCTATTCAGGTCAACGCGCTTGTTGACTCTGGTTTGGCGCGGACCATTATTTCTGGCAAATTATTCAAACAACTCCAAAATTTGAACCTGATAAGATATGTTGAGATTATTCACTTCACGTGTTATACTGCATCTAATGACCCCTTACCCATATCGTGCATTGCAACTGTCAAACTACGTATTTATAATTTTACATGGGTAATTGAGTGCCTAGTAGCAGAAAACTTAAGTAAAAATGTTATATTAGGTGCTGACTTCATGATAAAATCTGGCCTTATTCTTAATATCCATGGTAATCGTGTTTTTTTTTAATTTTCTCCTCAGCAGACAATTTTATTTGTTGATTGCAACCATTAAGTGAACTCTGACATAAGCGCCGAGTTAAATCCAGACCCATCTGCAACTCCTTTAGGTAATTTAAAAGAAAAGTAGCATGCAGGACCTTTGTAGTCAGTTTCCTAGTGTGCTTACCACAGAGCTGGAATTCACAAAATTGCTTGAGTATAAGATCAAATAATTAGATAAGAAACTAGTCTTCCTTATCGATTAGCGCCTCCACAAATTGAGCTTTTGAGACTCCAACTTCAGAATCTCATTAACAAAGGTGTTATTGAACAGTCCACATCTCAATATGCTAGTCCAGCATTTTTGGTTCCAGAGCCTAATCGAAAACAAATGCTTTTTATTTTTGTCTTTGCCTTATTCGGGTAAAATTTGCTTTTGTTGGCAAAGTCTTGTCCTTGATTTTCTACTTTTAACTATCCGCTGACAAACTATTTATTTAATGCTCAAACTTAAACTTAAAATTTATGTAAGATAAAGGTTATTGAATATTTATTTTGTCATAACTTGTATAAATAAATTCTTAAAGAGCAATGTGTTTAATTATGCGATTTACTGTTTCATAAAAAATAGTTCGTTTAGGTTTTCTTCTAGTACAAAATAACAGCGTGTTGTCAATTTGTCAGTTATGTGTTGTCAAAATGTGTGTTGAGTTTCTCATGTTTTGTGTTTTGTTTAATCTTTTAATACAGCAACACTTGTAGTATAATACATTATTTATTTTCATTAACGTAATTATTATCTACTGATAGGTCTCCAAAAATATAATGAACCAATATTTTGTACAAAAAAGTTGGATAAAAGTAAAATATTACCGGTCAATCAACTTGTAACTGTGACCACGAGTGATGGTTGCTCTGTCGAACCACTACTCTGTGGATTTATCTTTTCCTGTGCGTTGCTCTATGGTGCTGACATGATTTTCTTCACTTCACGAAATTATCGTCGTGTAGTTGACTCTGCTTTTCTTAAGTTCTGCTGATAATTTATTAATTATGTGGTGACAAAACATTTAGTACAGCCGTTGGTAAGTTTAATGTAAATCTTTATTTACCCGCCTATGTTTTCGTGTTTATTGTTGGAAAGTTATTTATTACCTTTGGTTATATTTTTATGTTTAGAGCGGTACAACTCGTTGGCCAACTTTCCAGCCATGATGTGTTAGCTGACTTCCCAAGCAGACTCCGTGTGTTACAAATTGCCATGTAACTGTTCTTACTCCAGTCTGATGGCAGTGGATCTGGCTCGCAGCAGCACCTAGTTGAACAGAAAAGACTGCATGTTACAAAATTTTATTTTTTCATCTTGACCACAAAGAATTCTTAATCAAATTCTTGTCACACAGTTATTATAAGAAGTATGTAATTTATTTTCTTAATATTTGGGTATCATGAACACAACAAACTCATAATTTTGCAGCCGTTATAAAATTTTTTTTATAAAATTTTGTGTGGTTAACTTCACAGATGTAAACAAACAAACAAACAAAAAACAATTTTATTGGTTATGTAATGTATATTTAACAAATTACCAAGAGGTACACCTCTTTAATGCAAAACTTATACCTTTGGATACTTTTTACTAAAAAACAATAAAAAAAAAATACTCAACCAACTCAGCAACAAGAAATATATAAAGAAATTGTCACGAAGTATTTGTTTACTTATTTAATACATTTTTTAATTATAAATTAGTTTGCCTTATAACCTTTCTCTTGCGCACATTGTTTTAGTTGCTTTTTTATGATGGCTGATGGTTAACAGTTTACTTTTTAAGGATAACTTTCAGACTCGGCCTAGTTTTTAACCTTGATCAAAAACACATACACAGGAAGAACTAGATCCACTCCTTACGTTGGTCACCTTCGGTCTGGCGAATTGTGTATTGCATGGATCATCACGATCACTGGTATGTGGTTCGTGCGATTGAGGGTGGTGCAACAGTAGCTAAGTGAGCGCAAGTGCAAATAGCTTGAGGGAAGACGTATATGCCCTAATTAGTAGTGTGAAAGAAAGTGTGAACGAAACTGTAAATAGCATAAACACAAATGTAAATAGCCAAATAACGAATGTAAGTGATTTAGTAGATAAGAATAATAGACACTGTAAATGAAAATGTAGACAGAAACATTGACACTGTAAATGAAAATCTAGACAGGAAAATATAGGGCATTAGCGAGTTGGTGAATACGAGAGTTGACGGTGGACAAGAAAATTGACAGTGTAAATGAAAAAGTGGGCAGTGTAACCGAAAGGGTGGACACCATAAATGAAATAGTGGAAAGTGAAAGTGCAAGAATGGAAAGTGTCCAGAACGAAATGACACAGGAAATGAGTGTACTTAAGAAGGAGTGGCAAGAATTTCTGCAGCAGTGGAGTTCCACAACCATCACACCTGCAGCCGAGAGAAGTGGGGAAGCAGTGCAAGCCTTAATCAACACAGGAACTTCGGAGGATAGTCAGCAGCTCTGCAGCACTGGTATCACGCAGCCAGGAGTGGGGAAGGGAGTCTCATTTAAACCCGCCCCTTATAATGGCCAGACTTCTTGATGGGAGTACCAATGCCAGTTTGAAATAGTTGCCACCCTGAATGGCTGGTCAGCCGAAGAGTGGGTCTATTACCTCACCGCAGTACTGAGAGGCCCCGCACTAAGCATACTACAATCTCTGCCAGAGCGACATCGACTAGAGTACCTCACATTGGTGTTGGCCTTGGAGCTACATTCCGGGGACCGATACCTGCGACATGCCCACCATGACCAACTGCAAAGCCGCACCCAGCGACCAGGGGAGCCACTACTATGGCATGACATTGCGCGGCTCTCCCACCTATCTCTAGAAGGTGCCCCGAGGAGGCGCGCGACATCATCACAGTCGGCTACTTCATTGATGCTATCGCCGACACAGAGGTACAGCAATCGGTACGCCTGGCTGCACCCTGCACCATGCAGCACGCCCTGGCCCGAGCACTGGAGGTGGAGTCAGCAAGACAGGAGCCTGCACCCCCGATGTCCAGTATGTGCAGTGAGGTTGAACAAAGACGAAGATATAACGAAGACACTGAAAGAGCTGCAGTTGACTTTGAGAGACATTGCTTCGAGGGTACGTGCTACAGAGCTTTGCCGTCTCCCACACAAACGGAGCGAGCGTTGGTCATGTGGACAGCAGGGGCACCTGAGAGCCTATTGCCCACAGCAGTATCAGCAGCGAGATGAACAAATGGCTCCGAAGAGTGCATGCAAGCACTTGTGTGAAGAAATTTTTAAGCTTCATGCATATGCCCAACAATTGAGAGACCGCATCGACGAGCTGATACTGCAAGCTGCACACCTCACAAAGCAGTTGGAAAATTCACACGATGACTAGCGAGCACTATGTGTACACTGTGCCACATAGCAGCAAAAGAAGCCCATGGCATGGAGCGAATTATGTGATGGCCCCCTCAGTAGTGGCTCTGAGGATAGTAGTCCCATGTAGGAAGTGCCTCAGGGGGCAAAGAACCAGTTGCAAGAACTCGAAAAAGGGAGTGAGACAGTCGACAGGAGCTACCAGTGCTTCAGGGTACGTCGGACGAGGATCCAGCCACAACCTGCAGCATCCACCACAAGTGCCATCACTTTTCAGAGTGGTAGACATGGTCTACAGGAAGATACATTGGGAAATTCTGGAGTTGCTTCATATTTTCAAACCGGCAATGAAAGGATTAGTCCTTATGTAAGGCACAAACGACCATATAGTGAAAGGATGAAGTCCCGGTATGAGAGGAGAATGTCGGGCGAGGTATTTCAAGAAGGACAGCTGGTGTGGCACTACAACCCACAGCGAAGAAAAGGGTACTGCCCGAAGCTACAGAAATGTTGGGAAGACCCCTACAGTATTCTGAAGAAGATCAATGATGTGGCATTTCGGATTTATTGTCAAGGTTCTCGGACGAAGCCGAAGGTTGTCCACATCAACCGACTGGCACTCTACAATGGTCCCGATATTGCAGTGTCTGTTCGGGGCGAACAGACTTGAGGCGGGGGAAGTGTTACACGCTCGCTGCTTCGCATCCCGCGCGAGCAAGTGGAAGTGAAGGACAGCAGTTATATGATAGTGGCGGCCGCAAGTCAAAGGATGGTTTTGAATGAACAGGCAAACGATAGGCCGGTGGCCGTGTATCTGTTATAGAAAGCGAACCAACACGATCATTCTTTTTGCGGCGCGCGCTGCTGACCCTGGTTGTATTGTCTGCGTTTATCTGAAGAATGCTCTGGATTACTGATATCGTTCTCTCAGAGTGACTCGGGGTGCGTTGAACCTTCGAGATGGTCAGGGCAAACGATATAAAAGAGCATCAGGCCTCCGAGACGAGAATTGAGTTGAAAGTAGTTGATGAGTGAATGAGTGGCTTAGTTCCGAGCGATAGAAGACGAGCAGCGAGAGAAGTGACCAGCGGAAGGGAAATCTGCGACTGCGAGTATCAAGCAGTGAAGAGTGCGGCTGGCAGGCTGGGCACGTGTTAATGATGAGTATGAGTTTGACTGTAACCTAACAGAGACATTAAGAAGGACGTTAATTAGGGTTGAAATATACATTCATTATTGCACTCACTGGTAAATAAAAAGAGTAATAGTGGAGACAGAAAATTTAATGCTGTAAATAACAGCTGAGCGAATGAATTAGAAATCAAAGATCCCCATTCCTCACGAACTCAGATACGCCCCTCAGGCGTCCCATGAAACAATATGAAGTGTAAGGAGAAAGGAGAAATGATAACGATGGCTATGTTACGGAAGAATTGATGCGAGACGGTGCCAGTGAGGATGGATTCCAGGCCTTGTCGTTCTGATAAGGAAGGGTGGTCGGCGTCGAGGGCGATGAGTACGTGGTAAAGCAGCGGATGTTTCGGGGTGTGAGATTGTCGCGGGAAGATTGTCGCCTGGTGACCAGACAGAGACGCAGCGACCCACATGGCGTCCCGGCGCCGGGCGTCGGGATCGAACTACTCTCCCGTCTGCCTCCTCCTCCTCCTCCCCTACACGCCCCCCTGACACGCCGAACACGGCCCTGGAGAGCAGCTGTCCTCGAGGTCACGACGCCAACACCCTCGCCACAAAACACGACTTTTTTTAACTGTTCTGAACGGAGCAGATCAGGGGCGTAGCCCGGAATTTACCTATGGGGGGGGGGAGGTGGGATTTTTAATTTATATTGCTGTAAAATATATGAAAGTTATAATATTACACATTATTATTATAAAAAATTATTTACAACCAAAGGGCTAATATACAGAGACGGAACTACAAACTGCTATAAACCTCCTTCGTGTTCAAGGGCGATTGCAAATTTCTCATATGTTTAGTTAAAAAATATGTNACTACAAACTGCTATAAACCTCCTTCGTGTTCAAGGGCGATTGCAAATTTCTCATATGTTTAGTTAAAAAATATGTGCAATAAATGGGCTGGCATACAGATATGAAACCATAAAATGCTATAAACATCCTTCGTGTTCAAGGGGGACCACACATTTCTTATATTTTAAAAATATAGGTTGTATTTCCTTTATTTTATTTTATTTTCAAATTTATTTTAATTTCAGGGGAAGGGGGGGGTATGTCTCGATCCCCCCTCCTTGGCTGCCACCATGGCAGTAGTATCCCTTACATCTTACACCTTGGATTTATTTGTTTCGCCGTAGTTTATTTTTCATAGCAAGTATTTGAAAACGAGGGCAGTCAGGGAATAGGGCGCATCTTGACAGATAAGTCCACAATATTTTGCCAATATTTTTTTTCGTTGCATCTGTAACCGTAATAAAGATGAACTCATTATTTATTCTTTTCCAGGCTCAATGAGAATTTACAGACTTAACTCAGTCAGTTCAGATTTCAGGGATTCTGCAAATTAGTTATATTTATAATAATAAGATTTTAATTAAATGTTAACAGTAAATTATAAAGATATATTATTTATTCACGGTTACTTCCACCTTTCCTGAAGCCTTGCGAAAGTTCTACTTGCAAGGATATTCCTCCGCCTGATTCAATCAAAGATTAACCAAGTATAGAAAATTACACTAAATGGACAACGCACCGGATTCGTGCGCACTCAGTGAAATATTATGTTGCATGAGAACTATTTCTTACTAGGTGGCACCAACGCACTTATGTTCTCGCTGTTTTTATTCACATTAGTTACAAACGAAATTTTATAATTTATAGATATAAATAAGTAATAGTACAACTTAACTAAAAATAAAGTATTCTTATGTTAACACAAGTATAAAATGCTTATAATACGTGACATATTTAGGAAACAACCATACATGTGACGCATAGGGCGATTTTCAAAGGTCTGAGTCAAAAATTGTGAAGAATCCGCGAATAACACAAACACAAGATCGCGAGTGTAAACTCTACACTTCTGGAGGAAGCTTCGTGGCGCAGGCATAATGCCTGCAAGAACCTGCTACGTACGAACTCTGTGATGATATTCCACAAACTAGGGGCCGCGGTGGTGCACTGGTCAGACTGCTCACCACACACCTAGACGAACCGTGTTCGATCTCCGGCGGGTTATCCGAGCTTTCGCATGTGGGAAACGTGACGGACGTTTCCGTTGACTGGTGGGTTTTCTCGCTGCTGCTCCATCATCGCCTCATCTCACTCACTGACATGCAAGACCTCGATGTTAGGCANGTGCAAGTATTACGACAATGGTGGAGTAGGGTGGACAGGAAGTTCATAAAACAATTTGATTGTGTAAAAAAAAAAATTAACATGCTGCCATAAAATACGGCCACAGCAATCTATGTTCTTTGTTCTGTAAGAAAACGTATGATATAATGTTGCAAATAATCCAGTGGATGACAAAAGTTCTATTCAGACTCGTTATAAAGTACTAACTAAATAATTATGTGTGAAATAACTTGTTTATCTCAAGTTTTCTGGGATTCAGGAAGCAGTGGNTATAAAGTACTAACTAAATAATTATGTGTGAAATAACTTGTTTATCTCAAGTTTTCTGGGATTCAGGAAGCAGTGGTAGCCTTTGTACATGCATGAATATGCCTTTTTAAATAGTTACTTATTCAATGAAATGAAAAGAATTTCAGGGACTATGACTATCCCCTTCAAAAACAAAACAATAAACATAACCGAGTATGGAAAAGCAGCGATNAAAGAATTTCAGGGACTATGACTATCCCCTTCAAAAACAAAACAATAAACATAACCGAGTATGGAAAAGCAGCGATGGAAGCGCAACTTATTCGCTGCTTCGTGTCAGTTCAAAACCACTAATAAATTTGTACAATTCTTGCGACAAACTCAAATGTTGGCCTTCGCCAATTCATAAGCCGGAAATATAAATAATTGAGGTTATTTTCACTGGTTTCAATAAATACTCACGGATAATAACGCTGTAAGTTTTCAACCTGTTAAAGACGGCATGTCACACAAGCTATGAAAATGTCAGTTTTGTAATTATACCCTCCCCATTCCCTCTCCCACACTCCACGTGCAGCTTTCATCTTTAAGCCTTCTCTATAGCGCAACAAACTTCGAGGACTCATTTTTAGTACGTTTTATCCACTAACTTCTAAATGGAACTGTTCCCTGATATGATTGTTTATTTCACTATTGTGTCACATAACAGCTGCGATCTGTTTTGCGCTGCAATGTGGTATAAACAGTTAATTTGCGAACTTTTTATTTAATTATGAAATAATATCTATAATCCGTCATTTAATCCCCCCCCCAACCCCTTTTCCATCATCATGTTTCCACATCACAAAATTCAGTACAACATTCCCAATTTGTTTCTACGAGATAACTCGATAACGGCGGCAGGTTCTACCGTGGGTATTTGTTCACTTTCATATTATCTAGGCATTCAATGTCCAATCTTACGCCATCTCTGCGATATTTGCGTTACACAAGTGTTATATAGACCTCCGATTGTAGTAACTTTGATTTTGTATTGTCGNTCAATGTCCAATCTTACGCCATCTCTGCGATATTTGCGTTACACAAGTGTTATATAGACCTCCGATTGTAGTAACTTTGATTTTGTATTGTCGATAGCTATTTTTTGTTTTGAGTTTGTTTTATGATTTTGTATTGTCGGTATTTTTTTTTATTTTGTGTTTGTTTTATTTTTGTGCTAAGCATATTATTACGTATACTATATTCACAGTTACTTACAGCTTTCCTGAAGCACTGCTTAGTGCGTACTTTCAGGATATTCCTCCGCCTCGTGCAAACAAATCTTAACTAAGTTTACACCAAAAGTACAACGCGCCCGAATTCGAGCGCACTCAGTGTAACAATAAATACATAAGAACCATTTCTCACCAGGCATTACCAACACCTATTTTCTCATTGTTTTTGTTCACATTAACTATAAATTAAATATTGTAATATTTAGGTGAAATATAAGTAACAAGTTCGATTTGACCAAAAAATACGGTAGGTACTTCTATGTTAACACAAGTACAAAACGCTTGTGATGCACGCGAAATTAAGGAAACAACCAAGCACATCATACATGGGGTGATTTTTCAAAGGTTAGATTCGAAAAGTGAGAAGAAACACCGCGAATAGCCTGCGCTGGTTGGCTNCATGGGGTGATTTTTCAAAGGTTAGATTCGAAAAGTGAGAAGAAACACCGCGAATAGCCTGCGCTGGTTGGCTAAAGTCGTCCCTGCGTGTTGCCGGCGGTGAAGCAGCTTCTGTATGCTCGCCTGCTCTACGACCAGGCACCGAAGGCCACCGCTGGAGCGAGTGCATGTTGGCGCTGTCACTTCGCGATAAGCACATGACCGCACACTCCACGGCACACAGTGCTGTCGTCCCCCGCGTGTCGCCGTGCTGCCGGCGGTGAAGCTGCTTCTGTATGCTCGCCTGCTCTACGACCAGGCACCGAAGGCCACCGCTGGAGCGAGTGCATGTTGGCGCTGTCACTTCGCGATAAGCACATAACCGCACACTCCACGGCGCACAGTGCTGTCGTCCCCCGCGTGTCATTGTGCTGCCTGCGGTGAAGGTGCTTCTGTATGCTCGCCTGCTCTACGACCAGGCGCCGAAGGCCGCCGCTGGAGCGAGTTCATGTTGGCGCTGTCACTTCGCGATAAGCACGTGACCGCAAACTCCACCGAACACAGTGCTGTCGTCCCTGCGTGTCACCGTGCTGCCAGCGGTGAAGCTGCTTCTGTATGCTCGGCTGCTCTACGACCAGGCACCGAAGGCCGCCGCTGGAGCGAGTGCATGTTGGCGCTGTCACTTCGCGATAAGCACANGCCATCTCTGCGATATTTGCGTTACACAAGTGTTATATAGACCTCCGATTGTAGTAACTTTGATTTTGTATTGTCGGAGCTATTTTTTGTTTTGTGTTTGTTTTATGATTTTGTATTGTCGGCATTTTTTTTTATTTTGTGTTTGTTTTATTTTTGTGCTAAGCATATTATTACGTATACTATATTCACAGTTACTTACAGCTTTCCTAAAGCACTGCTTAGTGCGTACTTTCAGGATATTCCTCCGCCTCGTGCAAACAAATCTTAACTAAGTTTACACCAAAAGTACAACGCGCCCGAATTCGAGCGCACTCAGTGAAACAATATATACATAAGAACCACTTCTCACCAGGCATTACCAACACCTATTTTCTCCTTGTTTTTGTTCACATTAACTATAAATTAAATATTGTAATATTTAGGTGAAATATAAGTAACAAGTTCGATTTGACCAAAAAATACGGTAGGTACTTCTATGTTAACACAAGTACAAAACGCTTGTGATGCACGCGAAATTAAGGAAACAACCAAGCACATCATACCGCAAGTGCATGTTGGCGCTGTCACTTCGCGATAAGCACGTGACCGCACACTCCACGGCACACGGTACTGTCGTCCCTG
>NQII01002601.1:298205-325474 GCA_002778355.1 Clitarchus hookeri | reverse complement strand
GGGGGGTGTTCTCGGCACCAATATCCAGCTAGTCAGCTATTTCTTCGTGGTGCATTTCCCTAACTTTAGGCGAACTGCATTTCGATATCTCGTGAAACCTTCGCGCTCAACAAATCTCCCGGACCTGCTAGAGGCCTAGGGGGGAGGGTGGGTGGAGGAGGTTTGGACGACTCCTCCGCGACACGTGTTATAGTCGTCACGTGCATCCTTCTCGAGTTGACCTTCCCCTGCAGTGACTAGGAGTGACACATGTCTCTACCCTGGTTATGCGGGGGGTGGTGTGGGCCAGCGTCGCTCTAATATGCCTAAACCGTCACACGTCATGATAAACGTCAGTTAAGTAGGGTGCATTTAGCACAGAAAGTGCATCGAAATAATCNAGAAGTATATTTATTAAATTAGATATTACACATTACTGAAAATTTTGGTAATGCACCATTAAATATGGTGTAAATTTCTCATTGCTGTTAATTAACAAACAGTTAAAATATGTATTGTTGTTTCTGTCCTGTTGATATTGTCATATTTCAAGAATGTTTATTTTTCTTAAATAATGTGCTTAAAATATTAATGTTTTTTAATAAGTTCATGAACTCGCCCAACTGACGTATGTTTCTGTAAAAGTATTTATAGTATTTTTGTCAGTTGTACTTGGTATATGTCTTTCCAGTCACTTTGATATATCAAAATGTCATGTGAAATGAACAGTCCATTGCAGGCTGCGATCCATAAATACTCATGTTTGCCATTCTTTCATTCTTTCTTAATCTCTGCCATTTTTTTCAAGCATGTAGTCTCTTTGGTTCTTTGATATTTTTATATAACTTTTCATCGTAAGATGAATTAGTTATTCCACCGTTTTGGGTAAGTGTTTAGCCAAAGATGATTTTGGTTTGCGCTTTGGTGGTTACATTTTTAATGTTCAGGCTTCGTTAATCTTGTTTTAATGTTTGTGTAGCGGCTCCAGCCGGGGACCCGTGTTGCCTTAGTTAGCAGTCTATTCTATCTCTTTGACATGAGGTGAGCTGAGCTGTGCGCCCATTTCTCAGGATGGCATTCTCGCCATGGCACATTTGTGATAATCCCTCGGCCGCATCATAAAGAATTACAGAGCCAATACTTCAATTTTTTTTCTTCTTTTCCCTGATGGATTTTGCAGCTATACTACCAGTACATTGCATGCATATCTGGATTTCGTTAAACATTTAGAAAAACTAGTTTTGTAATAAAAAAAAGTGCTGTAAAATTTTAAGAAAGTGGTTAATAATTTAAATTTCATAAGTGTACCCTAACTATTCTAAAGCTTATATAACAAAAAAAATTATATTACCGTCTGATAAGAGTATTAGACACACTTAAATGAGTATTGGATGATCATATTATTTTGTAATAACTTTTTTTGCTGAAAGAAACTTTCTTTTTTAGTTTTTTACTCTTGCCCTGTCATTCATGTTATTGCTGTTTACATTTACTTAGCTAATAATTTGAGTTCGGTTTATTCTATTTACCAAAAGGACAATAATGCAGATGAACTATTCTGTATCAAAATATACGTGCAATTAACCTAGTCTCGGAAGATGCGGCAGCGCGGGGGGTGAGGGCGACCCTTAGTCAGCGGTACACTTGAACTCGAGTCAACTGCGGGTGAGCTACGAGGTATCTGGAAGCGCGGCAGGCTTTGGTGTGTTGGCGGGCAGTGAGGTGGAGTCGTGCAGAGTAAAACTCTCGACAGTGCTGCAAACAGTGACAACTTGAAGAAGTTAGTTAACTCTTATGGTCAGCTCAAGCTCACGTGCACATACAACTGCAGCTTCGGCCAGCCAGGCAGACATCCAGCTCAGCAGGGATGGTGCTTCAGTGAGAACTTAGTCACCGGACTAACCAAACTAAACCTGACTTAGCCATTTGGCTATAAAATTAACTCATAAGTAAAATGTAGAAAAACTAAGAAAACCAAACTAAAAAAGATTTTAAAACCTGAATTGAAAAAAAAAACAATTACACATTTGACCTAACATACTCCTGCAGGTTACCAAAATAATAAAACCCATAAAATAAAAAACAAAAACAGCTCGCAGAAAAATTTTCATGCCAAGAAAGAAACTGCAAAAAGATTTTTAATATAAAAAAATTTATGACTTAACAATATTTCTGAAAGTAAGCAGAAATACAAAAATCCACCATATTAATGTGAGGTGGATCCTGACCTAGCTTCCATACCTACTTTGGGTCAGTACAAAATTTATTTTATGTTATAACGAATTAGAAAGTGTTTACGTACAATACCTTGAAAGAAAAATAAAATAACATTGCCATAACACTTAAGGACCAGTTAGTCACCTTCAGGTGTGTCACCAATGGAAAGACTGCACGCCAATTGAGTGACTGGTACGTAGAGGTGATGAGGCAAGTGGTGAGTGAACAAGATTCTTCACTTTAAGTGCACACATTTGAAAGCCTTGAATGTGCAAAATCGTTGCAGGCAGAACCCTTAAGATCGATGGTACTGTTGCAGTGTGTACTATCATTATACCTACATTCATCTTTCTGAAGTGTACCACCAAGTTGTGGGTATGTGTGTTCGCACATGCATGCTTTCATGCAAGCATTTGTGTGCACGTGTTCCTGTAATAATATTAACATTCAGATTTTTATTTTAGTACTCAGTGTATTAACTCTATCACACGTTTAACCTCTTCAATTTTTTCGTAGCTAAGCAATGTTAAAAAAAACTGTATCTACCAAGTCTTAATCACTCCACTGATCTTGTTTAAATGTGAAAATGAAATTGCCTGATCACTGTACAGATTCTTTCTTACTTGTCAAACATTGGCAGTTTGAAAACTAACTAAAAATTTTGTGTATTATATTATTATTATTATTATTGTTATTAGTAGTAGTAGTAGTTGAAGTTGTAGTTGTAGTTTTAGTTTTAATTATCGACATACTGTTTTTTTCTTGAATTGTACATGTTAAAAACACTCATTTGTGTTTATTACATTCTGTTAGAGTTGGGCTTGCGGAAACCATCGAGCATTGGAGAAATGAAGCGAAAGCAAACAACTGCTGTGGTCCTTCTTGGTGTGATAGGAGCTGAGTTTGGCCAAGATATTACAGACAGTAGCAGCAAGAAGAGAACAAGTGAAGAACAGCGGAGGAAAAGTTCTGTAGTTGAAGGTTTCGGCATAGGGAACAACAACCTAGCACGCTTTACAAGTGAGTTTTTGAATTGTTATGCTTTTTGATCATTTTGATTAGATTTTAGATTAGCACCTTTTTGCGTTACAGTCAATCCCCAAAGTAATGAACATGCAGGTAATTGAAACAGCGATCAAAAGTAGAGGATTTCAGAATCCATCAAAAATTCCCTAAAATTTATGAAGATAAAAATACATTCACTAGTACATGGCAATAATACCGTATATAGGTATTTCTCAGTAGGTACCATTAAACCATCTGCCGAAACACAAAAAAAAATTTGGGTAGAATCTGTTTAAAACAATGGCCACTGTAATTTGAGTTAATGTGCGCGTGAACCTATAGACTATTCACAGTAAAGTGAGCAGTTTTGAAAGCCCTCTCATTTGGAATAATAGTCAATAAATATATTTTATTTTTATTTTAGACATTAACTTCTGAGTGTGGTGGAATATACACACGGTGTTTATTACATACATGAAAATATTTATTTATTAAGGTTGTTTAAAAATAAAAAATGGAAAATTATAAAAATTAACTAGGGCCTCAAAAGTGCTCACTTTACAGTGAACAGCCTATAGTGAGATAGATGGCTGCACGTCATGACGTCACAAAGGGCTTCTTTATTCTTCCCCCCTCCATCCCTTCCATGACCTTCCCTCCTCCTTTCCTCCCCGCAGCAGCCTTCCCTCCCCCTTCTCTTCCTGCTGCGGCCTTCCCTCCCTCAGCCCCTAGGTACCATTCAACCACACGCACATAGTAACAGCAGTAACCACCATTAATAATTCACATTACTAAAAACCTTGCATCGCGAATATTTAGGATTGCAGGAAGCACCTTTTCTTTCTGGCACTCTGACGACCTCCTACACTGGCAAAAGAAACTTTGCAGGAATGTTCAGCCTAAAAACGAGGTTAAAAGAAGAGGTGGTTGTGAGTGCTTGCTGGTGTGGGCTATATTGATCATGCATGAAGCTTTCTTTCTTAAAGTTTGTTGTCCTCTGTTAGTTGGCAGCGGGCACTCACAGCTCGTAACGCCACCGCACTCCACTCCTAGCACTCACATCATTATCCTATAAACATACCAAAGTAAGGGCATTGTACAGTGCTACTCTTATTACGCTCCGAATCTCTACCTAAAAAGGCATTGCGCAGGACAAAGGGTCACTTCGGACACTGGTGTCGACCCTGTCGCACCTCTTTCCCACACAAGCCAAACTGTGCTGAAATAACAAACAACTGTATTTCCAGAACATACTCTAAAATAAAGAACATCTATGAACATTTTGTAATGGCCCTTATCACTAATCCGTAGAGGTGCGTGAAAATAGCAAGTTGCTATAAATGCTAAATAGATGCTGATATTTTCAACAACTACTACATTTGCTAAATTTTCAAAAAACCCATCCTGAATTATGAACTCAAAAATAAAAGAAACACTAAAGTAAAATTACCTGAACTATAAGTTTTTCAACCCAAGATATTTTCCATTATAAGAACCCTAATGTAATTCATAAAATACAAGCTGCCCCAAATAAATATGCACTCAAATCCAAGATGCCCAAAATGTGATTTCAAAATGATACCCTGAAATTGATTTGAAAATAAGATGTCTCTAAAATAATTCCAAATTAAGACATTTCTCCCATCCCCAAACAAAAGCTATGAAAATAAGACACTTCAAAGAAAAGCAACCTTTCCTGTTTTATTTTGGTATAGGAAAACAGTACCGACAAAATATCTTGGAATGTATTTTGGCTGACATTCTTTTATACTTTTAAGAAATATTTCAAATATCTGTATATATTGACATCAAAAACAAAAGTGAAATACAATGCATTTATTCAAGGGAAAAAATGTGATGACGTGTCATGTAGCATCTAACTCACTATAAGCTGTTCACTGTAAAGTGGGCACTTTTGAGGCCCTAGTTACTTTTTATATTTAGCCATTTTTTTTATTCTTGAACCATCTTTTTAAATAAATATTGTCATGTAAATAATAAACACGGTGTATATTCCACCACGGTGTATATTCTTACCAGTTAATTCTGACTAAATAATTTAATTCAATAGAAAAATATCTTACAAATACAAGTGTACTCCAGAAGCCCTGACCTCCCTTAGTAAGAAAAATTGTTGAGAAACTTTGAGCGACACAAAGTTTTGCCAAATACAAAGTCAATTTTCTCTTGCCTCTTGCAGAGAAATAAAGAGGATTTGTTATTGAAATACTAGTTTATTTCAATAGATATGCATTTTATAAATAAACTGATATCCTGGAAAGGCATACACCACACTTCTTTGTCACCTACTAATCCATAAACACAGAGCCCGAGCGCTAACTCTTGGCATGTGCAAGTGGCAAGTGGAATCTTACCTCGCTATTCGAGGATGTGGTTTTGAATTATTATTTACTTAGAGAAGGTTGTAAATGAAATATTATTAATTACTTCAAAAACCAAAAGTCTGTCAAATAAACAGAAGTCTTGTATTTGCAATCTCCAAGTGTGCATGACATCCATACTCCAGTGCTGAACAAAAGTGCAGCTTGTAGGGATAAACTTTGGGTGCCCTTTGGTGATTCTCAGCTCAGTTTGCACAATTTCTTTCCCTCCCCTCACATGTCTATCGAGGTTGGGGATGGTTGCCTAGCAACCAGCGAGGAATTTTCACACACTCTGTCTTGTCACTGTGTGGATGAGGGTGAAAGCAGCTTGTGGAAGGCTGGTCGCAGATTCTCCTTTTGTCTTCAGTGGCAAACGTGTCATGATGACGCACATTTTGAACAAACCTCAGTTTTCCATTTTGTAGCATACCAATTACAGGAAAGACATGACAACTTCATTTTTGCCAAGATTTATTTAATTTTTAGATTTTTTTAACATAAATTTCTTAGCTCATAAAATCTGTACAGTTAATCCTCACCATCTATGGGGTTAAATTTTTCAAAAACAGTGTTTGAGAGACTGTGGTAGAATTGAGAGAACAGAGAGAGAGAGGTTATGCCTGCCGACTAAGTAACCTATCAACACTCAGGAATCTGACTTCTCAGAGTAATAGTAATGACACAAATGTGTAAAGAAACTCATATTTCAGGCTGTTAATGGGCAGTAATTTTACTGATCGGAGATAGTGAAGTAATTTTAAGGATGGGATATAGTGAAGTAGGTTTATTGATTGGTGATAGTGATTTGTGGTATGTACTGGCATGTATCGTAATTTGGCTGTCAACCACTCAACCTGATAACACTAGTGATACAGCTGGTATCTACCAATATTGGCTGACGTGAAGTTTTACAGAGCGTAAGTTCAATTTCAATGGCTTCTTGCAGGAAAATCAGAAAATGTGTTATTGAAGTAGTAATGTATTTCAATAGATAAATGTTTTCTGAATAAATTGATATCCTAAAAGGGCAATATAAGATACCATATTGTCATCAAATAATGTATTAAGCACTGAGCCTGAGTGCTATGTAATTAATTGCAAGTGCAAGGATGTGGTTTTGAATTATTAGTTACTGAAGGTAATAAATAAACCCATCTAATGGCTATCTCTATTCGCCTCTGCCTCAGATATCAAACTTTATGGAGTCAAACGTTATTTATCACTTCAAAAAGCAGATGTGTGTGTGTGTGTGCGCGCACACTTTTTTTTTTTTTCTGCTCCACAGAGAAATTAATTGCATCTTATGTACACAGCTCCCCTATTCTACACATACTCAATATTTCAAACAAATCAAAATCAACACAGTAAAACTAAACTGTTACACATAATTTATATTTATTTATATATATATACACACACACACACACACACACATACACATGCACGCATGCACACACATTTTCAAAACTGTGACTGCATGAGAAAAATAATCACAAGTGTACCATATTTATGCATAATTTTGCTGAAGATGTGACATGCCATGATAACGAGGCTTTTCATGTTTAAATATGCTGAGACCATACCTTGACAGTTTCTAGTCATGTTGTCTATCGCCTGGTGCGGCTGTGCCACACAATCAGCAAGAGGATGCTGTGTGTCATGCATCATCAAGTTTTATCGCAGCCGAACATTACAAAACACAACTGAGTGTCAACGCATGTAGCAGAGTTATTATTTTCATTCCGGGGGCCGCGGTGGCTGATCAGTTAGCCTGCTCGCCTCCCACCAAGGCAAACCATGTTCAATCCCCAGCCAGGTCACTCCCAGATTTTTGCATGTGGGAATCATGCCGGACAATGCCGCTGGTTGTCGGGTGTTCTCAGAGATCTCCCGTTTCCCGTGTACTTTCATTCCGGCGCTGCTCCATACCCACCTCAATCACCCTCATTAGCTTTCAAGACCTCGCTTTTAATAGTTGCCCAAATCTCTTCACTCACTCATTCCAGCGCAACTTTAGCAGTTAAGCAACATAAAATTATTGACTCGTGAGATGCGAAATGTGATTGTTAGGTGTGAATATTTGTTTGTTTATAACATAAAAGTACCATGACTCAACTTACATGTTCAGTAGCTTGATGCCTGCAGGGCAATATTTGACTCGAATGGCGAGTCGATCTTAGTTAGTTTGACTCAATTCAATTTTTCAAGTCTTAATCCACCACTAGTAGATCTGCATAGCAATATTATGTGTAACTGTAATATGACTTCATGTTTGTTCATTTGAAAGCCAACCAGAAAGAGCACTTGATCATATAGATAAAGTTTCATACATCATAGTTAGTCCCTAATAAGCAAGGATTGTGCTGTTGCTTGATTGAGGGGGTGGTAGTTTCCGTGTTAGCATTTTGGGTTGGTTACATGTCTAGTATATTGTCTATAATTTTTAAAAGCTATTACACGATATCTTGCAATACCACGAGTATGTAGTTTGAGTCTAATAACACATGTTAAATTACAGATGTTGTTTAATGTTCAGGTTTGGCACTAACTCAGCTACTATTGCTGCCACCTTCGCCACGTCTTCCAGCACACACAGCCCTCCGTCGTGCCGCTATTGATCTTATTGGTAGAGGTTTCACAGTATGGGAACCATACTTGGACGTCTCAAAAGTTTTACTCGGCCTGTTGGAACTGTGTTGTGATGCAGATAAACTGGTACCAAGGTGAGTTTACACTATATTAGTTAAGTCTGAGATCAAAGAAAGAAAAAACATATTTTATTGCATAATCATTGCTCATTTTATACTAAAATTTTCTTTGAAACGAGGACTTGTTAGAAAGGGAGAAAAACACTTAGGTTGTCCTCTGCTATCTTTGGTTGCCACAAACTATTTTGACTTGTTCTCTCCCACTTTTTGGAAGGGTGGCTGACAGAGATCACCCTCCTGCTGAAGTGATTGTGAAGGGAGTCTGGCATCGGGCACATTTTTACCTGACACAGCTGGAAGCATCTAAACAAAGACCACAACTTTGAGGCAGTAAGAATTTTTTACTGTATTCAACGTTTATCAATTATTGTGCAACTGTTACAAGATGGCAATGATTATACAATAAAATTAATATACTCAGCAGCTTATTCTCCTTTAATCCCCTTAGATATTTTACATTAGAAATATTTGTAACTTCTTCCCATGTTGCAAGAAAAAACAACTTTTTCTTAACAGTAGGTTTAACATTGCATTTGTAACATAGAATGATTCAAGTTTTCAAAGTTATTGGGCTCTGTCCCGTAAAGTGTTGTTGTTGTTTTATACTAATTAATACAACATAAATGTGAGTTGCCATTCTATATGGGAACAGCAGAGTACCNGGACCATAACCAATGATCATGAAAGAGCCTTGGTTGGTACAGTTGGCCATGTTAGGATGAGAATTACTACTGCCAGCTTACTACATAAGCATGAGGCTGTCCCTTATCAGTTGACAAGTACCATATTGTTCACTGATGATAAACCAAAAATAGGGTGATTTGTATAGGGAACTAGGCTATTAATTACATTGTAAAGAGGTGACAGAAAATATAAGTGTTGTGGTAAATATTTAAATTGAAAAAAAAATTATTATTATTTATTATTATCTTTCCTTGTACCAAACTTTATATAAAACAAATTGGCAAAATAATCTATTAAATGAGTTTATGACTAATGCTAATGATATGGTTGATTGCTTAACAAAAAACGTAGTTGATGCGATGAACAAATACATACCAATGTGTAGTATAGTTAAGTCCAAATATTCACACTGATTCTCCAAAGATTTAATTTCTTTATTAAAAAGAAAGGAGCATTTTTTCAACAAGTTTCAAAAAAAAACTAAAAACAACGAAACCTATGAGCAATATTCCCTTCATAAAAAATTGGTAAAAATTGCTATAAAAAGGGAAAAAATAATAGGCGTACGAGTATCATTGACAAGATAAAATCTAATCCTTCCCATTTCTGGCTGTACGTAAAAATTATGAAGAACTAGTTAACCGGCCCAGCTTCGCCGGGGTACAATTGAGTTTTATAGTTATACACTAATAAATAAATTGTGAAAAGACAATTCATTTATGTGAAAACAGAATTATAAAATTATACTATGTTGGCCTAGGTTTTTAACTGATTACGTCAACCCAAAAGGAAGAAAATATTTTTTACCCGATAGCCAAGAAGTAGGGTATTGTTTTTGGAGTGTATCTGTGTAACTATCGCGTAGTTACCAAATTTCCGCTTTCCAGCGTCGATGTATGAAAATCAAAACGTGAGTTTCATCAAGTTGTAGCTTTAGAAATAAGTGTACCTAGGTACTACTTTTTGCGCTTGGCTGAGGGATCTTAATCGATCACCAAAGTTAAGCAACGTTCCCAGCGGCACACATTTGGATGGGTGACCGTTTAGTGGCATAACATCTGAGTGCTTCCGGGATTCGGAGGGCACGTTAAATATTTGGTCCTGGTAATTATCAATTGATAGCAGTCGTTAAGCCATTTCAACTGCATATATATTATGTCACCTCTGCAAGAAAATGTCGAAGTTATGACCAAGCATGTAATTTATACTCCCATCATTATAAAACAGCCAGGAGGTCTTAATTAAATAACAGATTTAACAGCAGCAGAATTACGTTTTGTTGTTATTCCACAGGAACCGTACAATTTTCTGGGATAAAAAGTATCCTATGTCCTATTCCAGGACCTAAAGTACCAACATACCAAATTTCATCAAAATCTGTTCAGCTGTTATGGAGCTGAGTGGTAACACACATTCATACACACAGACTTTCGCATTTATAATATTAAGTAGGATGGGAGGGAAACATGTTTCAGTGCCTCCTATTAAGGATTTTTACTATTGGTAGGCTCTTACATAGCAAATAAATGATAACAAATTAAATTATAATTATTGTTGTTTTTGTTGTTGAAGGAGCTCTCATGGATGGAGGAGCTCTTCTTCTGCTCGTGTATTCAAAACTCTTATTTAATGTTATATAAATATAAAATTGTGTCTTCTTAAATCTCAAGCATAAGTATTTGCCTCAGAGCTCAGACATTCGTGTAAAATGTGATAAGCTCTTCTATGGGAAACAAGAATTTGTGAAATGTGCAAGCAGCTGTGGAACTTGTGTACATGTGCATTGTTCAGCTGATAACAAGTAGAGTGAAAAATTTGAATGTGTAACCTGTGTATCTGATGTGAATAATATAACTAAGTTTAGTTTAGGTTCACCCAAACGTGTTAATAAAGACAGCAACAGTGTTTCTAGGTCAATCAATACGGGAAAAGAAAAGTGTTACACACTGTCATTAGTAACAACGAGGCAACGAGCTACGTCAATACATCTCCTGTAGATCAAGATTCCAATGTATGAACTTTACTTGTCACACTGTGTGAAAAGATTGATAAATTAACCTAAGAGGTAAAATAAATCGAACAAGATAATTCTAATGCTACGGGCTTTGTTTGAGAGCATACAATCTGCTGACAATGGTACGTCAGCATGTACTCATTGTCCTCAAACAGAGATTATTAATAATCAGACAAGAAAAACTTACAGCCAGGTAATTGGACACAATGAATGCAAGATAAATACACCTCCTGTTTCTAGTTTAACTTCGCAGACTCAAACAAATTCCATTCCATATGGTAACACAACCCTGCTGGACCATTGCAAACACACAGCACTAAAATGCTGCTTAATAATCACTTTAACGGGCAGCTTTATGATGATAAAATTGATGTACACCCAAACATGGCAAAATCACCTAAGGAAATGGTGCCGATAGCAGAGGCTTTGTGAAAGCGCAGTCGGATAATCTGACAAGTAGATACCGAAAGGGTACTTGATTACTTCAATTCCCATTATTTTGTGGTACCTGAAATAAGAGGTGGAAAATTACAAATGTAAGAACGTATCTCATCTCTGATGTTCAAAGCGACAATAGGCATACATCACATGTTAAAACTTATTTGTATGTTTTATGTTCATGATTGGAAAGTTTCAAAGTTGTAAATAAAAAATGGAGAGTTATTACATTCACAAGAACAACAAAATTGTAATGAAGGTGACGGCAGTGAGCGTACTGTGTCGTCGCATGTCATGCTTGATTTTTGTGATGAATTAAATACATTATTTAGAAATAAAACGTCATGTTAAGGAAGAAGGCTATAAATATTTCCGGATTCTAAACCATGTTTCAATATTTATAACACACTCTTTACCATTTGACTACTTGAGAAGCGGCATGTCGGTGGCAGGCTGACTGGTGGCAGGTAGAACGTCGCGCTGCCGGCCGACAAACCAGTGCTTTCACGTTCCACCTCTGGAATACTGGGCCTCAAATATAATGTTTGTAAATGAAAAAATTATTTTAAAAAGTAACTTGCTTACTTTGCTGCTTCGTATGTTTTGTGTACCCAACATACCTTTTATTATTCTGAGGTCACGATAGCTGTAATAACAGCTTAAGAATTTATTTTATTTCTCAAAAGCTGTTTTCTTCCCATTTATTTAGGGGAAGAGGATAATAAAAGCAACACAGCCCACTTGTATAAAATGCGTAGGCGTGTTTAGTGTCAAATTTTGTGGAGATATTCTTGTAATTTTATTGGTAACGTCCATCTTTAGTTACTTAGAAAAAATGGGAATGGCAAGTGTAGAGTATGAAAGTAAGGTCATCCTCAATAAACATTGTTTTTAAACCATCATTTTAGTGTTTTGAAAGTAAAAATTAAGTTGCTGTTTAACTTAAATTGTTAGGCTTAATGAAAGCTAAGTAAAGACTAATCAAAGCTACTTAGAATTTAGTACAAATCGCTATGTTTGAAAAATACCATATAATATAAACTAAACTTTTTACAAGAGGGAGTCCGAGCCTCACCCAAATAACCAATGTTTAATTTGCATGGCTTAACATCGTGACATGTCATGATTTAGGCATACTGTGTGAATATAGCCTAAATGTGATAGCTGTGTTTTTTAAACAGATGTTAGAAAATTATAAAAAATTAATCAAACAAATTCTGTACAAAATTCTGTCTGTCATGCCTAACTTGGAATGTAAGTTACATAATATAAAGTTGTAAATTGTGTGGCGAAATTTTCTGTAAATATATTTAAATGGCTTTATTATTATGAAATGCTTTAACATATTTTATGTTCACTTCTACATCAAATACAAATTGCTAAATGTGTTAAACAATACCACAGTACCGTAATAAAGAATAGGTCAGATGTAAACTGAACACATTAAGAAGTCCAGTGTTAAATTGACGTACATATTACATATGGAAAACAAAAACACCTTAAATATAATTACGTATGTCAAAATGGTTGTCGCTAGAGATGGATTGAACGTTTGAATTTTGAACCGAACCCAAACTTTAAGGCTATGTTCAGTTCAGTTTGAAATTTATTGCCATGTAAAAGATTGGATATAGTCCGGTTCGAAAAATTTACATGCGTTTGTGTTCGGTTCAAAAATTTGCCAGGAACGAACATTAACTCCTGTTGTGGAGGGTCATCAGTACCTTTTTTCAAATAAAATAAAATTTGGCCATTACATTTTGGAACTATTAGTGGTGGAACTGAGCATGTTGTATATGTATGTGTTTATTGTTTAGGTTACATTTTTAAACAATTAGAGGTGAAATTGTGAATGTGGTTGTTGGTACTAGTGAACACCAGGCCTCAAACACGCGCAACAGCGCACATGCATTTCCCAGAAGGAAGGGTGCCTAATCGGTGGTTGGGGGAGCCTTCTCCCCTTCCCACTTATCTGCCTCAGGCAACAACACTTGAAGGAATGTGGAAAAGGGGAAGCCCACGTAGTGGCAAGCGGGGACAACAAGGATAGGTGGTGTGGGCAGACAGCTCTTGGCAGTGTGAGTGTTGCCATGTAGCATCTTCGGCAGATGTCTAAATTCATTTTTTATTTCTCGCCATCCGACACGTTTTTGCATCAACAGTAGTTATACGTGTTTGTTTTGTTTGACGCGTGATGTCGGGTGACTGACGACGTCACGGTTGGGCAAGGTTTTAGTGTGTTGGTCAGACACACTGGCTAAATGACTTGGCTGGCTTTATTGGCTGCTAGCCAGATCGCGGCCGGTATATAAGCTGAAGCCCGTGGTTTGATGGAATGGCAGAAATTCTGGTGTGGACTTAACTGTCCTTTGTACTACTGGTTTGCACACAGCCACTGGTTTACCTGTATTGGGCATAGCCTGGGGTAGCTCCTGACTCGGCCGCTTTTGCTGACTGGAACTCGTGCCCAGTCCGCGGGCGAAGGTGGTGCTGCGACTGGCGGTGCTGGTGGGGGCCCGCAGAGGGCTGCTGGTCCTGCTGGGTCTGAACCAAGAACTGTCAATTCCCAACAGTACTGGAAGTCTTGGCAAAATCTCTCGACGATAGGATGCAGCTCGCCGGCGATTTTGTGGGATGGCTGAAAGAGGGTGCTGGAGGGAACTGGGAGGTGAGGCCTCTCCAGTTTGCGGGTGGTTTGAGCTTGTTCCCATGGGGTTAGAATGCAGAGAGCAGTTGGCACTGGGTTGCAGTTCACGCTAGGCTCAAAGGCAGTAGCTGCCCTCTTTGCTCTCCACTTTGCACCACTCCTATGTGTGTGGCATAGAAGTAGGAACTAAGGTCTGCCACGCTAAGGAAGAGCAGACGACGAAGATCCCTAGCTAGGTGTAAAGCCAGTCAAGGCCAAGCCAACCAGTCAAACCCAATTACTTCAACCAGTGAAGTACAACGTGCGGTGGGTTACTCTGGATGTCTGATAGAAACGTGGGTGTGGTCCAAAAGGGGTCAGACCTCCAGAACCAGTCTTATCACTCTTTCCAGTGAAAATAACCCGTTGGATGGAGTGAATTGGCTAGGCTGGCTGACTAGCCACCTTGTGGATTGAGTTTCTAGTTGTGGCTCTACTGTACGTGTGCACCAGGTACCTTGCCATACCTGATCCACAGTATGGGTGGCCGTCTAATGTGTGTTTCAAACGTACATGCGTCCTGTTAAGGGAACCCGCAGTCCGACTCTAGGTTCTGCAAAGATGGTTTCAATGACATGGTCTCCTGGTTTTTCTTGGTGGGCAGTCGTCTACTTGGAATTAAAATCACACTCACCCTAGAAATTAATACTCAGAGGTTAGGTAAGATCACATGTTTATCCCCCTGAGGAATATACATGTTGGCCCCTTCTAACTCCTAACTAACAATGAACTGTAACTGAAGTAAACTACAGTAATTCCAGGTGAAGGGGACCTGGGTCTAAACTAGACAAGAGCAGATGTGGCTAGGTAGCTATAATACTAACTGACCCTAACTAATTCTAATGCTGTTGTCCAGAAGGGACTCGGGGTGTCACTACCAGAGGGGTAGTGAGTGAGTGTTAAGGGGGATGAAGATTTTTTCGGGGGTTGAAGGTCTGGAAGATCTGAAGAGTAGTGGTCCTTTGTGAGGAAGGCGGTAGTAGCAGAGAGCTCCAGCACATGAGGTGGTGGAGCGAGCTGCTGAGTATCAACTGACGAGACGGGAGCTGTGGGTTCACCTATATGGAAGGCTGGCTGCGGGCTCTTCGGTCGGTCAGGTATCTTTGTGCTGGAACTCCTCCCTTAGCGGTGAGGGTTGCTATCTCTGGGAGGAGACTGGAAGTGTGGTTTTCTTCGTATGCAGGGGTTCTTCCTCCATTTCCCCCTATTCTTTCACTTAGTCTTCCACTGCTGGCTCTCCCTCGAGGTTCTCGGTTCCGGAGGGGCAAGGACGAATCTGCCCTCGGATTGCTTTGCGGATTCGTCCTCTGGCATCCTCTGCCTAGTATACATTATTTTGGCGCCCCACAGCCGTGTAAGGTCCTTCTCATTTGTCAGCGAGGCCCGTGCTAAACTGTGCTATTGCCTTTCTGAGTGGGTCGCTGCAGAGTAGTACGGCCTCGCCCATCCGGAAGCTCCTTACCCCTGTACTTGGTTGTGGGTACTTTCTGGTAATGTACTGTTCTTGGGTGTCGCACGCCCTCATGGTCCAAGCTACGGCGGCCAGTCTGACGTCCTCTGGTTGTAGCATCTTGGTCGGGGTTTGTTCCCACTGCGTCACGTAGGTGGCTGAGAGTTCATCCCAGAATGAGCTGGCGGGGGCTGGTGTTCACTGCCTTGTTGGTTCTTCTCCTGATGGTGAAGAGAATATTAGGCAGGTGCTTGTCCCAATGGCGATGGTCTTCTCCCACACTGAGACGGAGACTCTTCTTGAGCTCTTGATTTATCTACTCAGTGGGGTTGGCTTGTGGGTGGTCGTCCATGTCTGCACCTCATGAGTTGCAGGCGGTTGTAACCTTGCAATTTTTAGGAGTTATGTTTAACAATAGTAATAGATATTTTAATTATATATGATTACAGAATACTTGCTTATGTTGTCACTTTCTTTAATATAATTTCCAAATTACATTTTACTATATGAGTTAACAGTATAATCTTTGGTTATTTTAATAGTTTATTGGCATAGAAATCATGTGTAAGTATTTTTCGTTTGTTTCTAGATAGTGTTCAGTATTACTATTTTGTTTGTTATTTTTCTTTTCTTTCCTAGAGAGTGGTCAGCATTAAATGTTTATTAAACAAAATTACTAAATAAAATTAACCCGGTTGTCTCTCGTCTCACCATGGTCATGGTCTCGTCTCACCATGGACCATGTGTCATGGTCAGACAACAGCCAATCGGAGGACAGGAGACATCATAAGCAAGGCAGAAGTAAAATAGAACTAATTTTTTCTGACAGAATTTTTCTCACCACGGCAAAAGATGGACATGTGTACATTAGAAGAGTTTTATTGATATAATAAGGAATAATATACTTTTATGTGAATATTAATGAAATAATTGTGGCATATGTTTTTTATAGATTAATTGTTAATAATTGAAAAGAAAGAAGATAAATTTTTTTATATTTGTGACGATTGATTAATAATTTGTTGGATGTGCTGAAGAAGAAAACTAGTTTACTGAATAATAATTTGAAGTTGAGAATTGCAACATTATGATTTTTAATGAAATGTTATAAACGGCACCGAACGTGATAATTGTACATTCGTGACTTGTATGAAATGTAACACGATTTTCCACTTGTGGCCTGTATATTGGGTGCCATTGTCTGTTAATGTGACCTGCGGGTATCCCCAGCGAGGAAATATTTCTGTCTCAAATTTTCTCACAATATTCTGGGTTTCCTGACTGGGTAGCGGAAATGCTACTACCCAGCGGGAACACTACAGGTACCTATTGCCGCTAGTATTTTTTGGATAAGGACCCATTAGGTCGACTGCCAAGTAAGTCCAGGCTGTGTGAGGTCGACTGGGTTTTGCGGTTGACTGTGGTACAGGCTATGCCTTGCTTCGTAAAATACAATTACCATTTATTTGCTTTTTGAAAACAGTTCTTTTCTTCATGACTGTACTTGATTTCTGGGTGTTTATTCCAACTTGTTTATGTTTCATTCATTACCCAAACAAAATTATCATCTATACATATTATAAAACTCAACGCCTCTCTATCTGTCTGTCTGTTAGTGCGCTTATCACTCAAGAACCACGTACCTGATTTACGTGTTCATTTGTTTTTTAATTCATAGCTGTGTTCTCTGGCCAGGTTTTAGTATATATTTTGTTAGGTAAAGTAACATAAGGAATAAGCAGTGACAATAATAGTGAATAAAGTCAGAAAAAAGTTTGCAGCCAGCAATACGCTGTTGAAACCATTAAAGATGGAACAATGTTATGTAGTAAAGAATTGTGTAAAATGAAAAGACCTAAAAAAACTCAGCGGCAGCATATATCTTATCAATAACAGAGAAATACTAATAAGTGTTTTTACCGTTTAATTCACAAGCAACATTCAATGACAAAGTTTTTCTTTCACCTTGCACTCATTGCAATTGAAAAGCAAGTGCAGACATTGTCAAGAAAAACTATTAAAAGCATGGGCCTTCCAATACCAGATAACGTAGTAGATTCAACCTTTAACAATATCAGGGAAACTTCATATAATATATTAGAATTGCACACCACCGCAACGCTTATTAGTAGCCCCATTGCGGTTCCCCAGGATGGAAGAGTACTCATTGCCACCCTAGGTACACAACAAAGTACTAAATGTTTTATGTGTAGGTACAGTAATTTTCCACTGCAAAAACTCTCAAGGGACTGTAAAAAAAAATGTTCTTAAACTGGATTCTGTAAATTGAGTGATGAATTATGTTTTGGACTTTTGCTGGGACCAGATAGTCATTGTTAAAGTGAAATAGCCGCTAAACTGAAACACGTTAAAACAAGAGATTACTGTTATTTGAATTTATTAAAATTTTCTAAGTGGGTACTGCTTATAATATACTTATTCTCGGACCCATGCAGACCTTTGTCTTCTTCAACTTCAAGCATCATTAATGTGTTTGTTCATATTTATAATTGTCTCTTACTGTATTAATCATTTTAAAAAAATATTTTTGGCTTGCACTTGCAATTTTGTAGTGCATTACACACACACTCACACACATTCCTTATGTGATTGTGTTCTAGCATGACATATGGCCTGCCTTTGACGCCTGCAGCAGATTCGTGTCGCACTGCACGTCATGCATTGACCTTGATAGCCACAGCTCGGCCTGCTGCCTTCATAACAACTATGGCTCGAGAGGTAACTGGAATTATGTCCATCCCATGTGTCTACCCATAATAATATCAGGTATCAAGACACACTAGAAAAGGCTGTTTATGCTATAAAAATATAAGTTTACTACATATTTTCAGGTTTGATTTGTGTCTTATTTTCATAATAGTGTAGTACCATAGGCATTCTTAATTGCCTCCATAAATATTAACACAGCAGTTCCACTAACTGCTACTATGTACATACTTTTTTTAATTCAGCTGTACAAGTAACATTAATCACATTTGATGGTTCATTAGTTGTACTGATTGTTTTATTTTAGGTTGCTCGTTACAATACACTCCAGCAGAATGCACAGACCTTAAATGTCAACATGACAAACACAGTTCTGCACAGGGCAAAACCAGAAATTCTGCGAGGGGTAGAGCTACTTATTGACAAAATGCAGAATGAAATGGCTGATCTGTTAGTTGAGGTGAGTTAGGATTCAAGTATTATTTAATAAAAATTTTCTGCTTAGATTATTTATTGCATCATGAATGTTAGTGATGTGATATGTTTTATTTTTTATCTTGAACTCTAAATGTATCTATGGCAGGGGTAAAAATTTCAAATTCTTCTTGCATTCAGGAATCTTTATTAAATAAACAATAAATTCTCATACGAAATTGATGTACCACATGTGATCTCATTTCCGTATGTCACACAACCGTAGGGTGCCATCTTTTTTTTTTGGGACTCTAAAATTAATGTCTAAGGCTACAATAAAATATATTTATTGACTATTATTCCAAATGAGAGGGCTTCAAAAAGTGCTCACTTTACCGTGAATAGCCTATACAAGACACTGCAGTTCTGCTTTTGTTCCTACATACTTGACAGTGGTTGTTTAAGTGTCTGTATAGTATTCCTATTAGGTAACCGTATTTACTCACATATGGGTCACACATTTTATCCAAATTCTAAGTGTCAAAAAAGTGGTGTGTGACTTATGCAAGTTTTCCAATTTAGGTGTTGAAATTAAATTTTTTTCTACTTTAGTGTATGGTTCATTATGTATTAAAATAATTAGCATGTATTTGATTTTAATAAATAAAACATTGTTAAGAGTTATTTGCATTACACAACATTTCTTGCATAAGTTACATGATTGAGTGTCATTCCAGATGGCAACCGTAGGGATCCACAGTCCCTTATCTTGAGCTGCTGCTTGCAGCCTGGGCATTCAGCTAGAGGGGTGAAAGATCTAAAAATAAACCCAATAACTACTTTAATTAATCTGTGAGAAATATTTCAGTGTAATTGGAAATTTAGATTTACCAACCAATACTGATGCGACCCATGCGAGGGCAATCCTTACATAATAAAGAATATATTTAGGCTGGAAAATACAGGTACAGCCCCTACATGAGGGTGACCCTTCTACGGGTAAATACAGTATTCATTATTGTACTTATTCTTTTTAGGTTGTGGACATAGTTCTTCACTGTGTTGACCCAGGACACTTGAAGACACGGCCTCTAGGAGAGGTGTTCCCTGCAGTTTGTAGGTTCAACCAAGTTAGTCACTGCCCCAGCTCACGGCGTATTGCAGTGGGTGCCAAGAATGGACAAGTTGCCCTTTTTGAACTACGATCAAGCAAATGCCAGGTAAGAGTTTAAACATAATGTGTACCGAGGTAAAACATAGCAGCTTTGTGTTGAGAACATAAGACTTATGTGACTACATGGTGAAGGAGAAAGACCATTACATCTTACTTAAAATGTCTTAGAACTAGGCTGTGGAAAATTCAAGTTCCTATTAGGCATCTATGAAAATTAACTTGACCAGAATACATGCCAGCTTTTACTTCTTTAACTAAATGGTATGATAGCAGAAATACATGGCATTTTTCTGTTGGTTATGTATTGCCTTGATTAATGTTGGAGTAACTTAAAACAGTGCTGCATCCAACTATTAGCTGCAGGATATAACAACACAGAAGTGGTAATCATTCCTTAATTCTTTTTTGTCTAAGTTATGTAAACTTTTGAAATATAATGGATGTGAAAGTGTTTTGCCAATATAAAGCACCTAGTTAAGTAACCATTGAGGTTACTTACAGTTGGCATCAAGTGAGTGAGTTTAACATAGGTTGTAAAGTTCCATTGTGGGAAACTTTCACACTATATTTATTATAATGCCGCACAGTTGGGCGCCATATTGTAATGTTCCGTCTTTACTGTTACAAGCGTATATTTAATAATATAGCAGCCTCAAAGGTTAGGCGCCATCTTGTAACGTTTCGCCGCTTACACTGTCGACTGTTTACTTGCCACGGCTTGCACAGGGTAGAAACACGAGACTCATAGAATTGAACATTATTAATTAAGAATGAAGAAGTTCCAAATTAGTTTGTCATGTACTTTGTTTATTTAACTATTTATTTAACACTCAGCACCACAGTTCGCAGAAGAAGTCCAAATTGCAGAGTACGAACCTTACAGATAAATATAAAAGTACAAAACATAGCGCCACAGTGGTTTCCGTTTATTAACGTCTCATGAATATTAGCCCGAATAAAGAATATCTGCTGCTACCTCCCACACCGGCTGAGAAATGAAGTAATACAGTCTAGTGGCCGATGTGGGGGTTCTAATCCTGCCCGAACGCGGCCTAGGCTAGCATTGCATGATACTTCTCGACTGCGCTGACCTGCCCTCACGGGCGACGTGAAGTAACTCTTCACTAAGGGCGACAGCTAGACGCCTATATCCTACTGCCTATCCCCCCTCTCCTGTGATAACGGCCTGGCCACGTACGCTCTCCCTCGTTATCTAACTGCTCCGTACGAACTACTCCTGCGATAAGCGCCCGGCATCCGGCGTCTGCCAGCAGCGTCATCTAAACTGCACGTGTCCCGCGCTCAACACAACGTTATCATAACTGACTGCTTCGTACGAACTACTCCTGCGCCGTCAACATTAACAAACTTCGCCGTCCACAAAAACTTGTTGACATATTAAAACTGCGCCGAAGGAACTAAAAAATGCTGAGGTTTCAAAAACTCCAAAGTTCGAAACGAAAACTGTAACCAGGACTCCTGATAAAAACTTAACACGCAGACGTCCGCCCCTTAACCTACAAATGCACACGTCTGTCTGATAAACACGGGAAACGAGCCACCACGGCTTTAAACTTGAAACACGATAAAAATATTACGAAGCTGTCCCAAAGCTTCACAAACACGAAAGAATTTTACACTTGAGTCCCGAAAAATTCAGAATATTGCGTCATTACAAGGTTAGTGTAGGACGTGATGTCTTTCAAATTCAGCAGTGGCAGTGTGCCTGTGGCGTGACAAGCTCAATGTTACCCTTCCATTTTTGGCTATTGTCAAATTTATTGTGAGCAGAGTCCATTACCCATCTGTGTTGGCTGCTGCTGTTTCAGGTTCAGGGTTCTGTAGCTCATTTTTGCCCTAGCTGCATAGTAAGTTGCTGTGCAAGTTAAGACTTGCTACAGTAGGTGGAAATGCAGTAGAACCTTCTTAAAATGACCCTTCATGGTTTCCAGAAATTAGTTTGTTAAAAAAAATAGGTTGCTATAAATATTTTGGACCGATTTTGGCCCACCACCAACCTCTATACGTCAAAATTTGCAATTTATTTTACATGAAGTTCATGTTAAATTGTCTCTAGCGTGAAAATGGCATATTATTGTAATTAAATACAAATTCTGAAAAAATGATACCTGTGAGGTATATACATACTATGCCCCCCTCCCCCTTTACACCCTCCCAAAATGTTAAAAATATTGAGTGGTGCTAGTATTTACCAAACATTGTAAGTCAGTTGTGTCTTTTATAAAATCAACATGATTTTTAAATGGAATATTAATTTAATTCAATAGTCTGGCATCTTTCGAATGAAGTTATACGACAGAAGGGTATTTGCGACCTCCCTTGTCGCCAGACAATTACGAGCACTGTAATTTTTTATTTACTCTTGTGGAAAAAGAAGAGATATTTCTACAGAATATTAATTTATTTCAATAAACAAACATTGTCTGAATTAAATGATATTACAGAAAGGTATCTGCGATCTCCTTTGTCACCAATCAACTACGAAAACTGTAACATTGGACACAGCATACTTTCTTCTGAGTGAAAATTCAATATTTGGTAACCTCTGGCAAAAAAATCTTGGGATATTTCAATAAAATATTAATTTATTTTATTAAGCAGACGTCTTCAAAATAAAAACTGTATCGCAGAAGGGTATCTGCAACCTTTCTTGTCGCCAAACCATTACAAAAACTGTAATATTACAAACAAACACCTTTTTTTAGAGGTACAACATTTATACCGCACACAAGCTTCTTTTTAAAACCCAGATTATCAAAACTGGTTTCAAGTGATGGTATATACATACTGAATGTCATGTCTGTCATTGTGTTATTGTGTGTAATGGGGGGTAGGAAAAGGCTGGGAGTGAGGAAGCAAGAATGTGGCTGCCTCTCATCACATGTGCAGGAATGACAAAGTGGATGGAGGTCACAAGGGGAGGAAGACTTGGTTGTAGTTGCACGTTGCCGCATGTGATAAAAGCTGCTGCTGTCCAGAGATATATTTGAGAGTCAGTTTGTAGTTTTCCAAGCGGCTAATGGTGTCTCTAACAAAACTAGCTAACCATAATACACTGGAGAACCAAAAAAACTGGTATAGGTGTGCGTATGCAAATAACGGAGGTATGGAACCAATCAGAGTAATGCGATGCGGTCGGCAGCGCCTATAGAAGACAACAAGCATCTGGCAAAGTTGCTAGATCAGTTTCTGCTGCTACAATAGCAGGTTCTCAAGATTTAAGTGAGTTTGAACGTGGCGTTATAGTCGGCGCACGAGAGATGGGACATAGCATCTCCGAGGTAGCGATAAAAATTTGGATTTTTGCTTACAACCATTTCACGACTGTGCCGTGAATATCAGGAATCCGGTGAAACATCAAATCTTCGACATTTCTGCGGTCGGAAACGGATCATGAACGAACAGGACAAACGACGACTGACGAGAAACATTAAACGTGACAGACGTGCAACCCTTTCTCAAATTGGTGCAGATTTCAATGCTGGGGCATCAACATCTGCCAGGTGATTGAAATATCGGCCTGCCCAGCACCACAGACAAAGTAGGGACGCAATAAATTTACCTTATTAAAGTAGCACAGCTTCCTAGCGCTCAGGGAGGTGGTAGATGTCGATACATTTCTTCCAGAGAGTTTGTGTCTGCTCCAAATCAGATGCTACAACCTAGACATTTCAGTTTTTGATTGTTAATTTGATGTATTATTTCCTACATTTGTAATGCATTTATTTGTGACCTGGAGCACAACAGTAATAGATTATCTGTCAGTACTCTGTTTCATTAATTTAAACAAAACCAAAGAGAGTATGGTTGTATTAGAAGTCATTAATATCCAAGTTTTAATTTTTAAGTTAGTATAAATCTAGGAATTGTAGGATTTTTGATTATATACTCCACATCTTCAAAATATATTTAATTTTGAAATATTTAGGTATAATATAAATATATTCAAACTCTAGGATAGCAGTGTATACAGCTTCAGATATTTTATTAGCTAACCCATGTGTGCATATACATATATGTGTGTGTGTGCATGTGCATGCGGTTGTGTGCACAACTGGTTGCGGGTGCGTGTGTGTGTGTGTGATGTAAGGCTTTTTGAAAGTAATTGTTGTGCTAGGCTGTTTAGAGTTTGTGATGTTTTTATGTTTTTGAGCTATTCATGTTGCATGTTGCACCCTTCTAATGTGTTGCAAGGCTTCCTTGAAATATTTGCAGATGATCCAGGCCCATGGGGTGGCCATTACGGCCAACTCGTTTTCCCCTGAAGGAAAGTACCTCAGCACATATAGTTGCCAGGAAAATCGCCTTTCGTTTTGGCAGGTATGTAAATAATATTTGATATTGTAATACATTTGTCAGATCTGTATTCTTGACACTGTGCAGTGTTGTCAAATAATCTTTTTAGAATCATATCTCATTATGATGGCTTTTTTATACCTATGGTACTTTAATAAAAAGAATTAACGAAATGAAACTGGCATGTTTTTCCTGCTGTAGCAGGTTTGTATGGATATTGTGAGAAGACACAGTTAATAAGCAGAGCCAGCTGCTTCACCTGAGAAGCAGAGATGAGTAATACAAGATGTGGAATGTGGTAGCATTAGAGTAGAGAAGGGGGTACACTGAGCACCTTGAGAAAATCACAGTAGTGGCCACCATATTACCTACATATACCCATACAAAAAATATTTGGTCACCAAAGACCTACTGTTGATTGAGGATCTCAGAGGTGGGAGGTTTATTAATTGATACTAAGCAAATGTGGGTCTATGTTAAAAAGTACATATTATTATGATTAATAAAGTGAAGTTTTTAATATTTTATAAAATTACCAGTTTCCATCTTTATAAAATGCATTTCTGTTCGTCAATGAGAATTCCTTACTTTAGTTCGTTTAGTTAACACAAACAATAATTTATTACTGATGTGTTTGTGCAAAAATATTAATTCCCTACTAAATTTCAGTTTATATAATTCAGTGTAAAAGTTACGTTCTCGATTAGAGTAAGACATGCTGTACATTCTCAATTATGAATGGTTGCATAAACATTCCTTAGGTTATATAAAAATTAAGATTTTGAATTATTCTCAATCAGCGAAGACAGCCGTCACAATCACAAATTGACAGTGTATCATGTAAATCAAAAGATAGGGTATGTTAAAAAATTAACCAAATTACAATGTATCGCCATGAAAAAAACATAACCACAAAATTTGTGTGCATAATTCAAAATAAGCGGACTTCTGCATTTATTTTAATTTCAGAAAAGGCATAAAAACAGTGTAAGAAAAAAATTAAATGTTAGCACATAGATGGAGTTAAATGTCACACCACGTTACTGAAAACTTTCTAATATGCTATAATAAAAATGTATAACATTATAAATACTATAATTGCATTTGACAAGAATGTATGATAAATATACAGTATTTCATAAACACACAGAGTATACAATTTTTGTGCTAAGTGTATATAAAACAGTAAACAGTTATTTTTGGTACTCCCATGTGATGCAAGCAACATAAATTAAATATCAAATGTCCTCCGACTGTGCCAACCACCAAGTGTGTTCAAATCCAATAATTGTGGTCATATACATTTTTAAGCATGTGCTTAGCATGAAGTCAAAAAGTCAAATTTATAGGTGAAGAGAAAAATGAATAAAAAGTGTTCATGGACCTCGTGCTGTGTCCCTTAGTGGAACACAGAGGTCGTGATAATATTTCATGTGTCTCTTACCTTCAAACCTCCTTCCTTGTATATCTCGAGAACACAAAGTAGTAGCCACAAGCAAATGGGTACCTTGAAATCTGTAACTAGCCAAGTACTTGTTTTACATAGACAGAAATGTTTGTGTACTATATGACGTGGTCGAGGTGACCCAGGGCTGGTTGAGTGTAGAATTGCCCGGCGCCATAACTCAACGGAAAGTTAGTAATGTGGGTCGTTTGGTCGGGGGCCCTGGATGCCTACGTCAGTTTGAAGATAAATTTGTCACGCACTTAATATTACACTACTTACACNGACGGCCCAGGGGGCCCTGGATGCCTACGTCAGTTTGAAGATAAATTTGTCACGCACTTAATATTACACTACTTACACATGTTGACCTTATGGCGAGACTGTAGGCCGTCTCGTACGTCTGAAATATATTAGAAAAATTGTGGGTGGTACTACAAGGGGTGTAGCGCCCTGTGTGTCCCGGAGGACAATGAATCAACACTCACTGAATTTTGTAAAGCGGTTTACTTACCTACTTGATTACTAGAAAACATTTATTTGTGGTGAAAAATTTTGATAGATTTCATCAAATTTTTTTAACTGATATCTGTGAATTTTTTTGTCAATTTTTAATTTATTTCGTCAAAAATTTTGCTAAAATTTGGCTGAGAAAAAAAATTATTTGGTAATATCACAAAAATTAAAATAGTATATATGTGGTTAAAAAATGCAAGCACTCACATGTATTTCATATTGCAACTAACTTTGGCTACTTTAGTGATGGTAAAAAAATAAAATAGCATTTCTGTGTCTTACATTGCTGACTGGAATCAACACTGATTTCACTGCAGCATTAACAAAATCAAAAAAATTACACTTCAGCGAAAGAAACTATTTAACAATATAGACATCTTGCTCATTTTGAAACATGTTAACTACAGAACCCCGGAACAACAGATATGGTTGCAAGCTCTTAGATGAAAGCTCACAAGATAGGTACTTTTTTCATTGCATCACGTATTTCATGGCTTTTAAAGACAATTTTAGAATATTTCTTGGATCAAAGAGTTTACCAAGGCATTCAGTGAATTCCCTAACACTGTCAAACTCAATTAAATCATTTAATTTTTTGAGACTCCTCTCACCAACCAATTTTAACTATGTAGTCAAATGTGACTGACTTTGTTTGGAAAGCTTTGAAAGTGCATCTGATGTTTTCTGAAGAAAAAACCATCTTTTAGCAATTCATACCTTTTTTTCATGTCACTACATTGCGAGGCGAGAGTTGCTGCCACTGGTGCACTAGAATTTTCAAAATGCTGAAGTAATTTACAGCTTTTATAACTGTGCTCTACCAGAGCTACTGCTTGACAATATACTTTTCCAATTTCACATGCACTCAGCTTCTTGAAGTGGAGGACGTAGAAGAGGGACGTGGAGGACTTAGAAGGGGGATGTGGAAGGGCCACGTGGAGGATGTAGAATGGGGATGTGGAGGGCGTAGAAGGGGGTCGTGGTGGATGTGGAGGAAGTATAAGGGGGATGTGGAGGAAGTGGAAGGGGGACATGGTGGACGTAGAGCGGGAATCGTTACCCGCCACATCATCCTACACATCCTCCGCGTCATCCTCTACATTCGCCACGTT
>NQII01002601.1:166543-281246 GCA_002778355.1 Clitarchus hookeri | reverse complement strand
CTTATGAGAGATTGGCGTTGCCATGTTAATGTTGTTGGATGGACTCCTTGAATGTTGACACATTTCATTGCAAAGTATTGTGTCTATAATATGTAATCAAAGTGAAAGTTTTTCTCCCCCACCCAATCCCCCAGTCAAAATCAAACCTAGAGAGAGAGAGAGAGAGAGAGAGACACACACACACACAAAACATCTAATTTTTAATACTCACATTTTGGGTTTATATAATGAAATGTTTTTCGCTTGCATCACATATTCTTTTGTGTGAAATTCTCAAGATTAAAAACTTTATGTTTGTGGAATATCCATTAATAATATATACATTACTTTTATGATGGGTACGTGCATGTACGAACACATGTACACACACACACACACACACAGTGGAATGTAAACATTGCATGTAAACATTGCCATGTGACTGTCACATGGCAATGTTTGTTTACCCTCTGGCAGAAGGATACGAAATGGGCTTGAAAGTAGATCTTTAGCAGAGCTTCAAGAAAGTCTCTTCCAGTCATGAACNCTGGCAGAAGGATACGAAATGGGCTTGAAAGTAGATCTTTAGCAGAGCTTCAAGAAAGTCTCTTCCAGTCATGAACCGACTATAGATCGTGATATTCTGGCTCCGGCAGTTGAATGTCAAAACTGCAGTTGTGGTCCGGCCAAGTTAGTTATGAACGACGGGGTTTTCTACTGGTGCCAAAGATGCAATTCTGATAGTACCCAAGTGTAATTAAAAGCTGTCAGCCAGGATGGGCACCTTCCACGGTCAGTCCAAAATGTCACTGCAAAATATCGTCAGGCTATGTTTGGTGTTGGTGCTCATTGAGAAAGCTGCGCCAGCATGCCATTCGATGCTTAGCTAAGACAGTCATCGACTAGTCAAATTTTGGCAGAGAAGTGCGCATCAACTGGTGATATTCCTTTAAAGGTCGCTTGTGAATTTCCATTTTATGTAGAGGATGAATGTAAATTCATTTCCCCTCCTTACACCTTTTTAGAGGTAGTGCAAATTTTTCAATTCCATAGTAGAGTAAGTACGAAAGCTTTCTACTTTAAGACATTTTGTCGGGCTTTCTCAGAGACAAAGCAACCATCGTGTTCTTTAGTGCGCATAGATTTTATGGTCATGAGGGTTTTGTTGTGAAAGAGTTTTCAGTTAGATATTTAAATGATAAAACGGAAATGTGTTACTCATTTCTTCTCTATTCACGAGAAGATTGAGTGAAAAGGATAAATACACAAGTAAATGGGTGACAAATAATTTGCACATTTTAATATCGGAGGAAGGCAACATTTCTTACATGGAATTGGGAGAAGAAATTCATGAACTAATCTGTAGGTACTGCTGGAAAACTGTTTAGTTGCGATACCTGCACGAAAACAACTGTTTTGCAACTATTAATTGGTAAATTTATAAACATTGCAGATGTTCACACCGATTATGAGTGCCTGGCATTAAAAGCCCTTCAGAAAATGTACACCATCAAACATAGGTGTTGGAATTCTGCAATAAGCAGAAATTTGTACTCTCTGCAACGCAAAATTTTTAGAAGTTAAGTGTGGAAATAATATTGACTGCATCATTCCTTAAAGTACTCTTTTGCGACATAAACCCAACTCAATGGTACTTAAGCAACCTGCTGTTAATCTCGTATATAATGATAATGTAGGTTAATTCATTGTCTGATATGACTGTCCTAAGGTATGCTGTCAGTATGCATACACTTTAAGAGTTTTCAGTTATATAGTTTCTGTAAATATATGCACTAAAAATGGTAGAATTTATTTTCCTGCAGATATTGGTACAGGAAAAATATCAGTAACTTTATCTATACATAGTTTATTATTGGTAATTTATGTTTTGAAAAATGAGCACATGCATACAATATATAAAATTTCAAAAAATTATATTAATATTGTCACAGGCAGCCGCTCTGCGGGCGTGTAAGGCACGGATGATTTATTGATGTGTACACGCTATCAGTTGCAACCGGAGACGCAGAAANGCACGGATGATTTATTGATGTGTACACGCTATCAGTTGCAACCGGAGACGCAGCGGCTTTTCACAAAGGAATGTTTACAAAGCGTGCCTGTTATGCCTATCAAGCTGCATGCCGCTCTCTGCCTTGGGTATTTGGTGTCTTTGAGACATCTGAATAATGCTCTGGATTACAGACCTCGTTTATCTCAGCGTGACTCGGGGTGCGGCAAACTTTCCAAATAGAGGCTAGCGACTATAAAAAGCACGTCTGGCCTCCAAGCCGGGAGAAGTTGTTGGAGTTGTTGAGTGGATGAGTGGCTGTGGCATTGAGCGAAGGACGAGCGTGAAGAGAAATGAGCGGCGAGAGAAGTGGCCAGCAGGAGGAGAATCTGTGACTGCGAGCATCGGCGCAGCGAATAGTGCTACTGGCAGGCTAGACTAGTGGACTGGATGTGTAAGGGAAAGATCTTACAAATGAAGGCAACAGACAAACTGAACGTGTGTTAATGATGTGTATGAGTTAATTGACTATAACCAAACAGAGACATTAAGGATGATGTTAATTAGAGCAAAAATATATATTAAATATTGTGCTCATTGTGAAATAAAAAGAGTAATAGTGGAGATAGATATATTAATGCTGTAAGTAATAGCTGTGTGAATAAACTTAAATCAAATTTAGTTCTTTTAATTTTTTATTAAGTCCTTCATCCCTCACAAACTTGGATATGCCCCTCTAGCATTGTGTAACAATATTTACAATATCTACAATACAGCACACACACAATACATACAATTTCAACTCCAATATTTATGTTACTTTCATTTATTGCTGCCCATTTTCTTTTTTTCTTTTTCTTTTTTGTCTTTTTTTGCTCTGTTCTATTTATTCTTTTGTTAAAGGTATAAATCCATTTTCTAATTTTATTATTTTTCTTACATAATTTTTGGTCTCTGTTCTATTTGTTCACTGTAGCTCGTTCCTAGTCCTGGTTCAATGTACCCCAGTGTATGTTGACTGGCCCTGGAACAATTGATGGTCCTGGTGTTTGGCTCCTGTATCTCGTTCCTGGTCCTTGTTCAATGTCCTCCTGTGTATGACTGACTGCTCCTGGAAGAGTTGTTGGTCCAAGGGGACCTGGCGTATGTCTCCTGAAAGAGTTGATGGTCTGAGGGGTCCCGACATATGACTCCTTACGAAAGATTTTAATTTGATACGAGACCCCAGTGTTGTGTAGTTCGGTGGTCCGAAATAGTGCCCCGGTGTATTGCTCCGTAGGATAGATCTGATGTTTTCTGGCGTATAGCTGCTGTAGCTCGTTCTCTACCCTAGAAGAGTCAATGGTTCGAGGGGTACCGACGTATGGCTCCTGTAGCTTGTTCCCAGTCCTGGTTCCCAGATGAAATATAGCTCTGTAGTACGACGTGGGATCCTGACGTATGGCTCTTATAGATTCAATGTGAGTCTGTGTTGGTACCTCGTTCCTGGTTCGATGTAAGGTTCCGGTGTTGGACTGTAGCTCAGCTCCGGTTCGATGCAAGGATCTGTTGTTGGACTGTGGTTCGGCTCTGGTTCAACACAAGGATTCAGTGTTGGATTGTAATTCGGGTCTGGTTTGACATCCGCAGCATTCCAACATCTATCCTACGCATTCTAATGTGTAGAGAAGGTGGATTTTTTGTAGCCAAAATGTTTTATTGCCAAAACACTAAGAGTTTATTCTGAAAGTCTAATTACTCCATGTTTTCATTGTTGCAAGTGCATCCGGACAAGAGTTTATATACAAGAAATTTCCCCCTTTCCCTTCTGCGATTTACGTCGCTTTACGACCTTTGCTGTATTTATTACATGTTCTGCAGGCTGCTGCAACATTACATATTTCTTGCAGTTACCTAGCCGACCTTCGCTGCATTCATTACACACACTGCAAACTGATGCAACGTGACCTGGTTTTTTTTTTTACGACTGACACATGGTTGACACACTGCACCAAGGTTGCAGATACAAGTGAAATTATTGTGAATTATCTCGTCAAGGTTGCAAAGATGGTATAAATAGTAAGGACCTTTGTAAGCAAGCCACCACGTCAACAGGACATATTAGTCGCTTACAGCTCATGTTGCTATCTATACTTCATCATGTTTTGCAATGTTCAGGGGATTTGCACCAATAATCAAAACGTGGTGAAGACATTTTTAGTATGTAATATTAATGGGACGACCGAATCTTGTAGTTTCTATTAATGAAATTTTTAGAGTTCGAAAGATAAAAACACCAATATTTGGGTGACAAGAAATGTACATGGTTTTGTTTTGGATGAAGGTACATTGCCCTATGAAGATTTAGAAAACCAATTTGAAAATTTGATGTATAGAAATTCGTGGGAAACCATTTTCGTTTGTGGTTCTTCCCAAAATCATGGGTAGGGAGGTATGTCGACAATAATATGGATATTGTCAACATGCAAGTGGAATATAGTTGCCCATCACTGAATACGTTACAGGAATGTATGTCACTAGTCATTTATGCACACGTTCCAACCTTGGATGGGTATGCCCCGAGTGTAATGTGGAATAACATAAATAATGTACTAAAACATTATTTATGTTGGAATCGGAGTTAAATGCAATAAAATATTGGAACTGTAATGTAAATGGTACATAAATAATGTGCCATTTATGTTAAAAGTTTTTGTGTGGTTATAATGGCTTAACAGTAATGTAATATAATACTGCGCCGAGGGGCTTTGAAGGCCTTTATTTTTAATTAGTAATAATATTTTAATGTCAGGCATTTTCCCGCCGAAAGACTGAATTTTGCCACATTTATGCCATTATAAAAGAAAGGGGATAGTACCAAAATTGCGAATTACAGACAGGTATCATAGGTAACTACTTCCTTTTAGAAAATAATATAAAAGGTCATATACAAACGACCAAATGACCACATAAATTCATTTAAATTATAAACATATGTGCAGTTTGGTTTTCAAACTAAATCAACTACTGATAAAGCAATAATTTTGAAGCTTTAAATAACTGGGAGTATATAGTAAGTATATTATTTAATTTAGCTAAGGTCTTTGATTGTGATAATCATAATAATAATTTAATCACTTTGCTCACAGCTTTATGGTATAAGAGGTTAGCTAGTTAAATTGATTAAAAACATATATTTGTAACACAGTTTTATGGTATAAGAGGTTAGCTATTTAAATTGATTAAAAACATATATTTGTAACAGGCAACCAGCCGTACTGATTAAAAGTAATACTGCATCTATTGTACATTCTCGTTAGATAAAACATTGCATGGAGTACCACAGAGATCTGATTGTCGTGAACCACATGTCCACAAGATCATTGTCACCACTCTGACCACTGCAGTCACAAAAACTACACCAGCTACACCAGGCCGCACCAACCACAACAGGTCAAAAGTTCGCAGTGCAGGTCAACAAGAACGAAACTTGCGCCGTCTTGCCGATAAGGATTACGTAACTCAAGATACCGCCCTAATCATTTATTCCAAGAGGTAACTCTTTTAATGAATGGGTAGCCGATCCGAAACGATGTTTACCCCTAAGCCACGGCCATTGGTTGCCCTGGCATATCGTCGTTGCGTCCCAACAGCTCGCGCTGCGACCTACGACATGATGCACCACCAAGTGGCATCGAACTGGTTTGTAGGCCGAAGTTGAAGTGATAAGTGTCCCAAAGTGTCACCAGAAGTGTGATGCATTTTTACAAACACATTAAACACAGTCGCCGCATTCACAGCTAAAGTCAGGGGTGTGTTTTATGGTGTTAACAGCAATCAAGCATGGCATTCCACACTGCTTTGCCCAGATGGACTCGTCGATAGCTTCAGGAGACAGTCACCTGGCAACACTAAAGCCAGTGAAATTCAGACACGTCCAAGGCAGTGAAATTCAGACACTTTTTAAGAGAAAATGTAATGATTTATTAATGTGTTTTCATAAAAGGTTAATTATATTTTCAAAAAGGGAGATTGCCTATAAAGTCCTCCATCTTTGTAACATGTAATTTATTGCGGTGACACGCCCTGTCAACTTTACAACTTCAATCTTAACAGTCATTTGTTAATAAACGGGGCTATCGCCAATGTGTTCATCTAATTATACAATTTTTCACCATTGCAATCATATCACATAGTGTTCATGTTATGTTTCATCATTCGCCATTGGCCTTCGGTTCTCGTCACTCGTGGCGTTGTTGGCCTGCTCCACGAACCCCCTCGGTCATATGATTTAGGCTGTAATCATTTCACTGCGATATTAACTTAATCAACCCGAACATTTTTAAAAATTTATTTTAAGCACCAAGGGGAGAGCCACCCGCCCTCTCACCTGAGAGCTTAACACATACGTGTTTCAACATATTACCACATTTATTTCACGCTAAGGTTACGGCATGCCGTAGTTCTGGGCCCATTTTCATTTATTATTCACCTGTAGTCAGAACAGTGAATAAACAGCTTTACCAAATCATTGTAGGATACTACACCCTTTGTAGCATCACCCACAATTCCATAGTATATTTCACCTTACGAAATGGCTTACAGTCTCGTCATCAGGCATAAATAGCGCAACAGTAAGTACATGACGACATCATCAACAAACTGATGGAGATATCCAGGGCCCACTGGGCCGTCGACCAAACGACCCTCATCATAACTATCCACTGGGTTATGGCGCTGCGTAATCCAACACTAACCAACCCTGGGCAACCTCGACTACGTCAGATTATTTATGATCACATATAAAATAATTAGTTAAAATCTGTTTGTATGTTGCCTTTTTTTGAAAAACTTCTGTTAATTGTTAATAAAAAGCTGTTTCTTACCATTATTAATATATTTATATTTATTGTTGTGTATTTTCCGTCTCAATAGGACACATTTAATGTCGCGTCGGCCACTTGACATGCCTACTAAAGAATAGTTTTCAGCGAGCTGACGGTTCGGCCAGTTGACATGTCGGCCAGTTTAAATGCCATTTGTTCAAGTCTAAATTGTTAAATTAAGAAGAAAAAAAATGAGTAGAGTTAGTATTTTCCAAAAAAAATTTTTGCTATAAAACTGCGTTTTATATCAATTATAAAATTTTGGATGCTTAATTTGCTTAGTCAGTCTCTGGCTTTTGAGTGTGTTTTTGAAGTCATAAATTATCCCATCGCTTTGAGTAGTAAATGTTATTATAATCGCATGATAGAAAACAGTGTTTGCTATGACTGCCTCAATAAGCCATGGCGTGAAAACTTATAGGTAATTTTGTTCATCCGTGAGGGGCAACACCTGATACAGTATGTTCACTAAAAAAGGAAAACAATATTTTTCTGGTTTACTAAAGTTTTTGCAGGGCAAATTTCTTAAAATTATAATGTGCTTTCTAGTTAAATAATGTGAATTTAACTAGACAAGCGTTATTCAGGTATGAGCAATCAAACGTTCAGACGAAAGCATGCAGTATATTCTCAACCCGGGTTCTGGGTGACTAGCAATATCCATGTAGTCCGCAGAGAGTTATGCCCCTTGTCTGTTTGAGTCTGGCTAACACGACCTTGAGCCTTTTGGGAATTTCCGAATCCTCTTCTCTTCTCGTTCCCATCTCCCCCGGGTGGAGTCACTCACCAACCAGTCGCACATACCTCACACCATTCTAAATACCAGTCCTGTAACGGACTAGTTAGTAACATCCTCGTGACCTTGGTAGCACTACGTACTAGGCCTCCAAAACCGCGAACTTCTAGCAGTTGCCACCAGGGGGACACGAAACTTTGTGTTAAATACAAAGTCTGGGATTTGACAGTTTGTATATCAAAGTCGTTTGTGGATGTGTATTATAAAACATCGTAAAATATTGCAGCTTGTGCTTCACATTGTGACGCCCTAATCATTGGAAACCTAACCTGTCTTAATTAAATTGATACTATTGTATCAGCTCATGTTAATATTTAGACTGAAAGTTTAGCTTCATTAGTTGTCATTTGTTTAAAATCTTCAACATTTTACATGCATGAAATACACAAATCTACCTCAAAATGTTTATTGTTTTGGACGTTACAATATACTGATTAATTATCATATAGCTTAANCCAGTCCTGTAACGGACTAGTTAGTAACATCCTCGTGACCTTGGTAGCACTACGTACTAGGCCTCCAAAACCGCGATCTTTTAGCAGTTGCCACCAGGGGGACACGAAACTTTGTGTTAAATACAAAGTCTGGGATTTGACAGTTTGTATATCAAAGTCGTTTGTGGATGTGTATTATAAAACATCGTAAAATATTGCAGCTTGTGTTTCACATTGTGACGCCCTAATCATTGGAAACCTAACCTGTCTTAATTAAATTGATACTATTGTATCAGCTCATGTTAATATTTAGACTGAAAGTTTAGCTTCATTAGTTGTCATTTGTTTAAAATCTTCAACATTTTACATGCATTAAATACACAAATCTACCTCAAAATGTTTATTGTTTTGGACGTTACAATATACTGATTAATTATCATATAGCTTAANGAAATACACAAATCTACCTCAAAATGTTTATTGTTTTGGACGTTACAATATACTGATTAATTATCATATAGCTTAAATGTAATTATGCTATACGGTAGGGTTTTTTGGAGTTCGCACTAGGTTTCGAGTTGTATTCTATAATTGGTTATCCTGTTTATTGCAATTTGGTTCTTCTGTAGCTGACGTCGGAAACAGTTATGATTTTCGGACTCTGAGTTTGTGTCGTTTATTCGTCTGCGCGAGTTTACTTGGGTCTTTCGATTTTTGGATATTTCAATGTTTTTTAGGATTTTGTCGAGTTTATTGTTGACTGTGCCATTCTAGTACTTTTTTAACCTCGGAATTCGTTTGTGTGCTGTGAAGACGTCTCTTTATGTTTGAATACATGATGGAATTTTACTACTTTCTGGCTGTATGGGTAAATAAGGCCATTTGAACTCTCAACACATAATAGCGATCGTAAACAAAAAGTTTAGCAACACGGCGGAGTCCACGGATGAATGTTTAGATGATTATTTCATGCATTGAAAACAAACACTCTGTTTTTTGTAGTAGTACGGTTTTGAATTTATCAAATGATGGATCAATTATTATCTTCACAGATAATATGTGGATTAGAGCAATTCGGTAACCCGAATACATTCACAGAAACTAGTTTTTCAAGTTTATTGGATACAGCAGTTGCCGTTTTGCTGGGTAATAAGTCTGCAAGTATGTTATTTTTTGTCACTATAATTATATGAAAAACTGTAGAATTGATTTCTTTTTACAGATGTGAGTCCTTTCCCCAAAATTGAGTGAGTTAAAAGATTTGGGCGGCTCTTAACATCGAGGTATTGAAAGCCGCCCAAAATTGAATTTTTGAATTCAACCTACTTATATGAAACAGTTATGGGCTGGGCACTATTTCAAATACGTATATTTTAAATATATATTTATAGTACATAAGCTCCATAAAATCCCGAGTGTTGCTTTTGCTGGACTCGGGATGTAGAGCATGTCAGTTGTATACATAATATATATTTTTTATATAANATCCCGAGTGTTGCTTTTGCTGGACTCGGGATGTAGAGCATGTCAGTTGTATACATAATATATATTTTTTATATAATATTTCTAATATTTGCAGAATTTTGTATGTATTTTATTTTAATCTTTAAAGTAGATAATTTTGAATTTTGTATTTAAAGTACTTCTGTTGTCTATTTTCAGTTCTGAAGTAAAATACAAATACAATGTATTGTTGACAAAACAAGTGAATTTTCTGTAGTGTACTGCCACATCATTTGAGGTGTGCTATATTCACATTAAATCAGTGGTGGTGTTTGAGGCCGTGATCTCAGGCTCTAGCACTAACAAAATTTTCATTAATTTTGCAGAATATTTTATTGAATCAGAGTTTCAAATATGAAGTATTATTGACTAAATTGATGCTATCTTCTGTTAACAATACATTATTATTTGCTTAGAGCTCAATTTTGTTGCCAGAGGTAACTATTTGCAGGGTTGTAGCATCTCGCGCACCACCTCAGTGCTCTACTGTGGCTGAGCATGCCTGCCGCTCCTGCATCCAGTCCCTCACTCTGGCCGAGCTGTAAAGAAACACAGGAATGTCGCCCGTATCTGCGCCTACTCCATGCTCACTCAACTTCTGTATGTAGGGAGGAAACTCAACACCGCAGTGTGTAGCCAAAAAAACATTCAAACTCAACTCATCACTCAAAAACTATCCTCTCTCAAATAATTTTAAAATTTTACTGGCAAAAAATATATTTTCAACGTAAACAAGAAGTTACCGATAACTAATAAGCCTAGTTTCGTCTACATGGGTGCAAATAAATTTTAGTGAAGGTCTTAATAGTATAGATGGTTCGTAGGTGTTGATGTCACATTAACAGCAATATCATTAAAGATGTAACCAGAAACATGTGAAACAGTGCCAAGACAATTAAAATACACGATTGACTTACCGGGGATTCAAATTTAGAAAAACTAGTAAAATTAAGCTAGCTTGCAATCAACTGCATCATGGTGGTAAGATTCGTAGCACCAGCTTCGGATGTAATCAGTATAATGTTTTGAATGATAGGGTTCACTAACCTGAAATATTACATGGCCATCATTCTAAAAATAAGTGTCTTAGACATTAAAGAAAAAGACTAAATTTACATGGCCTACCATGTAAACTTATTGCCAAATTGTGTGAAAAATTTGGTGGAAATTGGTTGATTGGTACCCAATATAAAGCATAAAAACCTTATTTTACTAACCGGTGCTATCTTACAAAATTGCCTAAAAATGTTCTTTATACTATGTGTCTAATAGATATTGTCCGCATAAAAAGTTTGCTTGAATTTGGTTAAATTGTTAAATAGATATGCCAAACATATCAAAATATTTATATGGCCGTCATTTTTAAAATCAGTGACTGGCTCCATTTAAATTATGCAACTTTACATGGCTTTCTGTAGATGTGTAAAATTTTGTGGAAATTAGTTAAATTATCCCGGAAATACGTCAAAATGTTTATTTTACTCACCTGACATTACTTTGCGAAAAATCAGGCAAAAATGGATCTCTGTGTGCATAAATGATGCTTCTAATTAATAGTGTTTGCATACAAAATTTGGTTGAATTTTGTTGAAACATTTCATAAATATAACAAATTAATCTAAATTACTTATATAAATCCCATTAAAAGATGCTTGCTGCACATACCACATGTTGATTTAGATATCCTACTGTAGCAGTACTTGCATGAAATTTTGGTATGAATTGGTTGATTATGGCATGAAACCGCCATTGTTCATGGGATGATCCTCATAAATGAATGAAGAAAAGTTTATGTATTAGTAAGTTCCACGATTGTAATAGATACAATATAAAAAGTCAATATAAATTTTTGTTACATAGTTTTGCAGATAGCACAGTAAGCTAAAATGTTTGTAGAGGTGCCATTCAAAAAATAAGAGACATATTCACACTTCAAACGTATATTGCTATAGCCTACTACAGTACAACCTCTTCACAAAATTTGAAAGAAATCTGTTGATTGTTTCCTGAGATACTGCATAAAAATTTTACTATTTTATGTGGGGCTATCTTACAAAATGGCAGAGAAATGAGACTTTGCATAGATAACTTTGATGTATATGATTCATACAGTCAGCATACAAAGTTAAGTTAAAATTAGTTTAGTAATTTCGTAGATAAAAAAATTTTGAGCTTAAATGTTTATGTTGCTGCCATTTTGAAAATATAAGTGTCTCTGACCCTCTCAAAGTTTATATATGTTTACATGGCCTGCCATAGTGCTACTTGATTTCCAAATTTAGTAGAAATTGGTTGTTTTTTTTTTTTAGATGTTACGTAATTCTAATTTGTCATGTTACATTTTTTTACTAAATGGTGGACAAGAAATTTTTGTGGACACATTTGATGGTTATAATATATACAGCCAGTATAGAAATTTTCATTGGAATTAATTACATTGTTTCAATGATTTAATGTATGAAACTAAAATAACTATATGGTTGCCATTTTGAAAATAAGTGTCTGACATACCTAAAACATGTCAGTTAACGTTATCTACTGTAGTACTCCTTGCTTGCCATATTTTGTAGGAATCGGTTAATTGTTTCCGGAGACATTACACAAAAACTGTATTAATTCACGTAGTGCTATCTTACAAAATTGCGGACAAAAGAGTTTTTGTTTGTCGTATATGATGCTTATAATAAATACAGTAAGCGTACAAAATTTTGTTTAAATTGGTTAAACAGTATGGTAGTTAACAAATAAACCTAAAATATTTGTATGGCTGCCATTTTAAAAATAAGTGTAGTAAATTTTAATTACTCATATTTACCTTGCCTATAATAGTATTACTTGCATGCCAAATTTGACAAAAATTAGTTGAGTAGTTTCCAAAATAAAACCTAAAAGCTTAATTTTTTCATGTGATGCTATCTTCCAAAATGGCCGACCAGCAATATGTATCTCTCAATTTAAAGCTTACACCTTGTGCTGTAAGCATGCAAAATTTGGTTTTAAATTGGTTGAATGGTTTCCAAAATATGACATCATCGTAAATTTTTTTAATGGCCGCCCTTTTTAAAGTAAGTTTCCTATGTGGTCGAACACTATAAAAGTCCTGTCTCCTTACTTAGTACTATAGGTGTACCAGTTGGTGAAATTTCGTCCACGGGTTAAAAAATTGAAAGAGAGGGGGAGAGAGACACATGCACGCGCGCACACACACACAGATATATATATTTGTTTTAAGAGATAGATGGGTTATATGCGTAGCGAAGGAAAAACAAGTTTATTTATATGTATTTCTTAAACCATTTCCTCTTGTTATTTCCTTGTTACAGTATGTAGAACTTCAAAAATATTTCAATTGTATACGAGAGCGGCAGCTAAGGACTTTCTTCTCTCTGTTATCTTCATTGCACTTCTCTGATACTGTATCTGCATGGAGTTAAAATAATATTGCTAATTATTAGTTAACAGATTACTCTGTAGCAAATATTATTATTAAAAGCAAGAATCACAAAGAAGACAGAGTAAATGTTTCGTTACAGCAATATACAAGTTACTTTCGATTCCAAATTACACTTGCCTCACCCAATACCATTCACAGTTTAGAAAGTTCGGGTATATCATAGTTTGCGATAATTGTTTTCATTTTACAGTTGTACAATGCATGCACTTATTCCTCATTAATTTTTGCACATAAAGTATAGTTAACGGAGATGTTTTCTAGGTTTTAAACATTTTAATCCAATACTGATTATAACAACAATGTAATCCGTTTGCAGTTGATGAGTGATAAATTAAATACAAGTACATGAGTGACGAAATAAATACACGTACTATGTTTTTGCATCTGCCCATGACCGGGCGTCCACAGGAACAGGAAAGTTATTTTTGGTTGGCGCTGGACACTGACGAGGCGCAGTACCCAAGAATCGTCTTGTGTAAATGATTCGTGAACCGTGCAGCGTGCCACTAGTCTAGGTTGTAATGTTTCATATTGCTATAGCTGGATACGAAGACTACAGTTTAAAAACTGTTGTGATAACTAAACAAGTGCCATGTAGACTACAGCATTCATTTAAAGCGTTAAATCTTAAAAGTTTCCATTTCTGTTACATGAACTAAATAAACACTTCTTAATTTTTGTGTACAACCCCAACAAATCCAGTATGTATTGATATTGCTACCAGACGTAGGTTCAGAAATATCGAAACCAAACTGTAGCTTTTGTTCTTTGGAATGAAACTAATGTCTCAAATGGAGCTCTTGTTCAGTATATAATTATCGGTACAGTGCTTGTAGTTTTATATTATTTGCTTGTAACGTTCGGCAGCTAGTTACAGCCGATGTTACGTTGCCACGGCTTGCTCAAGGTAGATCACAAGACTCAGTACAATTGACGCCGATTGATTAAGAAATAAGTTCCAAGTTACTCAAAGGGCGACAGACAGACGCGTCTTTTGTCTTGCCTCTCGCCCCCCCTTCTCCTGAGATAAGGACACGGCCACGCACGCTCTCAACACGTTATCGTAACTGCTCCGCACAAACTAATCCTGCGCCATCAACATAAACGAACTTCTCGTACAACAAAACTGCGCCGGAGGAACTAAAACTTGTCGACGTCGCCTGAAAGATCTAATTAATGCTGACGCTTAACAAAACTCCAACTTTCGAAATGAAACGGTAACCAGACTCCTGATAAACGTCAACAGCACACGTCTGCTGGATAACAAACTATTGCGGGAAACGAGCCACCACTGCTTTAAACTTCAAACCCAATAAAATATTACGAAGCTTTCCAAAGTTAAAGAAAAATGAAAGAAATTGAAACACGTGTCCCGAAACTTAAACTTTAGTTACAATTGAGCTGTTATGAAATTACTTTTAATTTTCGTTTCAGTTTCGTAAATGTTTATAACATATTTTTTGTTTTCATTTCATGAGAAAAGAGTTATAATTGCACAACTCTAACAAAAATACAAGAGCTTCGCACATTATAATATACCAGATATTAAAACAGTAAACAAGATCACAGTACAGTGTTACCAACCAATAATTCTCGTCTTTTTTAAGTATGTATCATTCAAAAAAAAGTTTTGTTTATTTATGTAGTAAATGTTAATCAACAGAATTAAAAATACATATATAAAAAATTGTTAGTTGTGTTTTATCTATTTTTTGTTTGCCTATATTGGGACAGGAAACCCATTTTAGAGAAATTTTGAAGTGGTATGTGTAATTATTTTTTTATTTCTTGCATTGTGCTTATGAAAAAAGATTCATTTCTCTAAAATTGTGATTCATTGAATTTCCTTCAAAAATTACACTGTAGCGTAGGGTATGAGGAAGATGTAATATGCAGAGTAAGCTGTCAATTATGGCAGTCTCTGATTGAAATTTTACAATCTTACCCAGAACAACACAAGGTTTCCAATTAAGTGATTATCTTCATATACCCAAAAAATGTTGTGTTAGAGAGTCACTGACTGTATCTGAATTACAGCAAAATCTTAACTCTACTTGTTTGCTGTTTTTATTAAGAAACTGAATAAAATATGGTACTTATGACTTTCTTCCATTGATAGACCAAGAGGCTAATAGATTGGTATTGCTTGAAAGTATAACAGGAGTGCATTATGCAGAAAGGCAAGTAATTTACAGTGTGTGTATAGTCTCTGCTATAGGTTTTGAAAATTCTGGCAGGAATACTAATTAAGCTAGCTACGTGCTTCGACGCACATTGAAGTAAATCTTTGTCAGTTTTTTTGCTGTTCTTAGTAGACCTCTATGTGGGGTCTCTTGGTACCTAACACGGAGAACATCCAGTTGACAATCCAGCTCTTTTCGTTTTCTGTGGAGCACGTCTACTGGACTAGCAGATATTGCAATCTTGATATGGGTCTTCAGGTTGTCAAGTCCATTAACAGGGTGGCTACAGACAGGAAAAACAGGGAAAAGTCAATGAATTTTAATCAGCCAGGGAAAACAGGGAATTTTCTGATAGATCAGGGAATTTTTGTATGTGTTAAATATGTAAATTATTATTTAATTTTCCTATGAATAAATGTTTGATGTTCCTGCAATTGGTAGCTTTGTGAAAGGGACATTTGCTGAATGCCCATGTAGTGTTGTGCAAATTATGTATTGCAGTTATTTATAACATTTGCAATAGCATCTAAAATGGAGCTAATTAACTGGCTGTGTTGGTTTCCTTACTCATCTCTTTATTTTCGTAATCTTTCATCTTGTAGATGCTGGTTATGCATAATAATAATACTAATAACCTGCAATTGGGCTACCGCCCGGTGGCAAGCTCTCTCACCTCTCACCTCTCCCCTACCCAACCAAACTCCACTTCCATGCACTTCCTGAACTTTGCAACCTCCCTCACAGATACCAATTCCTCCCTCAACACATTCCACCCTCACAGACCTCACAAGCATAGACTGCCTACCCCACTCCATTCTCCTCCACAACCTCTGAAACTTCTCACTGTTGTTTCCTCTGCCTCTAAACACCTCCTTACTTAGCTGGCAGCGTAAACTTCAACACCTTCTCTCTCCATTCACCATCCTGTACATCCTGACCAGCCTTTCAACTTTCCTCCTGTCAAACGAGCTCCACCACATTTCTTTCATCATCACTGATGGCCTATAGTTCTTTTCGTCCTCACCATCGTGCCCCTCTCTTCTCCACCTACCCTTCACCCTTCTTTATGCCCTTCTTTGCACCTTCTCTAGCTCTCGTATCTCCACCTCCACGTACGGGTCCCATACTGCTGCCACACATTCTAACATCGGCCATACCATTGTGCCATATGCCTTCACCTCACCGCTGACTCCCTTCAGCACCCTTCCCAACATACCCAAAGCTCTTCTTCCCTTTGCAACCACCCTCTCTACCTGTTTTTTTTCCATTTGAGGTCTCCCTGCAATACAATCCCTAGATACTTATATTCTGCTGCATCTTCTATCTCTTGCTCCTCCCATCTGTACATGTACCTGCTTATCACCTTCTTCCGTGTAAACCTCACTACCTGAGTTTTTCTTACGTTTATCTTAATTTTATTCTCCATGATCCACAACCGTATCCTGTCAATGTCTGCCTGCAAGTTTTCACCCTCTCCCACCACTGCATACAATACACAATCATCTGCAAACAATCTTAGTTTTCCCCTAATCCCCAAACCCATGTCATTTACCATTATGTTAAACAACAAAGGGCCCAGCACGCTTCCGTGCAGCACCCCTGACATAAACTCTCCTTCCTCCGATATTGCCTCCCCACTTTCACCCTCTGTCTTCGCCACCTGAGGAAATCCCCAATCCATTCCACTACCTACTTGTCCAGTATCAGTTCGTCCACTTTCTTCATCAAAGTTCCATGGGGCACCTTATCAAATGCCTTCTCAAAATCAATGAAGCAGGCATCAACCTGCTTCCCCTCATCAACTGCCTGCACCAGATTCTCTAACAGCCCAGCCAGCTGCATCTCACATGAGTGTCCTTTTCTGAAACCATGTTGTGACTCCCCCAAACATGACAGAGATACAAAGAAACATTCAGGAGGTGCCTTGTATAAAAGATAGTAGTTTTTATAGTAAACACTGTATAAAATGTTTTTATATGCAAGCATTTATTTTGGTACTGTATATAAATATTACATGCTTTGGTCCTGTTCTGTATTACACTACACTCATTGGTCTTGAAGGCTGGCTGGTGTGTTGGAACATCAGCATTTGTGGCATTTCAGACCAGTCTCTGAAAATCTCCATGTGGGGTACTACAACAGTGATAATTTGCAAAACATGAACATTTTTACAAACTTTAGTCATAGGTGTGCTCGTACTATTTGTATTCTTTTACTAATTGTATCCTGTGTATTTTAGCTATTTTACAAGTTCCACACACAATTTTTCAAGCCAGAAAATCTAATTTTCATAGCGAAAGTAGGTAGGCCCTATGTACCTATTGCTAGTGAAATTACTAAAAAGAGTACTTATTTTAGACCATACTTTAGCATAGGATATGTGTATTACACGACTCTTACAATCCGTTAATTAAACAAATGGCTACAAAAGTATAAGTTCTTAAAAACCTTTTTATTAGTTTGTGTTCAAGGCTTCAGTTGAATAAAACTTATGATAAATGTAATTTTATTGCACTGGTATAGGTTAGGGAAAAAATGTGATAAGACAGGGAAAACCTGGAAAAGTCAGGGAATTTAGTTTCATGTTTTGTGTAGTCACCCTGAATTTAAGTGGTGAGTGAGTGAAGAGATTTGGGTGGCTCTTAACATCGAGATCTTGAGAGCAGATGAGGGTGAAGTGAGGTGAGTATGGAGCAGTGCTGGAATGAAAGGGCTGGGGATACGGGAGATCCCAGAGAAAACCAGCTGACCAGCGGCATCATCCGGCACGATTTTCACATGCGAAAATCCGGGAGCAACCCCGTTGGGGATTGAACCTGGTTAGCCTAGGTGAGAGGTGAGTAGTCGAACCACTACACCACCGTGGCCCCTCCATTAACTGGTATTGGAAGTGTTTGGAAAATCTGGATTTTCAAACAAACAAAGTGATTGATAATTGTACCAATACTTTTTCCCCGCGATTGTGAGGCTCTGCATCTCAATTACAAAAATGAATATTGTTTATGTCATTCATTGAAATTTGTTATACTGGTGCTAATGTATGCAATTTCTGTAATTTTTGTTATTTTACAGTGTTCATATACTGTATAACTTTATATGTTAAATTTATACCAATGTTGTTATTCTATCCATCCATCCTGGTTGTAAATACACAACAATTAATTCCACCCAGAGCTAACCAGCTCAAAAAGCTGTATTATTGTGTGTACATTCTGTATAAAAAATCTTGAATAAATGAACAAATAAAAAAATTAAGAAGAAATAAATGTAGACTTGTATCTGCAGAACGCAGTGAGGTGGGGCATCATCTTGCTGCAGAATGATGTTTGGCTGAAGGTGCTCCATTGTGGTACTGCATACAGTTACAGCATACCCAGGTTGTTACGTTGAACGTGTGCTCTTGAAAAATGAAGGTTCCAATAGCCTGGTTATGCCTTATACCATACCACACATTAACTTTCAGGCTCTGGGGTACATGTTGCCTCACAACATGTGGATTTTCTGTACCAGCTACATACAAAGCAAGTAAAAACAAAAGTGGGTAAATCAGTGTGCTCTCTGCGCTCTCTACTGCTTGTACTCCAGGAAGAAGAGTGGCACAGATTTGCGTGAATTCACTTTTTTAAAGCTGATTGGCGGTCTGTATAAAATTCCACCTGTTGCAAACCTCTAATAAACTAAATACAAAAACCTACTACCATCAGCAACACCAGGAACAAAAACACTTGAGTACTCACCTTGCAACAGAAATTGGCATGAAAGTCAAAAAGGGGTTATGAAGAGAAAATGGCACATTCAACCCAAAGAGTCAATGCATTGGTACAGTGCAAGTAAACAACCATTTTTAAAGTTACACATACAGGTAACACACAACTTCTTTCTAACCTTGTGGCTGGCCAGACATTCTTTTGAACTTTACACTGTGCTTAATTATGGCTGATATGTATCTTATAGGACGGATGTGACTGGAAATAATCGCTGTCCTGTGCCAATTCAATCTCAACACTTTGAAGTAAGTACTTGAAAAGATAAAACCAAAGATAAGTCTTAACTCAAAAATTGGTCAAATTCACGTTAAAATTGAATGATTCTTCTCTTCCAACACACTCAAACTTCCATGCGCTACTTAGATTTTGCACTTAACATAATTAAATTTGAAAAAAAATCCATGGATGCATCATGGTCTGCTCCCTAAAATCTGTACACAAATATTTACTTAGTAATTGTAACATTTGTTTTTTGTTTGTAAGACATGCTTTGATTGCAGATGTTTCACAACTATGCAGACAGAAAGGTGATTCTGTGAAGGAAGCCTATGCTGCAGTTATATCCTTGCTGGTGGAATCCAGCAGGCACAATTTATCACCAAATGAACTTGAAACCGTATTAATGCAGAACTTAAATTACCCTGGTGCTCGCAGTGCCAAGATTGTTGATTTGTACAGAGAGATGAAGCCAAAATTGCAAGCTGAGCTGAGCCATGTTGGTTTACATCCACCACACATAGTAGATGCAACATGGAGGCTGGATTTTTGTATTAAGGTAACACAACCAATTTTATGTAAAAGTTGTACATTTTTCACTTTTTAGTTTATCCTTTGTCTATTTCGTTGCATATTATAACTTTGGCAGAAGTGATGTGAAGGAAAAAGAGTTTTTTCCCTCATATTTGGGAACTGTGTTGATTCAAATAGTGTAATTTTTATACCTTATCTGCTTATTGTGTTGTTTTGTTTCATCCTAGCAAATTATTTTTTTTAAAACGCAACCCTTCTCTTTATGTCATGAACGCAAATACAAAAAAGTTAAACTACATACATTTCAAGGGGAAACATTTATACTTTTTACCACCAGTAAATTTCTTTTCAATGAAATTCACGACTGCCTACTTGGACGGTAAGATGTAGGTAACTTGCACATTAATGAGTTACCATCTGCATGCAAATTGCACTGGGCAGCAGTCGGCAAGGAATTAGCCATCCCAGCCCGCTGTGCATCTGGAACAAATTTAAAGTGTGTCCTAAGACTAATTTTCGTTAATGCAAACCTCACTGTTCCTCATAATATTATAATTTTCACTGAGTATGGTAAAAATTATGGTCACAAATCATGACAATACAGAATATCGTCTGTCTCATATAACTTGGCAAGATTATCAGTGAGTGGCAACTTGATATATACGAAACAAACAAAGTGCCATTTACAAAATCCTGTATCAGCTGATGCATGAACGAACAAAATTAATATTACGTGTGTTATTCTGAGTGCACTGGTGACGCACATCAGACAAGTAGAAAATATGCTATAAGAAAGAGTTCCTAGATTAATTAATACATTTTATTTTACGTGGTCACAAAACAGCTATTGGTAGGGTTACAAACCAAACTTCATGATAAAGTAGTAATGTATAGGTGTTCAAAATGAAATGCACAATAAGACGATCCGTATCCAAATGAAACGCAACTTCAAAACCTTGAGAGTTCTTTTCATGTTGTATCCCTACTCTCCATCCATGCTTTCCATACGTGCTTGATATTAATTCCAAAAGTATACAAAAATATTGTATGGTATTGTTGAATTATTTTTTCTAATAATTTGACAAAATATATTTCAAATTCGTGTCTTTTCGAGCCAGTAATAGGAGAAGTCAACTTTTAAAAAGACGGGATCAAGAGGTAGGCTAACGTGCTGCTATCTGTTGAGTAATGCTCTCGGCTCACACCTCGCCCTGTCATGCCATACACACCATCTGTCCGCTCTTTCCCGAAGCATTAACAGCCACAAAAAAAAATAGCTTTTGTGTGTAAAATAACAAATTTACGAACAGATACAAATAGTTTTATTTTTCTGCGAGCTCTGCATAATTTTTTAAGTAACATATATTTCGTGTACAGCGATTTTGATTACTAGTAATTTCTATTGAGCCGGTAATCGTTCGTCGACATCCATTACACACCATGTTGTGCTCCCGCAAACCCATTTAATTGTTTCTGTGTTGTTACTATATTGTATTAATAAAACAAAGAAAGTGGGACGCGCGTGAATAGTTTTTAACCAATTCTTACATTACTCCACACCACATACTTCCAACTCGAACTGTTTAGTAACAGTAATAGCAGAATTACTGCTTTGCAATAGTAGTTGATGAGTTGTTGGCAAATAAAAGTGTGTTGTCAATCAAGTTTCCTGAATTACTTTTAGTTCCAGTTATATTAGCTATGACGTCCAAATTTTGATAAGAACTACAACTACTGTCTCACAAATGTTAACCCAAATTTGCTGTCTCTGAGAAATTAAAAAAAAGTTGGCAAATATTTAATTTTTTGGGAGGTTTTATATTTTTACTTTTATAACTTACAAATTTTTTTAGACAGATGTCAGTCTTTAATACCTTAAAATTTGTTTAGCATTACAGTACAATGGCAAGTGGATTAGCTGGCAGCCTGTTGATAAAATAAACAGCCTCCACTTGACGCACCAGCTGATGGCGAAAGGGTACATAAACAAAAAGTAAACATTGGCCTTATTTTCGTCGATATGTCAAAATCTTGCCAAGTTACATGAGACAGAGAATATGTATCTGTATCTTACCTGGCCGAAAGTAAGCCCTAACTCCTGCTGCGAATATCTTGTAATATTTGTAGTTACTTTTGTTTTGCACAAATTAAAGTTTTATTTGTAGTGTGCATTTTGTTTAATCCAATGTGTACCAGTTAACAGCGAGATATATTTTATAAACATAGGCAATTACAGCGAACTTCAGAATAATAGACTGGGGAAATACTGCACTCTTGTTAGCAGCTATGAACATTTAATTTTTTTTTCAATGCACTTAGAGGTCTCAATTTTTTTGTTTTTAAATTTCTCTTTTTTTTTTTCGATGGCTGCTTTTTTTTTTTTTGTCATGGCTACATAAATGACCCAAAAAAATATTTTAAGCATTTTCGTTAGTCAGTTGAAAATTTGCTGTTAAGTCATGCTGAGGCCATGGCAGTTAACCCTAGGAAAGCATGGGATAGTTGTTCTTTGATGTGTAGGAATTGTTGTAAAACGTGAATTTATTTAGCTCAAAGCAGTGCTAAATGTGTAACATGCATATAAGATAGTTGTATCAGTTTTATGTACGGTTCGTCAGTTTTGGATGTGCGATATTGTAATTTCCTCTATGTTGTGCTGTATTTGATCACTGCCTCTCTGCAAAGTAAACTGCAAATGCCACTTTGGAAGCCAAGATGAAATGGGAACTTCAACCAGGTTCCAGTCAGGCACAGAGCCACTGCCCTGTTCATAGTGTGTTGAGTCATACTTATTTTGCTGTTACTTTGTATAGAAAAAAAAAAGAAGAAATGTTTACAGTCTGCCATTAGGCTACAGATTTAACATAAATACTGCAAGGAAGTATTTTGCTAAACAATTTAATACTAAAGTGTATTTGAAAAATTAGTAGTTTATGTGCTGTTTCTTATTACTGCACATTTTCAATTGGTTATAAAAAAATTGTATATGGAAAAAGGTTTGTCTTGCCTTTAGCACTGAAGCACTATATAAATTGGTTGTTTTAAGTATATTTTTTCAATAAATCATAATAATTTGTTAAAAGTCCGTACGAATTAACAACAGATTTTGAAGGGACATGTTGGTTATAGCTGAAAAGAAATAGTTTGTAGGTTAAATATTAATATGTATAAATTTAATGCCGTAATTGTAAAGTTAATATTACTAAACTATATATTTGCATTTTTACGTAGCACTCATGGGTAAAGATTTCACTGTTATTAATTGAAATCAAATAAATTTCAGTGTCTGTCCAGCGGACTCATACACTCCATCTTGTCCGTTTGGGCACGTTTTTTTAGCAGTATAATCACGCCATATTGGATATTGGAGACGCTGAATTGTGGTTATAAAACTAACGTAACACATTCTTTCTACTTATAAGATAATTCTAGGTTAAGATGTAATTTTAGTATTAGCGTTGTTATTTCTGCAGTTTATCAAATAAACGTGCAAAATATAGAAAGGCATTTGAATATTTCCGTTACGTAATTCCCTTCGCAATCCTTAACAGAAAAAAATATTTTAAAAGAATGAAAAGGAATCGATTTTTGGTCAATAACTGATAATCAATTATTTTCGAAAGCTTTTTGTGGAGCCTAAGAGATAGCAGCACAGTAGTGTTGGCTTAAACGTCTTTCTCTTTCATCGTCTTTGCGCCGCAGGTAGTGTTGTTTTGTTGCAGCAGTGAAGAAGTACGACAGTTTCTTGATAAGCGATGTACCTACACCGCAGGTTTCAAAATGAAAGTGATTTTGTTCGTTGAAGAGTTTGGAAATCGAGCCGCGGGCCGTGAATTCGTAGTAAATGAAACGTTAGTGCGGGGCTGGAGGAATTTTTCTCACTTATAAGTCGCACCCCAAGTTTTCAATAAATTTTTTTTTAAATAAAATGTGCCACTTATATGCGGAATAAATGGTACCCATTTATCACAGTGAAATATTTAACATAAGTGCTACTCCCAAAAGTTTATTATGTAAAATTTAACTTGTTCCTTACACCAAATATGTAAATAAATCTTAATACAATAAGTAAACTTTAATTAAATTATATAATTAACAGTTCCGATATATACTTCAATCTACCTTTTTGTATGTATTACAATATTTTGCTAAATTGATTAGCATTTTTTAGACATTTGGAGAATTTTATTAAAGTATATGACAGTTAAGATTACATGGCATTGTTTCTCTTCAAAAATAAATTTTGGTAGTTCCCACATGGACACTGTTAACAAAATATTTGACAGTTCCCACATGGCACTGTTTGTTTACAAAATATTTGACAGTTCCCACATGGCACTGTTTACAAAACGTTTGACAGGTGTCACATGGCAATGTTTTGTTTACATACTGCGGAAGGATACATAATCGACTCCCTGAAAGTAGATCTTTAGCAAGGCTTCAGAAAATCTTGAAGTTACCGTGAATACATTATAAGTACAAAACTTCCAAGTCCATTAGTGTACTTTGTATTAAGATTCTGCTGTATATTGTTGGCCACATATTATTTTCGACAAAGAAAAAATGTGTGTAGCAGCTTGCACTGTCTACAACATGGGCAATTTACCAAAAGTAAGTGAAAATATATTGTCAAAAACTCATTTTCAAGCAGCCAATTTTTTTTTTTTGGTGTGTGTGCGTCCGTCTGTGTGTGCGTGTGTGATGCTGTTTGTTCTTTAGCAAAGCAGGTAGGGTGTGGCAGGGTAGACTGGATTCTATCTTGGAGAGCTAAAAAAAAATTAAGATAAAAAATATATCCCAAAAATTGGAAAATTTTTATTTAAAAATTTAATTTATTCAGATTTTTTGTTTATTAGGCAAGACAGAATATATATATATTAATTATATATATTATATATTATTTATATACTGAAAATGACTAGATGGCATACCATGAATCCATATGTAGTTATCCTGCTACTCTGTTTTTGTGATTATGTGTATTACTCCTCTCTATCACTACCTCTAAAGTTTCAGTATCATCATATGCATCCTTCTGTGTGGACTATTTTTATGGTCTGGCAGTGTACACACAAATTTGCAAGCAACTTTCATCGTTATTTTATGGATGACTAGCGAACTGGCCAGGCTTTGCCCGGGTTCAATTGAGTTTTACAGTGGTACACTAATAAATAAATTGGGAAAAGACAATTCATTCATGTGAAAACAGAATTATAAAATTATACGATGTTGGCCTAGGTTTTTAACTTATTACCGCAACCCAAAAGGAAGGATAAAAAGTATAGTATGTCCTCTTTCAGGACCTAAAACACATACATACCAAGTTTCATCAAAATCCGTTCAGTCGTTACGGAGCTGAGTTCAGTCACGTTCCCAGCCGTTGCAGAATTACAGTTTGTTGTTATTCCACAGGACCCGTACTATTTACCAGGATAAAAAGTATCCTATGTCCTATTCCAGGATGTGAAGTACCTACATACCCAATTTCATCTAAATCTGTTCAGCCGTAATGGAGCTGAGTGGTAACAAACACACACACACACATATATATTTATAATAGTAGTAGGATTGCATTCTTATTTTTAGTGTACTCACAGAAAATAAATATTCACATTTTTAAACATCAGTGGGCGCTGTGAAAAACAACAAAATCAGTGTACTCTTTTTTTATTGTGTAAAAATTAGTTGCATTTCTAGTTTTGATGTGCCTTTTACTAAGGAAATTTTCCAGTTTAGTATTTCACGTTATACTCATAATGTACAAAACTGATGCCTGCCATACCAGCCTCAATAAATATCACACAGAATAGAGGCATTACAGACAATTCTAAACATCAGAATTTCATTATAATTTTAAAGAAGTTTTTCTTAGTGCATCATATGTTGTGGATGTTTTGTTTTGTGCTTTAAACTAAACTTATTTCTAGAGCCAGATGATGATCTCCAGTGTTATGTTTACCATTACAATTGAAGTGTGTCCATTATTTTTTGTTTCTAGACCAGCAGTCTGGAGCAAGCAGGAACATTACACTACCTGATACAGTTCCACACCGAGACCTCTGACCCTGAAGAACTTCACAAAACTGTCAGATTTGTTTGCACTTTACAGCAACTTCATGATCTAGTGGCAAAATTCAAAAGTGCTGTTAAACATGTTGAAAAGATGAGCAAGAAGTAAAAAGACTGAAATAACTGCCCCCAATCTGCAGTGACAAATAAAAATTGTTGGTTCTTCATTTTGCCAGTTTACAGTACAAAAAATTTTTTATTACTAACTCTGGAAAGTGATGATTTACCAATGCATCCTGCTTACATATGTTTAGTGTCTGTGGATTCAGTTGCCTATCTTTGAGTTTATGGCCATATAATAAGAAGTTGTGTACTTTGAAATAAAATTGCCTATAATATTTATGAAATATAAGGAGTATACTTACATGGCCACAAATATGTAAACTTAAGTGAGAATAGTGTTACAGCAAAAAAAAATTGATATGTTAGAAAATAATAAAATTCTGATGACATTGCAGTTTAGGGACTCTTGGAAATTCTTGTAGTGGTACTCTCAAGACAAGAATGACCAATATTTGCAATGGCATAGTGTCCGTTTTCTAGGGTTAATTTTTTTGCATTCTTGTTACATTGACAACTGATGAACTGCAGATGAACATGCAGTCCCTCTTAACAGTACTATCCAGGTGACTTGAGTATGGCTGGTGTCTTGTCTTGCAGCAAACGCTGCTCCACGGAAGACTGCTATTTCATATTTTGTTTCCCTTCAACTTTGTTCCAGTGTCTTCCAAGAAGGTGAGCTCTTGTTATGTAGTCTCTAAAGGGAACAGTTGAAGAGTTATTCCACCACAGCGAGTAGTCAGTTTTGTGGTTTACCTAGTTCTGTTGGCTACAATACCTAAATGTTAATTTTGCCCCCGATTTCATGAAATCTTTATTTGTAAAGGACACCAATACTTAAATGTTAGGGCCATTAGCCTTTTTCGCAAGATTTTTAATAATTAACTTTGTCAAAATGTAACATTTCTTCGTGTAACACAACTGAAAGTATAGTTCCCATGGTACATAGTGCTTGTAAGCATGCATAATACATCACGTTGTCACAACTGGTATTTTCACTACAGTCATTTGGCCCTACTCTTGTTTTGTTTGCCGCGCAGCCAATGTGCTCTTGCTTTACAGATCTACTGAATTTTCATCATATTTAAAATCATAATTTTTGTTTCCATATCTGGTCGTAGTAAGTTTTTATCATACTACTTGTACACAAAGAAGCATCATTACATGCATTTATATCATTATATTTGTCTCCATAGTGGGTTATTATAAAGTTCATGTACTACTCCTACACTGAGCAGAAGCATTAGCGAACCATATTTGCTTTATCATCCAGTTTTTGTAGAGCTGTGTAATCAAATACAGGCAGTCCTCTACTTTCATACATGATGTGTTACTCAAAATGTGCATGAATGTTGAATCATGTATACTCATGTAATAAACGAGGTTACGTTCCAAAAGTTACAGTAAATTAAAAAAAATAATCATAATAATTTTGGTAGAAAGACAATAAAGGTAGAAAGACCATATATTTAATTAATAAACATGTTATTTTTAACAAGTATTTCATTGAAAATCATGAATAAATATACATGTGCAATACTTTCTTAACTGAAATGTTGATTTTCACCACCTGTATACATATTTAAGTGCAAGTAGTACTTATATGAGTAAATAAGGTAATTAAATATGCTTCCTACTTTCTGTAAAATTGTTGTGCAGATGTAACATATTATTATGTAGATTGTAAAAAACTAAAAAATATACAGAGATTTGTATATTATTTTAACAGAAGCACTCATTTGTATTGTGCCAATATGACTGCCATATCTAAACATGCAGAACATAGGATCCATAAAGGCTGGATGTGGCAGGTAATGTCAGATAGCAACTAACAGTGGTATATCAATATGTTGGTAGGTTGCTAGATGTCTGAAAGACCAAGTCAGTCATATGAAAGTTGATTTAGAAGTGAATGTATGCAACTGCGAATTGTACGAATCTCAGGCGAAGGACTGCCTGTATTTGAAACGAGTTACTTTTTACATCTGCCTGTCATGACTTGACACACACAAAAACTGCAGCCCAAACAAACAGTTAATTTACTCATTATGTGTGTCCCAAATTGCTGGACACTAATATGTGTATAGCACACATTCTGCACAGGTGCCAACCTAAACCTGATTGTAATAACTCCAAAAAAACTTCCCCAAGACGCACATTAAACTGTGTGTAAACAAATTTTTAACAAGTATACCTGTCTTTATAGGAAAGTTGCCATAAACCACTACGTTCCCACATGAAGTAATAAGCATAATTTTCCCCGACTTTTCATGAATTTATATTTGTTTACTCCACTCTTTCCTATTTGTGAAATGCAGTTTGTGACAAAGAATGAAACATTTGGCCATCTTTGCAGGTGCTGCTTTTCTGTACTTATACTACACACATCCATTTTAATTGAAATTTAATAAAACAGGGTTCTAACAGACAGTAAAGCAAAATTTCAGAATATGAGAAGTGATCAGCAAGAGTCAGAAATTTTGTGAATACTATACCTTTAGTCCTTTAATTTTGTGGATATTATTTCTTTAGTCCTGTACTGTAACAATATATTTAAGTCATCCCCATTATATAATTTAGTTTGACAAATTTGAAGCTAGTGAATATGTTGGCATAGATGAATTTTTTTTTACCAGATTATGAGCTGCAAAGTCAATTATTAACAGCTGTGAGAGGTTGTTACTTTGTCTAATCTTTTCACATGACAGTGCTTCTGTTGGTGGAGTTTCACTAAATAAATCATTGTTAGTGGGAAACGTACATGGAGAGTAACCCATTGTCCAAATACAACCATGCACTACAGTGGGATAATCCATGTACCTGCGGATGAGAAGATTTTACTTTCTGTGAGGACAGCCAGAAGTGCACAGGCTCTCTGAAAATAAACATTAGCAGGAGAGTAATGCAAACAAGGCAAAAGCAGAAAAAATTAAAGTGAGATTAAAAAATTGAAGTTTGATACCTGCCCAATGCTATGGTTTATAAGTAGGTATTGAATCTGCTCTCTGCGTAAGGCCCCAGCAATTGAGGCTAGCCCTCGGTGTTAGGGCGTAGGAATGCGTCGACACTATTGTCTCTAGGTCCAATTTACTAATAAATTCACCTCGTTTTCAGGTTACCAATAAATCACTTTTATTAACGCTTAACAGGGCCACTTATACACGTACACACGAGAAAACACTCCCTTTCCCTTTTATACGTAGGCTACGTGTTGTTTGGCGTGGCGCTTCGCATCGTGGGGGGGGGGAAGGCAAGATTCTTCACACTCGCTGGATGACTCTACTTATCTGGATGGAGGCGCTGTCTTCTCTCGGCTGGCGACTTGGGACTGCTCCGGCACTTGGTGGGCATCTCGACGCCTGATCTCGAAGCTCCTCCTCCCGGGGTCCACTCAGCACCCTCCGTCTGACGACAGCCGGCTGCCGTTGTCGTCTTCTCCCGGATTCGCTTCACCCTCCTCGATTCCCGTCGACCGACTGCCTCTTCCTTCCGCTCTCTCGTGGTTTTGTAGACTCGATCGCCATATTCAACTTGCACCGTCCCTGCACGTGGCCGCTGCTCCTGTGGTTCGCAGTCGGCCTGGCGTCGCCCCTTGATTCTGGCCTGGAAGTTTATTGTTCCGTTCTGCACGTGCGGGAACTCTTGGGTGGCCTCTTTGGTTCGGCGCACTTATGCCTCCGGATATTGTGTCGTTATTATCCCCGCACGCCTGCCAAAAGCTCTCAATGTTTATGGCGGTAGCTAGCCCGGGACAGGCGCCGCCGCTGGTGTGGGCTCCGCGTCCCCGGCAGCTGCGAGATGCAGCTGCATCCGCCTTCCTCCGCACGTGGTCGTTCCACCGGGCCATCCTGGCGCCATTCTCCCATCACGTCCGATACTGAAAATTCGTACTTTGAAAAACCTGGCCTAAAACCCAGTATANATCCTGGCGCCATTCTCCCATCACGTCCGATACTGAAAATTCGTACTTTGAAAAACCTGGCCTAAAACCCAGTATATTATCATAACTAAAATGGTGTATTATTTAACTTTATGCTCAAGAACTTTATGTAATGAAGTAATCAATGAATATTTTTATATAACTAGGCACCAAGATATATCATAATCTAAATAAATTTGTTGTAATGATGTAGTAGAACCCCCTATTTCTCACTTTTTAGGGAAACTATTCTATGCTTTAGCTGCTAAAAATAATTATGATAAATTTTAAGCACCCTTTACAATTTGATGTCGGCCACACCTCTCCCTCTCTGCGCAGCAGTCTTGCGTACTCTACCAGACACCTCCTACAGTGCACTCTGTTATCTCCATTTCATCTAATTTCAGTAAGTTTTGACAGTTCTCAAAAAGTAGTGCAGCCATAATGTATCCCTCCACCACAGCTGTTCTGTCAGTGAAGAAAACCATGTTTGTAAACAAACTATGGATCTGGCAGGCTTCAGTCCAGTACTTAAGCTACTATAGCTGGTTGCCATTTCCACCTGTTTTATTTTTGTGTTGACCACGTAATATCCTAATTAGTGTTCTGTTTATTTCATTTGTGGGGTGGAGAACTACAGTTAATCATCTTTTGCGAGACAAGATTGTTTTGTGGCCCCTCTTGTGATAGAGTAGCAATTTTAACTGCCCATTTTTTTGATGATGCAGTGAAAAATTTTGTTGGTATGTAAATAACATTCAAATTACTACAACTTTAGAGTTGTAATATGATGTCGCTGTTTTTAGTGATGCGAGAAATAAATGCTAAACAATTTCAGTGAAGTTAAGCTTGCACATAAAAATCGTAAAAGGGTGTTTATTTACCCTACATTCATTTTAAAACCTCCTGGGAGAAAAAAATGAGATAAATACGTTGGTGTTCATAACAATGTGAGAAATGCACAATGTAAACATTTTCAGCAAATATAACTTCCACGTAAAAATTGTTGAATTTTCAGAAAAAATGAATTGGGGTAACAAAAAGGCTTTTATTTAAGGTCACGTACATTTCAAATATTCTAAAAACAGTTTTAAAAAACAACTTACTGTTCACTTCATAAGTTCTAAACACATGGCGAGCCTTGGAAAATTACTTCCCTAAAATCACTTGTTACCCATCGCTACAAAATAATTTATTTGCAGACTTATGTCAATTAGCAAAACACTTGAGCTAACGGTTATTACGATATTTGTAGACATTTTTTTCTTTCAAGTATGTTCTAGAAATTTTGTTTAATTTTTACGCAGTTCGGCTGGCGTGGTAAAGTGGTTGCGATGGGGTTCCCATGGTATCCAAAGGGATTCTGTGCCACGCCATGCCCTTATTTAGTTACGTTTTTGGCACCCTGGTTTGAGGAGTGGGGGTAGAGCACGTGGCGACATTAGCAGTGAGTGCCTGCCGCCCGCTAACAGATTACGACCAGCCCGCGAGAAAGAGACATTGACGGAGCGTGACAAATTTCACCCACACTGGCAAGCACCAGTGGTCTCTTTCTTTTCAACTCACTAGGCATACATACCACATCCTAGGCAACTATAACTCTCTCACAGAAAATCTTATTTATCAACTACAGTACCAACACTGTAATGCAGAATTCATAGGCCTCACCATCAACACACTCAGGCAGAGAATGAATGGCCACAGAGCAGCCACAGAACAAGACACAGCTGATCACATCAGTAACCTACAGGACAAACTNACAGAACAAGACACAGCTGATCACATCAGTAACCTACAGGACAAACTAGTTGCAGCACATGCAGCATCACACAACAAAGATTTTGATTCCTGCTACAGTACCAGAGTTGTGAGAGCCCTACCAACTTCAAGCAATAGCTCAGAATTCAGACGCTGGAAATTAGCTCACCAATTCATAACAAAATCCAGGCAGCCGCCAGGCCTCAACATAAGATAATCACAGCTCCAAACCACACTCATCAGCTATACCAGCAATTTTTCAATTTTACCGCCCCATCTTAGTTTGCCACACGGCCACCAGGTTTACTACCAACAGCGCCCTTCCACCATACTGCATTGTCCTACAACTCACCGCCTGATGAAGCTGGCCTAGCCAGCAAAACATCACGATCGCGCAACCACATCCTTCTTTTTGTGTGTGTGTCTCTGTCGACAAGTACTACACTATGAATACTTTAATTCCTGTTCTTTGATATATTCTAAAAAGGTATTAAGTGACTCAACTCCTTTAAGTGAAAATCAATTACTGCTGAAGATTGATAACTTTGAGAAGAGTGTGCCTAACTGTTGTGAATTAAATGTGTCGATGAGAAATGTAGCACAGGAAAGGAGACTTCAGGTTTGGGGGGTTAAAAAGCATTCTTATGATAAATACAGAACTCAAAGCTGTAATTTAACTGTATATTGTTCATGTTTTTATTTGCTATAGTTACGCTCTACAGGCAACATATATGATGCGACGTGCTGCTGTTTTTATTGATGTAATTTCCTGTTAGCCAGCAGCTGCTTCCCTCCCTCCAGACATTCCGCTGCCAGGCTTAACACTTCCGTCCCTCCCCAATAAGATTAAACCCTTAATAGTGGTCCTTCTCCCTTCAGTTACCATGTATCTTTTAGCAGGCAAATTGCTATGAACAGTTTTTCATTACGAGTTTTTTTTTTCTTTTCTTTCTTTTTTGAGATGGCTTCCAAACAGCCAAGTTCCTCTCCCAATGCCTATTTTGAAGAAAAACATAACATCTGTCTCAATGTCTACAAAAATTGAAGTTTTAAAATGCTTTGATTTAGGTGAGTGGGCGGTAGACATAGGCAAAGTGCTAGCTAGGCCTGCCACCTACCACAGTTCATACAATAAGAACTAACAAAATAAAGTGTAGTTTACTGAATGCTTCAACTGTTAGTACTACAAAGACAAACTACACTCGTAGCAAAGCAATGGCGAAAATGGAGAAGATGCTGGCCACATGGATAGAAATACAGAATCAGCATTGAAGTGTAAGATGTTGAAGGCATTTCAACATCAAAGGAAGAAGTGTTTACTGCCAGCCATGGGTGGTTCCAGAGGTTCAAAGTCCGGTACAATCTCCAGAATATAAAAATGACTGGAGAGGTAGCAAGTTACGACACAATTGCAGCGGCGAAGGAAGTTTTTAATGCAGATGAAACTGGACTATTCTGGAAAATAATGCCTGTGAGAACTTACATCGCAAAGGAAGACAAGACAGTTTCTGGATTTACAGCTGCGAAGGATCGCGTGACTGTGTTGTTGACCGCAAATGCAGCTGACGATTGTAAATTGAAACCGCTACTGATAACAAAGTCAGCCAACCTGCATGCATTAAAATGCCATTCTAAGGAGCACCTGCCAATAATTCTCAGGGTGAATGAAAAAAACCCGGCTTACTGGCATCCTCTTCAGAGAATGGCTTAATTTGTGCACCATCCCAACATTGTGAGATTATTGTTTTAAGAAAAACCTTGATTTTAAAATTCTCCTTCTCATGGACAATGCCCCTACTCACCCACCTGAAGTGGCAGAAATGCATGAAAACGTTAGTGGTGTTTCTCCCCCAAAATACCATTAAAATTTTGCAGTCAATGAAACAAGGATAATTGCATCATTTAAGGCCTATTTATTATTTACGGCTCACCTCTCAACAGCTCCCCGAAGGTACTGATGGTGAAGAAATGCTGACCTTCAAGAAATATTGGCTTAGTTACAACATTCTACATGTGTCAGGAACATTGGAAAGGCATGGGATGAGAATACTGAAAAGTGCCTTAACTCGGGTGTGGAGAAAACTGTGGCCTGATTACGTGCATAATTTTTAAGGATCTGAGGATATTTCCCCAACTGAAGTACGCAAGAACTTTGTTGATATCGCCAGAAAAGTTGGCTTTGATGATCTGGAAACAGATGATGAAGAGGTCTTGAATGCTGACGTAGAGGAGCTTACCAACGAAGACTTGCGAGAACTGACACTAAATCCCGCAGCCAACGACACCGAGAGCAAAGAAGATGCTTCGAAAGTACAGCCAGATATCACAACAAAAGATATATCTCTGCTTTGAGCCATATTGACCAGGCACTGCAAATATTCTCAGAAAAACATGCAAATGAAAAACGCAGCTCGAAAGTGCACCGAAATGTAGTGGGAAGTGTAGGGTGCTATGAGGAGTTTCTTAAGGGGAGAAAGAAATAGACCACCAAGATGCTTTCCACAGCAAACCAGCGGCCGCTACATTCGCTTGTGACTCGGCAGGCGAACTGGAAGATGGCATTGATTCTGAATAAACTGAAGAGACTGCTGTATGCTGTGCATAATATTTAATGTTTACATTGCTTTTCTACAATTAATATGTTACTTATCGTGTGTAGGCTAATATCCCACTTAATGTTTCATGAAGTTGCTGTTAAGTTTTCTTTGATAGTTTTCCCGTCCGCATGTCTGAATTAGTCCAGAGGTTTTTTAGTGTCGTGACCAGTGCTTTTCCATTCCATATGATAATTAGAAAATTTACACACTTCATTTATGATACAAACATTTTCTACTTTACTTAACTTCACTCCACATGCTGTACCATATGGCAACAGGTAAGATGCACAAAATGCAATGGTTTATTAGTTAATGTATGTTTCTTTAATGAAAGTGCTTTTATGTTTACTGTGATATTTATTTTGTATGTTTTACGTTACTGCTGTGACCCTGTTATGATCTTTTACACTAACTGTTATGCATCCAGGTTATCTCTAGTTACCTTGACTGTGCATGGCAAATATTAAAATCTGCATGATGTAGGACAGGTTTGTGTGTCAAACCCACATTGGATACTTAGCATGCAGGTAAATAGTACATTTTTCTTTATATTTTCATTTAGGCAAAGTAAACCTCTTGCATTTTACCGCTACATAGTACTATTTTCTTAAAGAGATGCGAAAATATCCATTTTCAAACATTTTTGCAGGAGTTTTATTTTGACGTCTATGTTACCTGTTATCAATTTGTGTCATTTCTACTTACGTTGCGGTTTTCAGAAACGCAACATCAACGTAAATCGAGGACTTACAGTACACACAATTGTAAGACAATCGCAGACTTGTTTATGCTCCATAATGTATTGTTTGGGAAAAATTTTGTAAGGCGAAAGAGAAGATTAATACACAGAGTTAGATAAACAGTGGGGTAAAAGAGGGATAGAGTTAAGACAGTAGGGAAAAATAAATTAATGCAGTACAGTATGAGAAAGGTTGTGAGGAAGAAGAGACTCAAAAGTTAGAATGGTAGGGAGGAGATTGAAAAGAAAGAAAAATATTAATGCAGGAAGTCTGTAACTTAGTAAAATAGGTCACTTGGTTTTTTTTAATATTTTTATTGTACAGTAATAATGTTTTTGTTTTGAGTGAAAATTCTTTTGTTATATGAGAGACCAAATGAGATTGAGGAAAAAGTAGGTCATGATGTGTACAGGATAAATGGGGTAGATTATCATATTTCCCTCCTCAAACCCTGGGATAGGCAGCAGTGAATGATGTATTGGTGTTGTTAATAGCAGCTTTGCAAACAAGTGCAGTTTTGAATGGAAGGAGTTTATTATGGTTAGTGAAAGGTTTTAAGACTTGCTGGCGTGTAGAGGTTCTTTATTTTGTAATAAATTATTATTATGAAACAAAGAGTGGTTATTTTCATGTGTCTTAAAGAGATATGTACAATATATGAATGTTAGTGTGTTAATGTAGGGCACAAGTGTATCTCTTCATGTCAGAATGTTTAAAATTCACCAGAATGTAAAGCTATATTTAGTTCCAAATTTCACTTTAAAAAATTTAGGCATTGTCTTATTTTCGCATCACAAAAAAATTTAGGTTAATATTTATTCATAGGTCTTAGTACTAGCACTTAGTTAATGGTTTCCAGAGAAATATTCTAATCTTTCGAAAAACACAAATTTGGTTAACCCTTAGACACCTAAGTAAGACGCTTTTCTTTTAAAAGGTTGACGAGTTCTATCGAAGAAAACCAGTTGTCAGCAGTTACGTTCCTGTTAGATCCTTTAACAGGTGAGACAAGATGCAGAACGGCCTGAGTTGGTTTTGACAGTCGTTTTTGTTCCTGTGTCAAATTTATTCCATCAGAATCTTTACCAAGATATATGTAAGCATTAAAAAGATAGCCGTTTCTTGCATCTGTAAAGCACATTATTTTTAGACCATATTTAGCTGGTTTTTTCGGCATATACATTTTAAATCTACAATGACCGCAAAAAGCCACAAGCATCTCATCTACGCAAGCGCAAGTTCCAATCATGTAAATATCTTGGCAGTTCTGTATAAAACAATTAAAAAGCTCTGAAATAGGAGCAGACACGTCCTCTTCACGTCGCTGTTCTCTAGTTTCTGCATCATCAAATCTAATAGTATTCAGCAGACTTCCAGTCTGTTCGTACTAATAATGCAATGATATATTTCCCTTCCAGAACCATCAGTACTGTACCATGACGTATAATGCTCATGGTTTTCTTTGAATATAGCTGTATAAAATAACAAGCCAATAAAAGCTTTTAGCTCGATAATATCCAAATCTTGCACACAAATCTGCTTTTTGTATTTTGGTCTGATTTTCTGATTGATGTGTAGAACAATTTTATTTAGTATCTCATCAGTTAACATAAGACTCCAAATATCCAGTGGCACAGTAGAAATATTGAGTATATTACGGAAGGCAGGTCTTACACCCGGCGTTTGTTGTACGATATTATGTTGCGGTGTTCTACCACGACTGATGTTCGGTGCAGATGCCCAGCGAAAACGATTAGCACCAAAGTAATTCTTCTTTCTGGGCCTACTCATAGAATCCAAGCGCGAAAGTGGAATATCATCATCCGATGAGTCACTTTGAATTGCTTGAGTTTGTGTGTGTGAAGAGACTGTACCTGCATCATCAGCATCGCCGTCAATTTTGGAATCAGATTCAGTCTTCAGGTTGCTCCAAATCCTCAGATACACAAGGTTCCACATCACTACAGTCCTCTTCCGGCAAGTCATCGTCATCAGACACCTCTTGCTGTAGCCATCTTTGAATGTTCTCGTCGTTTTTATTCATTTTGACACTAAAACAACACATTTAAGTCAATACAAAAAAGTCACACAACCACCATCGTGCGGTCATGGAGACTGCTGACGATGTTATTTTACTTATCAAGGCCAAACGTGCACACGTCCTAACTCGCTGAGCGCAAGCACGATACTGTTTGATACGTAGAAAAGGTACATAGACGCACTGTGCCGCACGACACACACACATAGAAAAAATTTAATTCAAAAATTTGTTGCGGTCTCTGTGACCGGTGGTAGGGTTAACTGCAATGTCCGTCACGTTTTTCTTCCAATAGACTGTGGCCGTTTTGCGGTTTTGTATCTAACGTATTGGTAAATGAGCACGTGTTAATTAATTATGAGTGACCACATTGAAAAAAAAAAAGGTTCATCTGCATTGCAACTTAGAAAATTTGAAGGTCATAGTTATGATGCAAATTTTAAATGGTGGTTTGGTATGCAAAAATGCATAACAATTGTGCTGCAGCCAGGCATTTTTCCGTTACCAAAGCAAATATTCGTGAGGATCATTCTCCTGTGGAGTCAGGTTCAAGTGATGTATAATTGACACAGAACAGTTTTTTTAATACTGCATTCTTTTCTATTTCTTGTACAGAAGGTTTGATGACTGGTAAGCTTTTACCTATTTTACTTGTATTAAAAATGATTTTCATGAGATATTTAACTTTTGAGTTTTATCATTATGGCCTGTCAATAAGTATTTGTGGCAAAATTGAATTTCCCCCATTAGCAAAGGGCAAATGTAGGGGGTCGTATTGTATTCAAGTGAATACGGTAGTTAGGTGCTGAAGGGAAAAGAGTAAAGAGGAATGAAGTAAATACAGTAGTACAGTGTAAGGAAGGTTTTAAGGAGAGGGAAAATTAAAGTTACAAAGAGAGAAATACAGAGTTATAAGGACTTATGAAATAAATATATATAATTTTATTTTTAATTTATGTAGGTAAAGATATCAAAAACATTTAAAGTAATGAGATGTTATCAAGAACATTTAATTGTATTAGTATCATCTTACAAAGCTGAAGCTGTATGAAAATATTAGTAATGAATTGCAGTGGGGAGTATGTATTTTTATCTGTACTTAATGAGTGCTGAACTTGGCACATTTTAAATATTGCGTGGCAACTTGTCACATTTGTTATATGTCTAGTTGTATTTTTACTTCATTTTTGTAAACCTTTCTTTCAGTAATTTGATAGGAGAGAAGTAACTATATAATTTTATTAAGTGTAAACAGTTTTGTCCAGCAAATAAGCCATGAGATGAGTTGTTTTAGATAAAATGTAATTTTGCCATTGTATTTGTAACACTTTTCAAAGACTTTTCTACAAAAACAGCAGCTCTTTCTTGGATATTTTTGTTTTTTGACTCTTCAATTTTGTAAAAACATCTCAGTTCTTACAGAAGTAGTTCATTGTCCAAAGTCTAATATTTGCACACATACTGTACACTGGTTATGTCTACGTCAGTCCCACCTAGAACTTTGCTTAAGTTGTTAAGTACATCTAGGTTGTTTTATTGAAGCCTGGCCTCTACCTCCTGGTTTAGGATGTCAATAACGGGCCAAAGGATTGAAACTTTGTAACACTGTTCTACTGATTCAAATGGAGCTTTACTCCCTCCCCCAATTTTGGAGGGAATTTTACCCTTTCTTGGCAGCTCGGCTGCTCTGAACCTGCACTTGTCAGCGATTTCTGTGCAGTGATTGAACAACTGAGTAAAAATCTCATCTGTGCTGAAGGATTGTAACACTTCAAATGTGCTGTTTTTTTTTTTTACAGATTTCAAAATTTTGTAGGTTACACTGCTTGCCTGAAGGGTCTTTGACAGTAAGTCACATTGTGTTAGAACTCTCCTGAGTAATAGCAAGTCAAATACAAAGTTGAAGTCCTACATTCTTTTTAACAAAGCATTGGCTTGTCCACCACTGTCAGGGTCTGTCTGTGCAATTTCTTGTACAGTCGTCAGAGTGGTTTAAAAATTATCTAACAAAGAACGCACTGCTTCGACATGGCAAGCCCATCTGGTATCACTCAAAGACTTCAATGTTGCTGTTCCACCACTAAAGCTCTTTGCATTTTTTTGAATGTTGTTTAGTTGATTTCTCAATAAAGTTGTAAAGACCTTGAAGTACAAAGAACGTGTTTCTTATTGAAGTCACGCTTGTGCAATAGCTTACAATGCACAAGTTAAATATATGTGCATTGCAGAGAATGTACATAGCCTTTGGGGCTTCTTGCATAATTATAGCTGCCACTCCTTTATATGGGCCCCTCATGTTCGAGGCCCCATCATAGCACTGAGCACGCAGAATTTTTAATGTTCAAGTCCAGTGAAATCAAAATGTTCTTAAAAATTCATTTGCCAGTGTTTTGCCAAGTTTTTTTTAGCACGATAAAACCCTACAAACGACTTATGAACTTCTAACTTATCATTGACGTACCTCAAGACAATAGCTACTTGTTCGTGCTTTGCTATGTCTTGAGTCTCATCAGCTATAATGGCAAAAACTTATCGCTCCACTGCCAGACCCTGAGTTGCACTACCTGTCTTCTTCTACCGTTGTGTGGCCTGCAGGCCCACCCCTGCTGCCAAATCTCACTCTGCAGTCTGCATATTACAGAGTTGCCACTTCCAGATGATGACATCACTCATTCTCGTTTTTCACGCATCTAATGTTTATTTTATTACGTCACGCCTACTACTCCACTATTTCTATCTAACTTTATAATGTACAAGTTTTAAACACACATTTTATTTTTCTGCGCTAAATCAGGCATGATTAATGAAGAATGAAGAAAGTGCCGTGCTTGTAGGATTGTATTTTCCACTTGTTTGTAAATTATTGAGATTTTTACTTCAAAATTCTGGGTTGGACAATTTTGGGGTGGCAACTGCCACCCCCGAATTATGCCTATGCTCCTGTCTTCACAATTTTCTCGCAATACGAGTTTATAGTGACGTGAATAACTAATGAAATCTTCAGTGCTGTTATGTGCTTCAACTGGTATGTATAGCTGACTGGGACTATGCATTTTGAAGAATGTGAAGAGTTTTAACTTAATAAAATTCAGAGGGAATTGTGAGAGACTTGAATTCTTTTATTTTCTTTTAATATGGCACCGTTATTTACGTATTGTGTCTCTGCAGAGTGAGTAATTTGAGGTGCGATTTCCAATTGCCAAATCTCTGGCTATGACGTTACAAAGTTGTCGATTGAGCTTCATGGTGGTTGTGGAAAATTAAGGACCAAAGCAGCAGACACATGTTATTTTTTTTCACTGTGCAACTGTTCAAAAAAAGCACCTACAACAAACTACATTAAATGAAATATGCAAATACAAAAATAATTAACTGTAAATATAATGTTCTGACACCACCAGCAAGGAATACTCATATATAGATAAATCATGATGAAAGAGAGATCAATGGCATTCACCGGACGGAGATGTTTCACACAACCATTATGTACACATGCTCTACCATAATTTTTCAAAATATTTTAAAGCCCTTGCTTTATAGCTCAAAAAAAGTGTACATTATTCTAACACCATAATTTAAACCATAATTTTTGTGATCATTATTAAAGTTCTGAATTATAATTTTTAGTACAGAGTATTACATTCTTACGTAATCATCGCAAAGATCGCCAACTTAGCTAACATAACACAAGATAACCTTACCAAAATTACCCCTCACTGTTTCCAGAAATAAGGTTTTTAAGACAGGTCTGTAACTCCCGATTTACAGGGAATGGCTTAATTGGATTGCTGCTTAACCATAGAGCCACCAGTTCAAATTCAAATATCGAACAGCTGCCACCAGTTGTGCGCTGCTGCTATTAATAACATATGCACGTGCTTTTAATTACCAGACCGCAGTGCTTGGGTACTATATTTACACACGTTTTTAACAGTGACTATCTGTGAATCTTGGAAGTATTATGAATTCGGGGAAATTGTCAAACAACACATTTTCATTCATAATAATAAAGTATTTTACGATTAAAACTGGCATCTGCTCGTCAAAATGGAGAGAGAGAGTAATTTACAGCAGTTGTACATGCAGAGGCTATTTATAAATTAACTGTGGCATCAAGTGCGACTGGATGACAAAACATCATATTAACATAAATATTGTTTGCCGTAAAAATGATTCCATCGAAAACAACACAGTGGTTTTAATAAATAACATTTATTTTCACTTTGTTGCTAAAGTAGTAGGGGAGTCAGGACAAAAAAAAAAAAACAAATGGCGAGCCGGCCTCAGAAAGACTTGGGGATTGCAGGCCGAATCCAAATTATTAGCAAGTAGAATCGCTTCACACGGAAATATGTTATGTTAAAATATTTATAGAACTCATTGAAAGTTTAAAACTTTGAGAATATATTTGCATTTTACGCATGAAAAGTGAGTCATTTCATGGTGGCATGGTTTCCAAAGCGAGCCGCACGCACTGGCCAACAGATGACAGCATGGTCATTTATTTCACTGCTTGTGTCACCGAAATATATCTATCACATCCTTTTAAAAATAAATTTTTCATCTCGTGCTGGTTTGAAATATATTACATCATATTAATGTAGAAATATTTTTTAAATACTCTGCGATAGATGTGCGACCTCTTTAATTAATATGAAGCAAACACGTGGCGACGTTAGCAGCAAGCACTAGTTACGGCCTATGAAGAAGAGACAAACGAAGCTAAACTATCGCATACAGTGTTGAAATACCTACACATTATTCTGGAACAAAGTTTAATTTGTTACAGTATTAACAGCTATTTTGTAACGATATTAAAGTAAATACATAGACATTTTGTTTACTATCTCCTTCCTGCCCGCATATTTCTTAGATGTCTGTTGTACAAATGTAGGCTGTCAAAATAGGCAACATGAAATTTTCTTACAATCATTCACTTAACAGCTGATACAGTATTTTGTGTATGTGATGATATTAATATCATTTACGATGTTGCCACACACTTGGTGTCAAAAAATTTAATTCTTATCTGACTGTATTATTTATTTACATAACCTATGTTTACAATATGTAGGCCTAAAGTAAACCTCCCCCCTTCCTTTTTGCTTTAACCGTTAACCGCGAATATTGGTTATCCGTGAACCCTTATAACTGTACATGTCATAATTTCCCACATGACGTCCGTGTTCAATTGTATCTCGCGCAAAAATGTCACATTTTTTTAAATTAGATATAACTTTATTTTAATAGGCAGATTTCTTCTCAACAAAGATAATACTCTATAGGTGTACACTTAGCCTCTCCTTGTCACCCAAACTGTTAAAAAGACATTGAGTGGTGCAAGATTTTACCAAGCATTGTATGTCCATGTTCAATCATCTATGGTGTAAAATCAACATGATTTTTGCATGGAATATTAATTCAATTCAATTCAATTCAATTCAATTCTACTGAATAAAATTATATGTACTTGGCCTCCCCTTCTCTTCATAAATGGTTAAATATTGTGCAGCAACCAAGTACGAAGGCAAAATATTAATATTTTTGTCATTTTTATACTGTAGTACCGNCATGTTCAATCATCTATGGTGTAAAATCAACATGATTTTTGCATGGAATATTAATTCAATTCAATTCAATTCAATTCTACTGAATAAAATTATATGTACTTGGCCTCCCCTTCTCTTCATAAATGGTTAAATATTGTGCAGCAACCAAGTACGAAGGCAAAATATTAATATTTTTGTCATTTTTATACTGTAGTACCGTATGCAGTAAATGTTGTTCACCATATGTGGCACATTTTTATTTAATAAGTAAACACAACAGACTTGTGTAGTTGATGTAAACATGAAATTAAATCATGTGGCAATGTTTATACAGTAAACCCTTACTATCTCATACTTTGTTATCACAAACTTTGAATTACTAGGACACTCAAAAAAATGTATACATAATTTTTTTTTTTCCCCATATAAATGTAGTTGAAAACACACATTTTCCATTTAGCAAACCATAAGGTCTTACGAAAATACAGGATGTAATTTCCTACATTTGAAACAGTTATTCAGCACTGCATATACTGTGTGTATGCATGTATGTGTGTGTGTGCGCGCGCGCATGTGAGTGTATATATAGATATTTGCTAGAGCAAAATTTATAAGGATCGCAACAGGAGAAGTCTTTGTTAAAACGAATTGGCCAACCAGTGGAGATATAGCAATGTAGTCTGCTGCTACATGGGATTTGTCCCTCTCTAACCTTGTTAGGTCAGTGCACTCAAAATCACTGTAAACAAGTCGTGCCACGCTGCACAGCAAGACAGTGCCATATTGAAAGAGCGTGACCAAGTGTTGCAGACATGTTGAAATTAATTCAAAAGCTCGGATGTGGCAAATATGTACCTAAATAGAGAATTGTATGACAATTACCTACATAAAGAAAAGTTACAGCAGGGCCTCGATTTTATAAAGCATCACAATTTGAAGGAATTACTTTCTAAAATCGAGATTGACTGAGTTAACCACAAATCACAGTAGAAGTATGGTTTTCCCACATTAGTCCTGTTTTTTCGTCTCTAATGCAAAAATAACATAATTTTTTTTTAAAGAACAATTATTTTATTTAATAAGCACAAAATTTTCAAATTAAACACAACACCCTGTAACTTTCAGTGACGCTAAGTTCGTTTTTAATTGCTTTATGCAGTTGTCTTTAGAATAAAATGAGGTGAATGTGTGTGATGTGTCATTGGTACCAAGAAGTAAGTTTAAACAGAGTGCCGCATAAATCTTAACAAGAGTAAAGTCCATTTCCAAATGTTTCTTGCAGGGAAATCTGCAGTTTTATTAAAAATTTGTTAAAGTATATCAATATTCAGACATCTTTAGAATGAAATAGTACCACAGGACGTTAGTTAATCACCATAGGAAAGTTCTGCTAGGCATTCTGTGACATCTGCTTTTATCTAGACCCAGTTTGAAAACTCAGCATGTAAGACATTCACACACAGCCACAATGATGGGGAGGGAGGGGATTTTACAAGTATTGTAGTCTGTCTTTTTTTTGTTCCATGAATTGTAAACACACTGAATGGAGTTGTATACAGAACACACTATTTTTAGAGTGCCGACCACTGTACTACACGCACTTGGTTCTTCACACACATGTCTGCAACAGCTTAAAGCTGCAATTTACACAATCTTCAACATCTAATAACCAGTTCTGTAATTGTCACACTGAGATTTACTGTGGCATCTCGAACTCAAATTACACTATTTAAGCACTACAAATGTGTTATGCTTTATTTTTTGGCAATTTTTTTTTTAACTTGCAACTTTTAAGACAATGTAGTTCAACAGTGAGTAACTGTTTGTACCATAAGCTGCGTCCACAACACAGCTGGAAGATGACCTTCACCTCGTCTCTGACCTTATTTAGTTACATAGAATTTGTGTCTGTAACAGTATTTAAAACAAAGTGAATGGTATTTTTATTGCTACATGTAATATACAGGCTATTCGGATAAAAGTGTACCATATTGTAGGAAGAAGAAGTACATATCAAAAGAAGAAACAAATGTGTAATAAACATGGGTCCTAAAATGCAAATGTAGGAGATAAGTACACTTTTTCAAAATTACTAAAGGAGGGTGCAGTGACGTTTACATGTAATTAAAAGCACGTTATATTGCAGGACGAGGTAATACACATCAAAACAAAAAACTAATGTCTAATAAACATGGGTCCTAAAATGCAACCCGTAGGAGATAGGTACACTTTTGTAAAATTACTACAGGAGGGTGCAATGGTGTTTCTACATAATTAAACTATAATATTGTGCATTCAGTTGTCGTGTATTATAATCATCCTCTCCATAATAACATAAGCACTGCAATGCAAGTAAACATGTATACCAACACGTCAGTCCAGAACATGGCATGAAATGCTAAACGAATGCACGTACAAGATGCGGCAATATGTATACATTGTCCAACAACATAAGTACAGTGTGCTTTACACATAACACCAGAGCAAATGTACAATAAATGCTGTATGATTTAATGTTACTCTGGTGAAGAGAGTAAAGAAAACAGCTTTGGTGTAATGTCACAAAAGGATTTCACGTGATGCACAAAGTAACTGTACATTTGCCAGTATCTATTACACAATTCCTTGTTCATGTCGTACTGAGCGTGGCTGTCTGCCTTGCAGTAACACAGTGTTCAAAAAAGGAATGCCATCAGCAGTTGAATGCGGTCTGCATCTTGTGTATGTGATTGTCTGTAACAAGCGTATTGTTTAGCAGGCAGCAGCGTCTTCGTGTTTGTACCACATTTGCAACATTGTAGTAATCGCAGGTCTGGCAAGTTCTAGGATAATAGTTTGTGTTTTAATCCAATGTTGTAGTGAATACTGTGAATTGTGTTTTTCGTATTCTGGTGAAGTTATATTCATATCATTACAGGCATTTAAATTTTATAAGCGAAAAGTATTATTTTCGTAAGCAAAGCAGTATACCTTAGCAAACATAAGTGTTACGTACTTTACAAACTGTGGCTGGGCAAATTTTCACTAAACTTGCATTGAGTGACAAATATTACTGTGGAAGTATGCTGTAAAAATTTGGATCAATTGTGTTCTGCTATCACAGAAAGGATAGAGACCTCAACATGACAGATATTAACTTGGCAGAAGGCATATCCTTCCATGTTTTATAGAGGTTTTTTATTATTGGGCATTTATAGGGAAAATATTTTTAAGATAAGTGTGTTTTATAACCAGTAAATTTTTGAAACGTTGCAATATTTGAGCTAAGTTTGTTATGCTCTGTGAGTCAATTAGTGTAACTTTACATTTAAAATGTTTATAATGAATGAAGTATATAAAGTCTTTTAAAGCCTTTTTTTTTTGGCTCTTAGTAATCTTTATTATGCTTGTATTTTTTATACTATGCATTTTATATGAAAAAAAGAGAAAAAGAATAAGTTCACATACAAACGAAATAAAACAAACTGTCTGTTAATCATTTCTCACAATTTTGGGGGTTAAATACTTAATATTCCAATCTGTATCAGGATGGGTGACCTTTTCGCAATATTTTGCGACTGCGTTATGTATATGTACTCTGAAATCGAAAGATTTTGGTAAGACTCATTGCACAGGAATCAGCTGTCGCAGAGCGAAAGCACCCGCAGGAAACCCAACCACTCCATGACAGTAACCTTCTACTCTCTTTCCTTCCATACCACTCATTTGATCACAAATTAGTCTTTCCAAAAAAATGCAGATAAATAAAAAATGGGAACACACAATATGTTCCATGGATGCTGACTTTCAATCCATTTGATACAGGTTCCACCGTTAGTTTTTGTGAGTCAGCAGTTTACAATGGATGTCATAGTCACTTGCATTTCGTCAACAACAGTTCTGTTTGGGAAAATATAGTAGGCAAGAAAATGGATTAACCTGATCCCATATCCGCACGTTGTGCTGGTTCACCTTACCATTTGTATGGAATGTCGCTTCGTCGCTAAAAATCAGCTTAGACATGAAGGCATCATCTACCTCGTTCTGGGCAAGAACGAACTCGCAGAAATCACGTCTCAGTTCTTTATCCCTTTGAGCCTGTACAAGCTGTAACATGTATGGTTTGTACAGTAATCGCTTTTGCAGCACTGTCCATACCGTCGATTGAGGGATTTACATTTCCCAGCTAGCTTGTCGAGTTGATTTTCTCGGACTGCAAATGAACGCTTGTTGAATCCGTTGCACATTCTCATCGGACATACATGGCCGCCCGGAACTTTTGCCATTGCAAAGACACCCTGTGTCACAGAATTGACGAAACCAACGTACGATACTTCACCTATCGGGAGGATGACATCCGTATTTGCAACGGAATTCACGTTGAACATTCATAACCGATTCACATTTAGCAAACTGAATAACACAGAATGCCTTCTGTTGTTTCGTCGCCATTGTGATGCAGACTAACACACAACACACGCTCATAGTGTGTCGACAGATGCTCCCAGTGTCATCTGACACGTAAAGGAAACATCAGACCATCCCCTTCGCTTTGACGTGTCAAATGCGAGCTCCCCTCACCACCTCAAACCAAGAGTTACGAACGCCATCCAAATCGTAACACCGGACATGCTGACAAGAGCGTGGTACAAGTTTGATTACTGCGTAGATGTCGTTCGGGCCGCTCATGGTGGTCACACTGAACATTTATGAATGTATGGTAAATAAACTTCACAGTTCCACGGTTCATTTGATTGGTCAATCAAGGTTGTAGGTTGTTTGGTTTTTGTATTATAGACCTTCAAAGTTGGGGTAATCTTTTATACTCACTATGTATATTGTAAATAATAGTGACCAATCCTCTCAAAAAGTGAGAAATTAGTGCCTAGAACAAAAAAAGTGACAAAGTGATAAAAGTGACAGCCTAGCAGCCCTGAATACAATGAATATGGTTGTATCTCATGGACAAGACAGATTTTTTTTACACGATTCTAACTGGATATTACAAGTTCTGCACTATCACTTGGTTTTTACTTTTTAATATTGAAAACCAACAGGACAACAGTTTTGACAACAATATTCCTTGTATATGTGTGCATCTATATACAGTCAAGCTTAAACCAAGGCCACCTTTTTTTAAGAACCGTTTTGGAACTCACTCTTCACTTGCAGTGTTTTTTTGCAAATATATTAAATGAAACATCTGTGCCAATTTAAAGGAGGCTTAGTGTCTTACTGGTCTCTTCTCCCACAATTTGACAAATAAGCATGTACGTACAAATTTCATCATCGACAAAAATTAACTGGATTTTATAACGCAGGCAGAACAAAAGAGCAAGAAAGAAAAATGTGAATAAGCAAAGGCATAATTTTTTCAACAGAAACTTTCACAATAAAAAAAAATTTGTTTTCACAATACACTTTAAATGACATCAATATGAACAAATTAGTTTTAAAATACACTACTAGTTGCCATTAATGCTATACAGACTTCAAAGCATTTACTTTACAATACCAATACAATTTAACCACAGTTTTATATTAAATAAACCTTGATGCTATCGCCAAAAGTTTTGTGTAGTCCGCACCTTTCACATGTGTTTTTTCTTTGAGAATTGTTCGTAGCACAATTGGTATTGGAACGTGTATCCTTGTTCCCAGTGGAGTGCCATTATCATCGATGAGAACAATATTGTTTGTATCAAATTTTGGTATTAAAGGCTTCTGGTTTTGCTTTGCTCCAACTATTATTCCTTTTTTCTTCTGGCCTTTGATGGCAACCAGGACCTTATCCCCTAAAATCAGTTAGCAAAAATATAATGTACACAATTTTTTATATTTTTCACATGTTTTGTAATGGTATTTGAATGGCAAAATCAGACCACCAATATTGTGATACATAAATAATAATTTCCTTACATTTAAAGCATAACATACAAAATGTATCAATACTTAATGTACACATAATATATTTATTACATTATTATAGTTAGGTTTACATTTGACGAACTGCCATGTGATTGTGAATGCTTAGAGCATACTACAGGTTACGTGCAAAATTCATAGCAGCAATAGATATAATTCTGTTCATGAATCTAGAAGACAGTTAACTTTTTAATTTAACATAAATAGGGACTCAAGATTTGTAGCCTATCTATAGCTAATTATGGTTGTGGAAAGTAGAGTGATATAATAATTATAGGAATTGGTTGGTTTATGGCAGGCCGCATGTGAATGTTAAGTGATGACAGTTTATAATTGGTATTATTCATTAAAATTTAGTGTGTAATTTTAATTTTTGTTCACGCAAAAGCAGTTGAGCCCCTTGATAAGTTACGTGTATAGATGCAGATAAAGCAAGGCGTGTTAGTTTCAAAAATAGACAAGACAAAACAACCCTTGAAAAGTATAACATGAACCCTTTGGAAATCAACATACATAATTCACTCAGAAATAATATGAAAGCAACAAACTACAAAACAAAACCCATAAAAAATAAATTTCATAATATTTATTGAAAATGCAACGAAAAGCAATCCTTTACTTTCGGACATAATGTGTTCCTAATTTTGTGTATGAAAGTAGAACCCTTATGTTAATGTGATAAATGAGGTTCTGTTCCTAGATGGCAAAAAAAATATTCAAAACAATATATTTAAACGCTAAGAAACAAGATTATGCAAAAAAAAAAAAGTTATTTAAAAGTGCTAAAATATATATAGCCAACAGTTAAAACAATTGAAAAGACACATTTTACAAACACAAACATTTGACTAATTACAATGTGTACATACACTGGAGAGCTAAAAAAAACTGGTATAGGCGTGCGTATACAAATAACAGAGCTATGGAACCAATCAGAGTAACGCAATGCGGTCGGCAGCGGCAGCACCTATATAAGACAAGCGTCTCGCAAAGTTGATAGATCGGTTACTGCTGCTACAATGGCAGGTTATCAAGATTTAAGTAGTTTGAATGTGGTGTTATAGTCGGCGCACGAGAGATGGGACATAGCATCTCCAAGGTAGCGATAAAATTTGGATTTTCGCATACGACCATTTCACGAGTGTACCGTGAATATCAGGAATCCGGTGAAACATCAAATCTTCGACATTGCTGCAGCCGGAAACAGATTGTGCACGAACGGGACAAACAACGACTGACGAGAATCATTAAACGTGACAGACATGCAACCCTTTCTCAAATTGGTGCAGATTTCAATGCTGGGGCATCAACAAGTCCCAGTGTGCAAACTATTCAACGGACCATCATTGATATGGGCTTTCGGAGCCGAAGGCCCACTCGTGTACCGTTGTTGATTGCACGACACAAAGCTTTGTACCTCGCCTGGGCCCGCCAACACAGCCATTGGACTGTTGATGACTGGAAACACACTGCCTGGTCTGACGAGTCCCGTTTCCAATTGTATTGGGCGGATGGACGTGTACGGGTATGGAGATATCCTCATTAATCCATGGAACCTACATGTCAACAAGTGACTGTTCAAGCTGGTGGAAGCTCTGTCATGGTATGGGGCATGTGCAGTTGGCGTGAAATGGGACCCCTGATACGTCTAGATACGACTCTGACAGGTGACAGATACGTAAGCATCCTGTCCGATCACCTGCACCCATTCATGTCCATTGTGCATTCCGACGGACGTGGACAATTCCAGCAGGACAATGCGACACCCCACACGTCGAGAGTTGCTACCGAGTGGCTCCAGGAACACTCTTCTGACTTTAGACACTTCCATTGGCCACCTAAATCACCAGACATGAACATTATTGAGCATATCTGGGATGCCTTTCAACGCAAGGCATCCCAGATATAACACTGGTCAATCTCTTCTGACACCAGTCAGAAGAGATTTCCACCGCCTTGCACTCCTATGAATTTGTGAACTGCCCTGCAGGATTCATGGTGTGAATTGCCTCCTGCATATCTTCAGACATTAGTCGAGTCCATGCCACGTCGTCTTGCGGCACTTCTGCATGCTCGCGGGGGCCCTACACGATATTAGGCATGTGTACCAGTTTTTTTGGCTCTTCAGTGTACATACATACAGATTCAGCTCTCTTTGGAATAGTACGTACAAGGCCTGTTTAACAATCACTGGGACCTGGTGTAGATGACTTATCAGCTTTGCAAAAAAAATTATTTAGTAACAGTGGAACTGCCTGCACCCTTCTTTTAATACAATTGTATATAGCACATTGTAGCTGCATCAACAGCTTTACGAACTCTAGACCTTCTCTCTTCTTCTAGATCATTTTCTTCAATGATGTTTAAAAAGTTTTAAAGATTTTTTAAAGCATTGTTGATTTTTTTCCCTGAAAGGGTTTTTGTTGGTTGTTCTGGACAGTCATCATTTTGAGAAGCTATGGATGCCTCTTGAAGAGCAAGTAGATCATCATTTTTTAATGGCTCTGAATGTGAGGCCACCAGATAATCAACATCTTCAGAAGTAACCTCCAGATCCAGCTGATGCATAACTTTAACAATTTGTTCTGTTGCGTTTTCTTGGGTCTCCTCAAAACCTTTGAAATTTGGCACCAGCTATGGAGACAATTTATTCCCGCAACCATTCATTGTAGATGGCTTTATTTCTTTCCAAGAGAGAAATATTGGTGACAGAATTAAGGACGTTGTTTTCCAGAATTCTTTCAGAGTGGGTCTTCCATACCATCTTGCCTTGGCAGCTTTGTCGATTATTCTCCTCATGTAATATCTTTTGAAAGTTGAAATCACAGTCTCATTCGTTGGCTGGATTAAACATGTGGTGTTCAGAGGCAAGAATATGACCTTTACCTCTGGATGTCTACGTGCATTATCCAACAGTATAATCCATACTGTATAAGAAGGCCACTTTGTGACAGCTCAACGAAAGTAGCACCACTGTTTATATCTGACTGCGTATCCTTCCACCATCAGCTGGTCCGTCAAGTCGGGGCTGTATTTTTTATCAACACGCTGTCAGCTAATCCACTTCTCATTGTACTGTAATGCTAAACAAATTTTAAGATGTTTTAAGACTGACATCTGTCTAAAACATTAAGTAGGTTATAAAAGTAAAAATTTAAAATGTTGCAAATAATTAAATATTTGATAACTCTTTTTTAATTTGTCTGAGATAGTGAATTTGGGTTAACATTTGGGAGACGGTCTGTTGTATCTATTATCACACTTTGGACGTTATAGCTAATATATTTGAGTTGGAAATATGTGACATGAAATAACATTAGAATTGCTTAAAAACTATTCACGCTTGTCACTTTGTACAAAAACAAGGAGATGGGTTTCGAGAGAACAGTGTGGCGTATAATTTACGTAGACGAACGATTACCGGCCTAATATAAACTACTTGTACTCCAAATCGTTGTACATGAAATATATGTTACTTTAAAAATTATGCAGAGCTTGTGGAAAAATATAACTATTGGCATCTGTTTGTAAATTCGTTATACATCGCGCAGGAAAGCAGTTCATTTCTGGCTGGTAATACCTCACAAAATATCCGACAGATGGCGCGCACAGCAAGTCACGGCAAGTTTGAGCAACCATTTTTTTGGTTAACAGATAGCGCTATTTTAAAGGTGATAGTTCTGATATTATGAGCTGGAAATATATTTCTGTATGCTTTTGGAATTAATATCAAGGACGTGTTGAAGGCGAGGTTGGAAAGGGATGATACGACGTGAAAAAGCTTTCTGAAGTTAGCACAACTTCAGAAACTTTTCCTTGTCGTATCGTTCTATTGTACATTTCATTTTGAACACCTATACANTTAGTGTTAAAACTAAACTTCGTGATAATGTATTTATGTTGTAATGACGCAATATACTTAAATTTTCGGGACTTGGGTGTAGAATTCTTTCGTGTGTACGAAGCTCCGGAAAGTTTCATAATAATTTTAACGGGTTTTCAGTAAAGCCGTGTTGGCTCATTTCCCGTGTTTGTTCGTGTTCGCTTATCAGGAGTCCGGTTGTGTTTCATCATTTCAAACATCGTGGTTTTTTGGAACGCGTCATCATTAGTTAGATTAGTTCCTCCGGCGCCGTTTTGATATACGAGAAGTTCGTTATCCGGAGATGAGTGCGTCAACAAGTTTTTGTGGACCGCGAAGTTCGTTTTTGTTGACAGCACAGTTTTAGTTTCCTGCGACGCAGTTACGATATCGGTAAAGTGCGCAGCAGTATCGATGACAGGGTGAGCGTGGGACACAGCCAGTTCTCACGCTGCTGCCGGATGCCAGGCCCTTATCACAGGAGAGGGGGGTGCAATAGGCAGCATATAGGCATCTAGCTGGCGCCTGCGAGAGAGTATTATTGAAGTCTTGTACGAGTAACAGTCGTATTCGAGCAGTCTGCGGCGAGGGCCGTTAGAAGCAGTCGTCTTCTTCAGAGTCGTCAGAGAAAGTTGTCGTAATACAAGGATAGTTTAGGCCGCGTTCGGGCAGGACGGTAACCCCCACATCGGCAACTAGACTTTAATTTCATTTCTCAGCCGGTGTGGGAGGTAGCAGTAATTAATTATTCTTCGGGCCAGTTAAACCACTGTGACGCTGTTCGGTACCTGTAAATTTATCTCCGAACGGTTCGTACTCTGCCTACCGGTAATTAATCTGTGAACTGTTGTCATTCAAAAGATAAATAAATATATAGAACTAACTAACTTGGAACTTGAACTTTCTTTCATAATAACACGGTGTCCATTCATTTGTCTCTCGTGTTTCTACCCTGAGCAACAGCAAGCCGTGGCAAGTAAACAGTCGGCAGTGTAAGCGGCGAAACGTTACAAGATGGCGCCTAACCTTTGAGGCTGCTATATTATTAAATATACGCTTGTAACAGTAAAGACGGAACTTTACTAATGGCGCCCAACGTGGGGCGCCATATTGTAATGATGGTGGAGGCGCAGCTCGTTAAGGCATATTTAATATAACTGCAGCCTCAAAGGTGGGCGCCATATTGCAATGAAGCGTCTTGCTAGTAATGACCGTATTGTATAATAATTATAGCCGCACTGTTGGACGCCATATTGTAATGAAGCGTCTGTCTAGTTATTGCCAAATATTGATATAATTGCAGCCCCACGGTTGGCCGCCATATTGTAATGAAGCTGATAGTGCGTTCGTTACTACGTTATTTAAAAACATGCAGCCTCGCCGTTGGGCGCCATATTGTAATGAAGCGGGCCTCTGCTCGTTACAATATATTTATAATAATGCCGCACAGTTGGACGGGCGCCATCTTGTAACGTTCAGCCGCGTACACTACAGACAGACTGTTTACTTGCCTCGGCTTGCTCGGGGTATAAACACGAGACTCGGTACCATTGGATGTTCGTTGATAATGAAAGACAGTTCAAGTTCGAAGTTAGTTTGTCCTATACTTTATTTATCATTTTTTGAATGATACAGTTTACATACGAATGTCCAGTATGCAGAGTACGAAGCGTTCAGATAAATATCANTGTCCAGTATGCAGAGTACGAACCGTTCAGATAAATATCCAAGTACAGAACAGCGTCACAGTGGTTTACCGTTTATGTTAATGTCTCAAAGCTTGCATCGCAAGACTAATTTAAGAAGGCAGGAGGGATGCTCGTTCCCTCCTGGCACCCTAACGACCCCCCCCACACCGGCGGAAATAAGTAGATAGAATTTAGTTTAAGTTGAAAAGAAATTATTTGAAAAGAATTAACGGTCGCGGGTGATTGCCGGTGTTGGTTAAATTATTCACGCCTGATGCGTCGTCACACGCCCTATGCGTCCTCTTCAACAGTTGATTACTTTGTTCTCCAGGCGATAGGCACCACCAGTATATATTGGCCTATCGCCCCCCTTCTCCTGTGATAAGCGCCTATCATCTCGCAGCAGCGTGAGAACTGCGCTGTCCCACGCTCAGCCTGACATCGATACTGCTGCGCCCGTTACCGATATCGTAACTGCGTCGCAGGAAACTAAAACTGTGCTGTCAACAAAAACAAACTTCGCGGTCCACAAAAACTTGTTGACGCACTCACCTCCGGATAACGAACTTCTCGTATATCAAAACGGCGCCGGAGGAACTAATCTAACTAATGATGACGCGTTCCAAAAAACCACGATGTTTGAAATGATGAAACACAACCGGACTCCTGATAAACGAACACGAACAAACACGGGAAACGAGCCAACACGGCTTTACTGAAAACCCGTTAAAATTATTATGAAACTTTCCGGAGCTTCGTACACACAAAAGAATTCTACACCCAAGTCCCGAAAATTTAAGTATATTGCGTCATTACAACATAAATACATTATCACGAAGTTTAGTTTTAACACTAACAACCATTGTTTTGTGACCTTGTAAAATAAAATGTATTAATAAATCTAAGAACTCTTTCTTATCCGCGTATTTTCTGCTTTTCTGATGTGCATCAGCAGTGCACTCAGAATAGCCAACGTAATTTTAACTTTTGTTCGTTCGTGCATCAGCTGATACAGGATTTTGTAAATGGCACTTTGTTTGTTTTGTATACATCAAATTGCCACTCACTGACTGCCATAAAATGGCCTTCTTATACCGTATGGACCATAACAGTGCCTTAATGCAGAATTCTTTTGCTTACAATAATCTTTCACTTCAGGAATAAAATTATTCACAAACTAGTCCTTCAAATAATGCTGAAGTAACCCAAGCTTTTGAGTTTGATTTCCATTTGACTGGCAGTGTTTCTTTGGGGTTTCCTTTCAAAGCCCTGGGATTCTCAGAGTGGTACACTAACAGAGGTTTTAAGTTTACAATCTCCTGAAGTATTACCACCTAGTAGAAGTGTCAGTCTGTCTTTAGATGCCTTGTGTCCAGGTGCAACAGCCTTTTATTTTGCCAGGTATGTTCTTGAAGGCATTTTTTCCCCAGAAGCATGTCTCATCAACATTAAAAATTTGGTGAGCTGAGTAATTTCCCTTGTTAACAATGTCCTGAAAAGTTTTAATAAAATTCCCGGCAGATTCAGTATTCGCACTGGCAAATTCCCCTGCAAATGTTATGTTGTGCAGGCCTGTCCTTGACTTAAACTTGTCAAACCAGTCTTTGCTTGCTTCAAACTCTGGAGAATTAGCAGCTGACTCACCAGGCTGTTTTTTCCAATCTTCATAGAAACTGAGAGCTTTGCCTTGATTTATTGCAATGCTAATATTTTTTATGGTGTTGATCGTCTAACCACACTTTTAAAGACTGTTCCATCTCTTCCATCGCTGTACCCTGCCATTTTCAAATTATCTAAGAAGAAAGATTTCCTGAATTTTAAACGAAGTCCCTTACGTTGTCTTTACTTTTTACTATGGAACACACAGTGAATCAACTCAGGTTGAAAGACCATCATATAGCTGCAAATGATTTGCCACTTTCCGATTGCACGATAATTTCTAATTTCATTTCTACACTATTTACATGTTTTCTTTGTTTCTTACCCACGGAGTCTTCACTACTTTCGTTTTTGTGTTTCTTATTCATTGCGTAGTGTATGTGCACCAATAAATAAACAACAAAAAAATTGATTAGAAAATTAAAATCAAGAAAACTAAACCAAACATGCGAATGTTGAATTTATGGTGTAAGAAGCCAATGTACGAAAGTAAATTGTACGAAAGTCGAATGTCCTAAAGTAGAGGACTGCCTGTATTGTGAAAAACACTTCAAGGATACTCACACACGAGTAGATACTGGGAGATACAAGGTTTCTCTTCCCTTTAAACTTCAGGCACAAAGTCTTAGATATTTGTACAAAATTGCCAAACATAGATTCTATTTGCTAGAAAGGAAACTTAATTCGCAGCCTGAGATGAAGACTTTGTATACAGTGTTCATGAATGACTATGTTCAGGTAGGTTATATGGAGCCGTATACCCCCTCATGCAAACATGACAGTGGCCGGCAAACCACAGTGTTTTATCCCTCTTCATGGAGTGCTCAGAACCTCTAGCTCTACGACCAAATTAAGGTTTGTTTTTGATGGCAGATTGAGAACCACATCTTCGTCGATGATATCATCACAGGCGCAATGTCGTTAGATGAAGCTAATTTGTTGGAAATTCAACTGGTCAAACTTTTACGCCGGGATGGGTTTGAGCTTCAGAAATGGCCGAGTAATGAGCCTCAGCTTCTCAGAGATGTGCTTGCGACCCATTGTGAAAGTCCTTGGATGCTAAACTTCTCATCAGGTCCTGTTGTGAACATCCTTGTTCTGTACTGGAATCCAGTGAAGGACTCTTTCTCGTATCACCTACGCGTCCACTCTGGTAGTCCCACGAAACGCTTTGTCCTTTAGCAGATTGCACGCATATATGATCCTATGGGTTGGCTTGCTTCATTAACTGTGTGGGCCAAAATTCTAATGCAATGGTTGTGGACTCAAGGACCAAATTGGATGACCCCTTACCCCAGTCAACTCAGGCAACGTGGAATCAATTCATGGATGGCTTGACTGAAATTAAAACCCTTAGCTTGCCATGCTTCATATGCCTTGATGTGGTCAGTGGAGAATTACTTGGTTTTTTCAATGCCTCTGAGAGAGCCTATGCAGCAGTCGTGTATCTGAGGAGTACGAACACTGAAGGGAACGTGTGTATGCATCTGGTAATGGCTAAGGCACGGGTAGCTCCTCTGAAACAAGTGTGTCTCCCTCATTTAGAATTGTGTGGGGTTCATTTACTGGCAAAATTGATCTTCTATTGCCACAACTTCCTCAGCCAGTACTTCCATATCTCTGCAACCCATACGCGGACTGATTCCAGTGTTGCTCTAGCTCGGATAAAGTCACCGCCTTACTCGTTAAAAAATATTTGTGGCTAATTGTGTGTCAAATTCAAGAATGGGTTCCTCCTCAGCTGTGGAAACATGTCAGGTCTCAAAATAATCTGTCTGATTGTGCATCTCGTGGCATACTCTCTCCTGACCTCTGGTGGCATGGCCCCAATTGGCTAGTCCACCCACCTGAACAGTGACTAGTGTCCGCTGTGTCGGGGCATGATGACAATATCCCAGAGCACAAATATTCTCAATCTGCCTTGCTGAACACTCATAAAATTCCTGAAGAGCTCCCTGTATTCCAACAAATTTCATCATGGCCCAAGTTGGTTCGCATTATAGCTTGTGTTAGGCGTTTCATCAAACGTGCCAAAACACAACCTTGTAACAGTGGTTCCTTAACAAGTTTGGAACTGGAGAAAGCTGCCCTTTTGGTATGCAAAAGCATCCAACGTGGTCGCCTACATGACAACTTGAAACGCCTCAATGGAGGAAAGCCTTGTTCACCACGAATACAGCGCTTGGCACCCGTTCTGGATTTGCATGGTATGCTCAGGGTGGGCGGTCGCTTGTCCAATGCCAACATGAAGTTTGCAAATAAGCACCCAATCATACTGCCCGAAAGACCATGCAGTGGTTGAAGCATTGGTAGATCATTACCACCTGAGATATCTGCATGCACCACCACAATTACTGCAGTCTCTCGTATCGCAGAAATTCTGGATTTTGTCTGCCAGATCCCTAATTCGTGTGCGGTGCATCCGGCGTCGATCTGTGAACACTTCTCCACTAATGAGTGATTTGCCAGCAGAGAGAGAGTCACGTCCTCTGGAACCTTTGAGCAGACAGGAGTGGATTATGCTGGACCCATTAACATCAGACTAAACCAGTTACATTGTGTCACTACTCAGAAGGATTACCAGTCCATCTTCATTTGTTTTGCAACTCGGACAGTGCACAGTGAGGTTATGACTGATCAACTGCTAATAATTTTGTTGCAGCCTTAACACGGTTTGTGCAAGAGTCTCTACTCGCATTGTGGGACCAATTTTGTGGGCGCGGCAAGACAGCTTCAATAATCCTTTATCCAACTTCTCAAGTCTCCCATTGTTGAAAGCTTGGTAATTATTAAGTTTAGGGGCTTTTCTGTAAAAAAAAAAAAAAAAAAACCCAAAAAGTGGTATATTTCCACCCTACTAATAAAGTAGAACACGAATATACAAGGGGCGTAGTTTTAAAATAACTACAACATATTTTTTAAAAATTGAACAAAATTGTGACATGACTGTTTAGCCAGTTTGTTTACGTTTCTGAACGAAACGTCCTAGACCAACAAAAGTTACATTAATGGGTTCTGCACAGTTTACCTTGTTCATATTCAAGAGGGCGTAATGTTAAAATAAGTAGAACATATTTTTAAAAATTGCAAAATTTGTTTGTCTACGTTTATTAACCTCTACCGCCATTAATAATGGCTGCGCATTCCAAATTCCACGCTACCTAGCGGCCACGGATGTCATCACGGACATTTTAACTGGAAATTTTTAACCTGGTCAATCGCCATCACGCCTTTGCCGGTACGTTTCTTGTCGTCCTAATCCGACGGATTTAAAACGGAGAAAGCAAAAAAGAGTGCTTTTGTGCGTTATATTCGTTATATTAGCCTATTAACGAGTGCTTCTGTGTATATATTTAGCTGTAAAAGTGTTTCAGTGCGGTATATGCACGTATGTGGCGCTTTGTGGAAGATGGTATTTCATCGAGTGAGGTGAGGTTGAATTGGCCGTTGACACAGGTATTGTACCACCCGCCTACATTGGTGAGTAAATTGATATTATTTTGGTGTGTTTTACGGCTCCTTTAAATCCCAAAAATCCTAAATTCGTAGTTTAGTGTAAAACCCAAAAATTCTAGGTTAGTGTAAAACCCTACAATTCTAGGTTAGTTTAAAAATGTACAATAGTACAATTCTAAACTAACTTAGGATTGTAGAACTGTAAACTAACACGTAGCTTAACATGCAAATTTAGTTACATTACGTAATTCAAACAAGGTTTTTCAGGACGTTTTTACCCCACAATTTCACATTCTTTCCAAACTAACCTAGGATTATTGGTAGGTAATGCAGAACACGACTATAGTAGCGTCATTAATGCATGACTAATTGTATAATATGTGCCCACCTAACCCCACGATGGGTGAATCACTATTTTACACCAACCTAGGATTGTAGGGTTTTACACTAACCTAGAGTTTTTGGGTTTTACAATAACCTAGGATTGTAGCGATTTTAACTAACCTAGGATTGCAGTAAACTAACGTAGGATTGTAGGGTTCCCATCTAGTCTATGATTGTAGGGTGTTGATCGGAGATTTGATTAATATTGAATAATATTATATTACTTTACAACCTTACAATCTTCGTAGGATTGTAGGGTTCCCATCTAGTCTAGGATTGTAGGGTGTTGATCGGAGATTTGATTAATATTGAATAATATTATATTACTTTACAACCTTACAATCTTCGTAGGATTGTAGGGTTCCCATCTAGTCTATGATTGTAGGGTGTTGATCGGAGATTTGATTAGTATTGAATAATATTATATTACTTTACAACCTTACAATCTTAGGTTAGTTTAAAACCCTACTATCCTAGGTTAGATTAACACCTTAAAATCCTAGGTTAGTTTAAAACCCTACAATCTTAGGTTAGTTTAAAACCCAACAATCTTAGGTTAGTTTAAAAATATAAAATAGTGATTCACCTATCGTGGGGTTAGGTTCTGTTAGGTGAGTACCTATTAAGAAATTAGTCGTACGTTAATGCCCCTACAGTCGGTTCACGACTGGAAAAAACTTTTGAAAATCAACCTTTGAAAAAACACCCTAGCCGTTAGCTACATGCATATAACATTACAAACAGCGGCGAGCGCGGATACAGTTATGCCGTTAGGTTGCCAGCACAAAGAGAGGAAATAGTTTTAAAGTAATTTATAATTTATCGCTTACAAATGGGTTTCGAAAAGACTTGTATCTTGTTATGCCAATTATTAATGACGTAATGCTATCATACTTTGATTCCAATGTTTCTTGCATACTCACATCATCACGCTCAAGGTGAAAGTAGAGCGGCCATTTGTTTACAAACCTTCGTTCCGTGTGTTGTTGGCGAGATTTGGTCGACACACGTGCCAGAGAATTTGTGCGATTATCTTGTTTAACCTATAATAATTAATTTACTGGTTTTTTTTTTTTTTACTAATATCTTCTCTTTATTATTTCTCATTGTGCCGATTTCTTTCGTTTCTGATACCTGTATAAGAGATTACTCGTAGTGCGTTCTCACGTGTTTAATATTTTTTAAATTTATTTCAGGTTTGCTTAAAATTTTATTTATTGTATTTTACGTTATATGTTGCGGTAGTTTTTGTGTGCAGTCATGAGTTCTAGCAAGGTGAATAAAAGATAAGTCACCAACGCCAACAGGACATCATTAACCTCACCGAATCGTTGTATTCCCTAATTAGGCGAGGGGAAATGAAACCCTGCAACGTCGCGGAAAGAGCGGCAGAAATGTTGAAATGCTTTAGATCCACAGTTCTAAGGTATGTTAAAATATATGTAGTATTAACCATTGCGTTTGCAAGTTGTGTGTGCTAAGGTCAATTATGTTGGCCTACGAAATGTGTTTACAAGAACATAAAGAAAATTTGTTAATAACTTGATAACATCGTCGAACGTTGTCTACGTGTCATTTTAACGTTTTATTTGGGTAATTATTAAGTTTGGGGGCTTTTCTGTTAAAAATAACAATAATTTCAAGGAAAGTGGTATATTTCCACTCCACTAATGATGCAGAACACGAATATATGAGGGGCATTAACGTCCGACTAATTTCGTAACATGTGCCCACCTAACCTAACAGGTTCTATCCCCACGATGGGTGAATCACTATTTTATATTTTTAAACTAGCCGGGAGAATATCTCTTACTACGCTTCTTACCTGACTGGTAGAACTGTTGTCAGTTCTGCTCAGGATACTGCTCAACCATTTCCGAATGTTTACTAATTGGTTAGACAGGTTGCCAGAACCTTGTCGGCTATTTGGCCCCTGATATAATGGTTGTGAACAAGTTTGAACCTGCCTATCAAACTCTTGAAAGGTTGGGATTTTCTGCCATTCGTGCATATCAATTTTTATAATCTGATGTCTAAAATCCGACAAGTACGTGAATGGTGGTCCGCCCATCTGTCTTGGTAACGTGGAGGTAATTGGGACTATAAACTCTGCAAACTCTTCATCACCAATTGAGGCGTTCAGATGACGTGTTAATTCAAAAATTTCACTGAAGTGTTGCATGTCTTGTTACGTTTTGGGTAGTATTTTTCCAGGTGTAGTCATGCTCATAGATTGCCCTGGATTCGTGCACTCCAGTACTGCACTAAAAATATTTACAGAAAGTGTTTGAACGTGTGCACCATCTCCTTTTCCATTTCCCACCAAAAAAATGCTGTGGACTTTACACTTAGACCCAGGCAAAGTAACAACTCCTTGTCGCTTAAGCCAAACAATTTAGAGTACTCTTCAAGTTTCTTTAAATAAATTACAGGGTTTTCAAAGCTACAACCAGAAAATGTTGGAACCCCCTCCAACCACTGTTTTACTGGAAGATTGAGCATCGCAGCAGTAGGATTTAGGCCTTAGGCTGTGCTGTCAGGAATTATTGTAAGTAACAGAACTCGGTGGAACATTGTGTACCCCGACAAACGCAAGCGCATGCAGCACTTCCTACTCACGGTGAGTAAATTCACATACTTCTGGTATGTTTTATTATGTGTGGTGTATGTATATGACAGGTTTTTGCATTTTGTAGTAGGTCATCAAGGGTTTGTATATTTCTGTGAGTGTAGCTATTTTTAATGTACATAAACCTAACCAAATTCAAACTAACTTTGCAATATGTAACACACAGGTGTTATTTTCACTGCGGCACGACGAAATACAATATTATGTGATGGTAAACAGTACCCCTGTATTTACATTTCATGTTGTCAGGTAATGTTTGGTTAAGTCTTTTTCAATTTAACGTATTTAAATATGTAAAGATTTAACGATTACGTACAAATTTCCCCCACAATTTCTCTTATCTTAATTGCCATCCCACCTATCATATTGATAATATGTTAATGCCCCTAGTAAATTCGTGTTGTGTAATTATACCACTTTGTGAGTAATTTTTTATTTTGTTTTCGGAAAAAGTTGCTATTCCTTCCAATTACCCTGGCGTATGATCAATTGCTGGTTCCTTCACCCTATTATTTCCCTTCCAAAGGCCTTAAGGCGGGCAGCGGGCCGGCCCGCTTCGTTCCTCGGCGCAAAACCTCGTGTCTCAGGGACAGACACGGGCATAGAAAGCATCTAAATTACAAAAAACCAAAATCATGACACTACTCAGCTTAAAAACTGTCCAAATAAATTATTATTCAAAGAACATAATGCGTACCAATTTTCCCAACACCAACTTTGTTGTACACGTGAATGCACCTGGGAGGTTTTCCTTCTGCCATAGCTTGTTTTCCAATTTCACTATTGTCAACGACACGAAGTCTAGTTAATTTAATAACATGATTACAACAAGCTGATATATGAATACAGAGTGATTGATTGTAATAAAACGGCAAATTAAAAAGTTTTAAAGAGGACATCATTACTTTAAAAAAAAATAACAAACATGCACAATGGCCTTCGACCAACTGCACAACAAGAAATATGAACTAGAAAAATATATTAAAACGTTTTAAAATATATAAAAATATTTACAAAAAGGAAAAAGCCAAAATTCAAATAAACCTTGAAAACACGCGAACAACTCAGCTGTCACTTGAAAGCACTGGAACAATGACTAACGAGAACGGGATAAATATAAAAATACAGGAAGTTGTAGAAAAATAAATGACACTATACGGTGCCCTGTCCTCTTACACAATCTGCCACTACGTGCACCAATAGTCATCGCATCAGCATGCCCGTAGTGCACGAAGCCATCGTTCGAAGACAGAGTATGTTGTAGTACAAGTGCAGGCAAGGAAGTGTCACAATTCCCCATAGCCCCAGAGACGAAAAACCGCCATCATACAAGAAAAGAAAATACTGAGAATGGCGGTGCTGATGGTGTTATCCAAATCAAAGTTGCGAAGTAAATAAAACGAAATTTATTTTGATTTCAAAGAAACGCAGGGATGTGTACAAAACACAACAGACACCCCGCAATATTATATGTTTTTTTAAACATGTATGTGAATTTCTTGTGTCCACCTCATTAAGGCATCCTCGTTACGCCTCCCCATTTTATTATTGTAACAAGTAAATTTATTTTTTAGATTTATTCAGATGGGTTTTTGCAAGAACAGGCATGTATATTCTTCATTAATATATCATACAAATAGTTCTGGTGCGCCATTCTACGCCAAATACAGTTGAGAGCACCCACCATAGTGAGTCATCGTCCAGACGTCAGAGGCATCGGCACCCATGACGTCGCACTCCGGGTACATTCATGTTTTCACGCCAATCATGTAGCTTGCAATATACTTCATAAATTACCGGCATCTTTGTATTATTGAACCCGCAGCTGCCACCCCTTCTTCGTTGGGACTAGCATCACTCACGGAAGCTTAATATTCTCCTAATTCTTAACCATGCATTTAAACATTTTTCAACAGTTTTGCCCATCTGGCAGGCGTGGCAAGACTCCACATATTATTCGCTTTGTAGTGAATTTAGTGTATCGTGCAAAAATTCCCTAGAGGCATTTCGGTGTACAGGTGCCCTACAACCCGAAATACAATATGGCTTCACAGCCACCTAAGTATGTACAACTTATCTAATTCAGTCCTTATCACAGTCTATGTTGTGTGTGTCAGCCTTAATAGGCCCACTTCAATCAGATGTAAGTAGTAGGCATGTGTAAGTCTGCCTTCTTCTACACCATTGGGGACGTTTTTCCAACAATATAAACACCGAAGGAATGGCATACTGACGTCGGTGAGGTTAACCAGGGCTGGTTGGATGTTATATTGCCTGGTGCTATAACTCAGTGGTGAGCTAATGATGAGAGTCGTACGGCTGATGGACCATGGGGAACCTGGTATTCCTACGTCAGATTATTGGGTGTCGCTTACTTATGGTTGCACTTTTTATATCTGATGGTGACACTGTAGGCCGTCTTGTACGTCTGAAATATGCTAATGAAATGCGGGTTATGCTACATAGGATGTCTTACAATGAATTGACACTGATTTCACTTTGTTGAGCGGTTTATTCACTGTTCTTGCTACAGGTAAATAATGTGTTAATGATGCATGATAATGGACTCGATTGCGTTAAACTCTCCGGTGAGAGGGCGGTTGGGTATCACCTCAGTACATTAAAGATAATACAAATTTTCTGGTGACTAATATATTATTATTGTAGTTAAATGATTGCAGCTTATATGTGGGTACCGAGGGGGTCGCGGAGCGGACGACCAACACCGCCAGACTTGTCCGGTTGCTGAGACGAATAGCAGTGAGTCATTTCCACCACGAGCTACCTGTTGCCACCCTAAAAATAATATAATGATATGAGGTCGTGGTTGGCGAATGGTAGGGACATCACTGCTGCACCATTACTCGTGCAGAGTTCTAATGGGAAACACCACAGACATCCTGTAGATTTCTTATCGGCTGCTCTGCTGTTCTGGGTCGTAGCAGTCACCCTGTTGGCTAGGCTGTTCTCCCGACCCACTACAATTCAATTTAAGAGCTATTTAATTGCAGTTCATTGGCTGCAAGCTGTGTTTAGTCACAGTCGGCCCAGTACCGCCATGGGTGCCCATTGTGAGGTGAACAGTTATACTGTTATCAAGTTACCTAAATGCGGGGTTGTAGGGCCACTCTACATGTCAATTACACTGATAAAAGTACATGTTACACTGAAAACACTTAAAATGGCTGGTTGGTGGGTCCAGCTCCCAAAATACTTCTAGTAGGCAAGACCTGTAAATAAAAATGCGCTGACTTGGACATTGCAGTCATTTATTGACATTTCGACACTAAAAACCATTTTCTGGTGCTCATGTCGTTNGACTTGGACATTGCAGTCATTTATTGACATTTCGACACTAAAAACCATTTTCTGGTGCTCATGTCGTTGACATGCACTCGGTACGTCCTTTGTCGAAGGGAGACGGATGGGCGCGCGGTGTCCCTCGAGCTGTGAAAGTGCCGAGTGCCAGCTCAGTGTTGAGCAATGAGATCGGGTCGTTGTTAATCACGCTACGGGGCTCGAGGTAACACACCATCAGATAATAAGAAAATGCGACCTGTATGGCCGCTGCGCACGCCCGGATTAATGAACGCACTATTGGTTATATGGAAGATGATTATTTTATTGAACACTTAACCGAAACAGACACGTGGTGACTGTTTAGTCGTACAATGTTACACATTAATGGATTACGATTAATTAAGGCGCGTGACGCTGCTCTCCCCTCGGTGCGATGTAACATAAAATACTAGTTATTTCATGGATGATGTGATGATACGATTACTGAGTGAGCTTGCAGCCTCAAGGGCTGGTACCGAGGTTCTTGTGAAACGAGAGACTTACCACTTCCGCCCATGTTGAAGTGACGAATCGTACTGTACTGTGAACTGCGCTGCCTCCTGCTACCGGTGCAAGCGGTGGAAAGATGAAACATAAATGCGACTTAAAAATGCTAATGAGATGTAATAAAATGATATACCTTAGATTAACATAACCAAACACAATTACCCTATACAACTTACATAATAAAACACAATTACCCTTGCACAATAAATCAGGGTTACATTCATATTAAATATTTGCATCGCAGCAGCCACTGAATTGCCAACTTAGTAATGTCACATGTCCCCGGCTGGCTGTGTGTGTGATGACTGCCTTTCAACACGATAGATATGATATAAATAAATATTGAATAGATCCACTGAACCAATAAATAATAACGATTAAATTATTAAGCTCTAAATAATTAATGACACTGGTGCAATTTACACACATGGAACAAATACACCTGATAGTTATGACACTGAATAACTACATATAACCCTGAATAACTATACTGATGCACTCCAATCAATTATCTCGCACTGATGTCACAATATTGACGAACGCTGATTGATTATAACACTGAATACACTATCACTCTTGCCTACATGCCTGCTGGTGTGGTGCATCTGGAGTGGAGGATAATACTGCGGCAGTCACAGTGGGCACAAAGGTACCAGTGAACGCCTGGTTCACGTCATCGTTAAGCTGACCCGACGCACTAAGCGTATATTTGACTTGTCCACAATCTTTGTACAGGTATGTTATGTTATATATCTTAAGCAGCCCATAAATGTACAATATTATTGCGCAATAATCGGGTTTGCACAATAAAGCTGATCGTGTGTGGATGAAATTAAAAGGTTGTACAATATATTGTGTAATACTACAAACTTTAAATATTTATTGCGCAATATGGGAAATATTGTACCATATGTAGATTATATTGTGTAATACCGCGTCAGTTGTAATCAAGGTGTTGTGGAGAGCGTGTCGAAATAGCGAAGAAAATGGAAGAGAAAAGTTTCATTTTGGACTTTATAGAGGTGTACCATTCTCTGCCGGCTCCGTGGGACGTTAAGTGTAAAGATTAGAGTAATCATGTAAAAAAAAAGTGAACAGTATGACGTGCTACTCGAGAAATACCGCGAACATTTCCCAAATGCCGACAAGCAAGAAGTGATCAAAAAAATCAATTCTTTAAGGACCAGCTTCCGGAAGGAACTGAAGTGGATTCGTGTGGCAGAAAGAAGTGGTGTTGGCGCAGAGGAGGTCGAATCTTCACTGTGGTACTTCCAAGAAATGAAGGTTCTTATGTCACTAGAATCACCAACTGCTTCGACAAGTACGATGGAGACAGTTGAGGACTCGGTTGAGAAGGGAAACGAGGATGGTGATATAAATTATACGATCACTCTTCCGGACTGCAGAGCAATTAACTACTGTTTTATTCTATTCTTTTCTATTATTTATTTATTATTTTTATTTATAAGTACAATATTTGGTTGGCATAGGTAGTTGTGTTTACATTACATTATGAAATAGCCTTCAATTGCCCTCAAAATTTGGCCTTCACTATTAAAGAAATCACAGTAACTATCTCTAATATTCTTAGCATGTTTAGGTGCATTTCCTGAAGTACTTGTTTGACGAGGTGCTATGTCATTGCTAATCACGTCTTTCCATTTTACTTGCATTGGAAGTCCAGCGTGAAAGTCCTCATCATCTGCAGAACTCTTAGTAATTTAAGTTCCTGGCTGGCGTTTTCGTAAATAGTTGTGTAAATAACAACATGCCAAGACAATCGTTGGCACGTTTTCTGGAGATAATGCAATATGTTTCTGAAGCACACCAAATCTGCTCACGAAAATGCTGAAGGCATTTTCCACATCACAACTTGCACGATTTAATCGACAATTGAAAATGTTTTTCTCCACACTTAATCCTGCTTGGGCATACGGTTTCATTAAGTTGTCCGAAAGTGCAAAAGCGTCATCGTCCAAGAAACAAATGGCAACTGTTTCTGACTATTCAGCAATGCTGCAGGTTCTGGGAGTTGAACTGAATGATTTGAAAGTGCTCTCCTAAACTCAGTGTAACTGAATACACCTCTATCTGATATTCGCCCATTAATTCTTACATCAACCATAATGAACTCATAATTTGCTTTCACTACTGCCATCATTACAGTACTGAAGAATTTTTTGTAGTTGTAGTAAAGTGAATCTGAATGAGGGGGTTTCTTTTTTGCAACAAGTTTGCCATCAACTGCTCCCAAACAGTTCGGTAAATTCCACAGATCATATAATTTTTGCGCAATTTTTTTCTGTTCATCTTCTGACATTTGTACTTGTAATTAAAAATGAAATTATTCTCAGGGCACCAGAATACAAATATACTGTTTGTTGTTTTTTGCAGGCTTGGCATAGACCTCCCAAGAAGAACAAGAAAGAAGATCCGACTGATGCGTTAGTAAAAACGCCTTCAAGAACCACCGCTGCCATCCGACGACTACGATAAAATAGCTGCAGCTTGGGCAGTAGAACTCAAAAAGATGGATCCACAGCAGCAGATGTTCGCAAAAAAGGCTATCAATGATATTATCTTTGAGGGATAGATGGGGACATTACACCGTCATTCAGTGGAGATTAACGCCACATGTTCGTTCACTCCACACACACATTCATCCATCCCATACAGTATTAACTCTGCCCCTCATACGTATATTTCGTTTGAATCTGTGGCAGAACAACACCGAGACAATGCTGCTGGCTCCTTTTTTGCAAATTTTCTATAATATAATGTTATTCTCCATTTGCTTTGAGCCATTGTTGCATAGTTTCTCTTTTTCACTGTTGTTTTGTTTTAATAGTTTTTAATTTGTTTTTTTTCTTTTAAATTATGTTTAATTTTTTGGTTTTTATTGTTTTAAATGGTTTTTTTTAATAGTTATTCTTTTTCCAAGTTCTTTCCTTCTAGTATATTAAATTTATGCAAGAATTAAAGTAACTGTTTTAGTATTATATGTCAAATAAACTGTTGAAGATGAAGCGTGCTTACCCTTATGTATTCCTTGAGGCTGTAGATCAGAGCTGTACATGTTTCCAGAATAATGTGGCCTATTGACTTTGGTGACACAGTGGTTGAAACTTCATGTCTCCATAGGTATTTCCGGTTGCGAGGCAACGTAAAGTGATTGACAAACACTGACTTGAAGGAATGGCTTCTCGCATAGCAGTATCTCTTCTACCAATTTCAGGAGCAACCAGACAGAGGAATTCATAAAATAATTCATCATTCATGCGTAGAAAGTTTCGAAAATCATTTGGCTCACATGTTCACAGTTCATTGTAAAATGTTTCATGAGTGTACCTTTCTCTTCCTTGAAACCACTGTTTCGCCCAGTTCCGACCTTACTGTTTCTTTCATTCTACTTTTTTTTTGGCACTCTCTCCCACAGAAATCAAAATGCAACGAAATTCTGTATCACTCAACATTTTCATGTCACAAATTCCCATTAACTGAATTTAATTCACAATAATATTGTACATCTATGCCCGCTTTGTAAAATTTATTGCACAACTCTTCAGTATTATCTCCACACGTTTCAATTTTATTGCACAAACCTGCTTATTGTGCATTAAGATTGTATGTCTATGGGCTACTTCAATTTTTTTCTCAATAAATTTGCACAATAATATTGTACAGGTTTGGTCCACTTTAGGGAAGCAATAAAACGAAAAACAAACAAACAATAAATATTTGATCTTGTGAAATTGCCTATCTGCTCTTCAAAAAATGTTATTTTGGTTTTTTTTTATTGTGGTTTCAAAAAAAGTTTGATATAATTATTTATGCAGAAACTGGAAAGTGTAATGATTGCAATTAATTAAAAGGCAAATTATTTGATTTTTAATTGCAAGAATTTAAATTTAATTAGTTGTATTCAATATATTTTTGATATTATGAAATGGCCCTAGGTTTTGAAAGAAAAAAATTGTATTCCCTCTTTTTCCAGAATGTTCGTTGTTTGTATTGTAGTTTGTGTGGCAAGACCTAGCCGCTGTCTGTGACTGTTCGGTTTTTTGGATCTCGGCTTCGGGGAGGCGGCGTCATATTGTTTTTGTGCCATGTTGACAGCTTTCGTGAGTTAAACAGACCTTGGTTTTTAAAAATATTTCTTGTTATGAAGTTTTTGCCTTCTATTTGTGTTTCGTTTGGAATCAGTTATGTTGGCCGTGGGTGCCCATATAGGCCATTCTAACTAAAAAAAAAGTTTGCGTGGCTGCGGTTGGTTTATGCGGGCTTTACATTCTCATTGGGTGCGATGGGTATGTGTGCGCGCGTGTGGAGATAAAATGGTTGTTGTAAATGTGAGTTGAATACTTTAATGTGTAAAGGTAAATTTGTTTTATTCGTCTTATAGATGTTATTCTTTTATAACTTATTGTGATATGTTTTTAAACTTTACTACGTAGGGTGTGTTTGCGTTATGTTGTTACAATGCCTACTGTGCGGCCTGCTTTACGCCCTTGGGCGAGTCGATTTCGGCCATGCCGGTTCCGGGGTTCTTAACATGGTATTTGTGGAATAACTTTATTTTGTTTGGAAACCTTTGAGTTTGTATCTTACCGTTGTAATTAAAGTTATTTCGCACTGTCATTTTCGATGTTAAGTAATTACGATATTTTGAGACGTTCTGTGAGATTGGGTTTTAATGACTACTTGCTACTATTAATCTTTTGGACGCGGAGTTATAATATGAAGGGGTACGAATGGGTGTAAATTGCCGTTATCCTTTTCAGTGTGTTAATTTTGTTGAGTTTATTTTTCAGATTGCCTTTGAAATTGCACATATTCATGAAGTTCCTACATGTTAATTGATTGATCTGTTCGCCATGTTCAACAGCATCCTGCATTTGTATTTACAATGCGTATGCAGGTATCGGAGCAAAACAGATGTATTGGTGTGTGGCAATCTGTAGTATTGGGTCTGGTTCACTGTTTTTGTTTGTGTACTGTTATAATGTAAGTAAATTTGTTTCTTCGCAAGTATTTTTAATTAATTATTTGCGAATCATCATTTTTAAATTTGCGAACTAAAATACAGTGCTTTCCGGGCAAATTCAAATCTTGGAACGAATTTTATTTTAAAATTGTACGCAAGTGATAATAATAAAGGGACGAATCGGAGTGTTTGTCATAGAAAATATTTAAGTGATGTAAATCATTGTTTATGAAGTTTACCATTAAGGAATCAAGGTTTTTGGTGTGGTTTGTTGTTGAATTGTTTTAGTGACTGATTAGGGGGCAGTTTTCTAGAATAGGGGCTTTTCCGAAAACGGGGATAAAAATACCTGCAAATGGTGTGTATGGTAATTGCTATAACACGAATTTACTAGGGGCATCACAATATTTGCATTACATACTACCAAATGTGATGAGGGCTATTAAGATCAGGGAAATTGTGGACTAAAACACGTAAAATGTATGTAAATTCCATGTCATTTTAGTTCCCTTAGCATGTTAAATCAAAATGACTAATTACACTGAACACAAATTTAGTAGGGGCATCACAATATTCATGTTACCAGGGTTCCTATGCTCCTTGAATGTCCTTGAAAAGTGCTTGAAATGCACAAAAGAAATCAAGGGCCCTTAAAAGTGCCAAAAATTTTCAGGTGCTGAAAGAACTTAATTTTCATGCTGTTTAATCACATGGTATTTATTTATGACAAATTAAAAGTGGTGTGCAGCCATTATATGTGCAGGAAAATTTATGTATGAATAGTTTCTATGGTGCTTAATGCTTTTTTGAATGTGTACAATAGTAGACCTGTATGTTCTGTATGCAATTATTATTGGCAATTGTGAAGCCATACTTGTTTTTTTTTGTTCTGATAAGACAATGCACTTTCCAACATGGCCAAAAGTATGAGCATTCTAGTACACACACTAGTGTGTAGGGTTTGTGTACAGTGTACAATAGCATCTGATCTCTTATGCTTTTGTACAAGAAATACAAGAGTCTGCGCTAAAAAAATTACGAAAAATATTGTTATTCCCAAATTGTGAACAAAGCTGCTTTTGTGGCTGTAAATTTAATTACTCCTCCCCTATCAGATGTAAGGAAAACATTCCTCGATACTTTTCCCCCATCTGCTTTATGATGCAAATTTTTTAACTTTCGATTTCTTCTGATCCTTGTAATTCCTGTTACAGTAAATTTTGGGTCCTTGAAAGTTTTGGAAAAGTCCTTGAAATTGTTTAGCTAAAAAGTGTGGGATCCCTGCATTACATACTACCAAATGCATAGTGGGGAGGGCTATGAAGATCAGGGAAATTGTGGCGTAAAACACATGCAATGTATGTAAATTACACACTATTTGGGTGCGTTAACCAAGTTAAATACAAGAAGACCTAACCTAACTCAACTTCACAATATGTGGTTACAGCGGGAGTTTGTGCGGACACAAGATAAGTGTGTTAGAAAATGTGTAATAAGTATGTTTGCGTCAGTTCATCAACCCCTGTGATTCACCAATTGTGAAGTTAGGTTTAATTGTGTTAGGTCTGTTGCATTTTACATGACTAGTACGTAAGACCTTCAATTTACCATTCTCTCATGCAATACTACTTAGAATCCACTACACTATATACACTTTCTATGCTAAAACTCCAAATTTATTACATTACTCTTCCTTGGAGGCGGCAATCATAGCTCCTAGGTGATAAATTGCTGATTAAGAATGACACGACGTCTGTTCAATTTGTTGAAACTCCACACACACACACACACACACTCACTCACATTTCCGCGCAATTATTATATTTTAACACTTTACATGAACATAACGGCACAGACACAGTAGTATTTTCGCACTTAATCACAATGAAAGTAAGTTATTGCAGTTTTTGTAATAGTATATGAATTTTCGGTTTGTTTGTTTTGTGCCTAATAGTGTTTTGTTTACAAAATTTTGATGGCCCACTCATTTCTGCATATATAATATTTTTTATCACCTACAGTATTATTTTAAACAACATATAGTACTTATTTTAGGCATACTTAAAGCTATGATACTGAAGTGTTTTCTCGTAGCACAGTAATTAAGGCAGGTATGATATTTTATTGTGGATAAGAACTGCAAGCCAAGAAGGTTTTGAATGACTGAATAAACTAAGATTTCTGTATTTTAAAGAACCTAAAATTTTTTTAAAAGTACAAGCGCAGCCGCCGAAGCATTGCTGGGTGACGTTTACCAGCAACGCCGTCCAGAAAGTCCATTGTACAACTGAAATGGTTTATCTTGAAACCACGTTATACCTTGCTCACTATTAATTGGAAATATTTTTTTTTCTTAAGCCTACTCTTATGCAAGATCATACCAGAGGCATTAGATGGAGATCTGTGCTCTACACTAACTAGTTCTGGCAAATTTAGATTAAAAAAATTAATTCAAGAGCTAATAATTATAAAGTGACCTTCCATAATTTAATTCATTATTATGTGTGTGAGAGGGATAATATTTCAGTTAACTTCACTAAATTCAGTCTCATCAATCCTTGTCAGCATAAGTTTTTTTCCACCATTTCAGTAAGTTAAATTTAGTAATTTGAAGCCAAATTCTTTCATCCCTTCACACTTATTACATTGCCTAATTAATTGTTATGTAATAAATCTAACATTGTAAGTGTTGTCAGTAATTATTAAGTTTAGGGGCTTTTCTGTAAAAATTAAAATAATTCATGGAAAATGTTATATTTCCACTCTACTAATGATGCAGAACACGAATATACTAGGGGCATAAACGTCAGACTAATTTTGTAATATGTGCCCACCTAACCTAACAGAACCTAACCCCACAATGGGAGAATCACTATTCTACATTTTAAACTAACCTAGGATTGTTGGGTTTTACATTAACCTAGGATTTGAGGATTTTACACTAACCTAGGATTGTAGGGTTTTACACTAACCTAGGATGTTGGGTTTTACACTAAACTACGAATGTAGGACTGTAGGGATTTAAAGGAACCGTAAAACACACCAAAAGAATGTAAATTGACTTACCTAGGTAGGGGGCTGGTATAATTCCTCTGACGTTAATAGATGTAAACAAACATTTTGCAAGTTTTTTAAATATGTTCTACTTATTTTAACTTTACCCCCTCATGAATATGAACAAGGTAAGCTGTGCAGAACCCATTAATGCAACTTTTGTTTGTCAAGGACGTTTCGTTCTGAAACGTAAACAAACTGGCTATACGGTTCATTTTGCAATTTTGTTCAATTTTTTAAAATATGTTGTANAGCTGTGCAGAACCCATTAATGCAACTTTTGTTTGTCAAGGACGTTTCGTTCTGAAACGTAAACAAACTGGCTATACTGTTCATTTTGCAATTTTGTTCAATTTTTTAAAATATGTTGTATTTATTTTAAAGCTACACCCCTAGTATATTTGTGTTCTACGTGATTAGTAGAGTAGAAATATATCATAATTTTGAATTTTTTTTTTTGTGTTTTTCAGAAAAGCCCCTAAACTTAATAATTACCCTTAACTATTGTTTATTCTGTCGTGGTATGTCTCATGATCGTCTTTATGTTGACAGTGATACACTGACAATGTTAGATAGGGTATGGTGCATGACCTGTTACACTCGTAGCCACTGAAATACTATATTAAGGTAATTATAATGTGCAATTTATGTTACCAGTTGCCTATACTCATACTTGTGTTAAATCATACATTATCGGTGCTCGTCATTTCATTACAATTTTCAGGTTACAATGCTATTCACTAGCTTACATTATGTTTTAATGTTATTTCTGCCGCAATCATTGTAATATTAGAAACAAAACAGATACTGATCACAGTGGCAGTACACAGAAAAAATGTGGCACCCCAAATTGTGGGGTCAATAAGGGAAATTCTTGCACATATTTCTTTTATTAATTACATTCACGAGGAAGATAAAATGGGGGACGACGAAACCACATTAAGCGCACCAGATAACGCCTCGCTATGTTAACGAATGAATTTCCTGAAAATGCAGTAAATGTGAATACCGGGAGTAATGTAACAATCCCGTACATGATGATATGAGCACACCTTTGACGCTAGAATTATTCATTTTGCATATACACTCAATGCAGTCGCAGCTTAGTCAAAAACTTGAAAAAATGAATCAAATTGCAGAAACCTGTTTTAAACAAATGAGCCAGAATTTTTCTCTAAATTCCGAATCACTCGAGAACAAGCCTAAGTCAAATGTGACTGTTACAAGACTAGTCTAGAAAAGACACAGGTTATTGTAAAAAATTTACAGTCTGGTGTAAATGAACGTACGGCAAGTCAGGCAGAACAATCAACTTGCATGGAGCAATTACAAAGGATTTTGAAAGGCTTGAAATTCGCGTAGATGAGTACAGAAGAGCAGATCAGTAGAGTCAAGTCCATCTTAGACGTACTCCAATCTAGAGTGGAAACAACCACGTGAAAATTACAAACAAAATGAGAAAACACTTGGGAAGGTATAGAAGTACAGCTGACTGACATTGATACCCGCATATCATTAAATAGAAAAAACAATCATTCAGTGAGTTCCGTAAAAGTTTCCTAGAGCAGTGGATTCCCAGTATACAGGGCGTTTTGAGGGCAATTTTATATTTGGAAAAGTATGACCCGAAGAAAAATAAGTCTCTCGAACAACACTCCATACAGGAACCGTAGGATAAGGTACTCACTTGCCTAATTATCAAAAACAGAAAAAAAATCCATGGAGACTCAGTACCTGAACCAAATGCTTATGTTCATTCAAATGGAGCAGTCTACTTTGTACACAATAACTCTCAGAGCACAAGTAGTTTATGTACACCTCCAGTACCTACAAGTATTTCACAAGGGTTTTTGGCAAACACTACCAGTTAGCCAATCAAATCCTTGTTTTGTTGTTGTACCTGTAGCACCACCAGTGTATACTCTGGCTTATGGGTAGCCTGCAAAACAGTTTAACCAATGGCAAGGCCCCACTACTACACCAGTGCACCCAACCATTAGGGCCTGGGCTACAGTACAGTACCAATAGTGCTCAACAGGGTTATTTCCAATGGAATGAGCCTCTAAATCCGTTGAAACCTCCATTTCCTCCACCAGCCAGAAACTGAGTAGTCATTTCTGCACCTGAAGAGGAACAGCATCCACATAAGGATAGGTTGAACTAGCAAGCGCTCGGATGACATTATGCTTGATGTGCTACCCCGACTTGAAGTGTTGATGTCTTCTGAAGGCCCGGAGAAATTAAGAAGAGAGTTAGAAAATTGAGCAAGAACACACCTGTACTCCGCTGCTGTAAGTTGCAAAAGGCATCAAAAATTGAGTAAGAAAGCTAAGTGTGATGTCTGAGAATTAGTATTAAATTGAACCAAAGAATTTGACTTGCACATTTAGAATTTGAGATGCTGAAATAAATAATAAAGTCCTGTGTACGAGAAGCTTTGAGCGGTATTTGTTGCTGCTAATGTTTTATTAGTGCTATTGTTATTGTTTAAGGGTCTTATATCTTTTATGTGTTTATGGTATCTGGTATTGTTTATTAATTTTTAAGACTTTGTTTGGGAAGACAGAAGCATAATTTGCATTATTGCCCCGTTGAGTCATTTGCAACAACTGCCAAGCTTTGGAGCTTGTCACGACTGGAAAATGAATTTACTAATAGCATCGTATCTCAATAGTCTAATTTCCAAGCTAGAGCTGAGTGCTGCATGCCTGTATAGTTGATTATAATTGCAGTAACCTATGCGAAAGTAATGGTAACAGGAAGAATATATTGAGAACACCTCACAATTTATGTGATTTACTGGCTATTCTGCATGAGTAAATATGCTGAAGGCAACTGATACCGCCCTGACATAACACTCAAGAAATGAAACGAGATAACGTCCTGAAGATTATTAAGGGTTGTCTTGTGTGAACACACACATACATGTACACTCCTACACATTTATATACTGTGATGGCTATTAAACTATTTGGTACTCACCTGCATCATCCAAAATATCCTCACTTAGTCACTTAACTTCACTGTTCCCTATTGTGTGGTGTAATTGTTGAAAACTTTGGGTATTATATCTGTGCCTGTGTATATTTTGCTTTATTATTACTTCTTTGATTTGTTTATTTGTTGTATTAATTGTGCTTTATTTTAATCATCATATTTAGATATATTAGGATAATGGAGCAGTTGCTCTCGTAACATGCCTTCTCCATATTGACATTAGTAATCTATGCATGCTCATTAGAGGGAGGATAGGTATTTCGGCAGCTGTACCTTTTTGTATTTTTTTTACGCCACCTTAAACCATCCTTAAGTATGTAATGAATTAATTATAAATAGAGCAATTACATTGCCCAAGAAGAAAATGAACCCAGAAGTGTGTATATTACACATGGATACAATTGGTGATAACTTACAGAACTTTGAAAGTATTGCCTGTACAATGGAGATGGTTGCATATTAAGACTGTTTTAACTATGCAACCTAATTCATACAATAGATGAATAAAGAGTTGATCTAGCAAATTCGTTCTATTAAACTCGTCAATCACTAATTACCTGTGTTTTAGTGTTAATGTGAACTCCTAAATGTACTTGGTATTTTTTCAGTAGACTTTAAGTACATTTCAAGTTATTATTTTGTTGTGTTAATTCAAGTGTTATGTGTATGTCTTGTAAGTTTACAAATAATGTATGTATTTTTTTTATGTACTCTGTGGAAATAGCTTTCTGGTATTTTGTAAACCTAACTACATTCAAATTTGAAATGAACTACTTGCTATCTGTTGGTTTACAGTCAAATAATTTTATTGTTCACTGTTGCTGCTTAAAACTTACAGTTCATAATTCCCTATGCTCCAGTTTGAAACAACGAAGGGGGATAAAATCTGTAAAGGTATTACAGCATTGGTAATATTGCAAATTTTCTGTTCGTTTATTATTTGTGCATAATATTGTTTGTTTACAAAATTTTGAAGCCCTGTTTATATAGCTGCATTTACAATAATTTTTTATATTGCCTTTCAGAATATTTTTTTTAAAGAACCATATTATAGTATTTAGTTTAGGCATACTTAAATGTATAATACTGAAGTGTTTTCACTTATCACCTTAATTATGGCAGGTATGAAATTTTATTGTGGATAAGAACTGTAAGTCAAGGAGATTTGTATGTCTGAACAAAATTTGATTAAAATTTTGTTGACTTTTGTGATAATCTAAGATTTGTATATTTTAAGGAACCTAAAATTTCTTTTAAATTAACAAGGACACACTCATCCCGGCCATCAGACTTAGCAGTCTGTCGCAATATTAGGGGCAGCTGATCAACTAGATTAATTGAAATGACTGCCCATCCTAAAATAGTTTCCACGTGGGGGAGACGTGGCAGTTTTGTAGAACCACGCGGGCAAGAAAGAAGAGGCCCTAGGTGCTAATTGTCTTATTTTTTGGTGTTACAATCACACAGTTGCCGAAGCATCGCTGGGTGACAACCAGCAACACCGTCCAGATGAGTCCATTGTACAACTGAAATCGTTTATCTTGAAACAATGTTAAACCTCACTCACTATTAATTTGAAATATTTTTTTGTTGAACTGAATTTACTCTTATGCAAGATTATACCAGAGGCATGAGATGGAGATCTGTGTTCTACATTAGCTAGTTCTGGCAACTTTAGAAGTTAACTTCACTAAATTCAGTCTCATGAATCCTTGTCAGCATCAATTTTCTTCCCTTCACACTTATTACATTGTCTAAATAATTGTTATGTAATAAATCTAATATTGTAAGTTATTTATAGTGTAATTATTCAATTTCATTGCTTTCTTGTGTTTTATATCAGTGTGTCTTAACTATTGTATATTCTGTCGTGGTATGTCTCATGATCATTTTTATGTTGACAGTGATAACACTGATAATGTTAGATTAGGTATGGTCCATGACTTATCTGCTACACTCGTAGCCACTGAAATACTATATTAAGGTAATTAATTATAATGTGCAATTTTTGTCATTGCCATTTGCCTATACTCTTAACTGGTGTTAAATCATACATTACTGGTGCTCAACACTTAATTACAACTTTCAGTTTCTATGCTATACACTATCTTTAACCTTATCTTTTAATTTCTCTCTGCAGCAGTAACAATAATATTGGAAACAAAACAGACGCTGATTACAGTGGCAGTACACAACGTAATCCAACATTGATGCACGTTTGTTTCCTGTCTGTGCATTATTGGCATGTATCATAACGATACACGTCAACAGTTTATAAACACCACCTGTGTACGTCTTTTTGTACGACATACTATGTATTTTCGTTGTACTACTAATAATGTTACGTGGTATCATCCTCTCGTGAATATAGACAGGGTGAGGCTGGAGAAATTCAACAGAATTATATGATATTCCGACACGGCTTGTTAAATTTGCTTTATAGAGGCATTTTCACATTTAACGTGATTCAGCAACCCAAAAGAAATATATCTGACAGAAAGTTTACGTATTTTACAGCATAAGCACCCTCGTCATCATCCTCACCATCACATTTCATCGTATATACTGCAAATTACGTGAAGCCCCAAAAAAATTCCTATTGAGATTAGTAATGACTATATACACAATTTGCAGGTATTATTTTCCTGTTTCCCGGAAAGACGCCTATTCTGCATAATTAACGAAATGCCTTTCCTTATATAAGAGAAATTAATTTTGGTAGTCTTTCTCAGTGTACAGTGAAACTTCCCTATAACGGACACCCTTGGGGAATGAAATATTGCCCGCTTTTGGGAGAAAAATGAAAATAATGTTTTAAATTGTACATACATACATACAAGATTTGCCATAGGTAAATAATAAATTATGTACATATTTACGAGCAAAAGGCAATTTATTTCACAACACTGAGCACAGAAAACAATTACTGTATGTAGTATTACGAAGTTCTCCATCTTCATCAACATCTTGTGGATTTGCGGCTTCATCGCTGGAATGTAACACAGTTTCTTTGCTTATTTTTTTTCACAGCGGACGTTATCCAGTGAATCGCATCCAGGATGTTAATTTTCTTTGCAAGATCACTTGACGATGTTGCATTGTCCATGTTGGCCAACAGGTGCTTCAAAACACACTTTCTATAGTGAGTTTTGAAGTTCTTTATAAACCCTTGGTCCAAAGGTTGGCATGTAGCAGTTGTATTTGGTGGGAGGAATAAAATTTCCACATTGCTGAAACTTGTATTGGGATGGGAGGCTGCGTTATCCATAAATTGATTTTGTAGAATCATTTTGTTGTTCAATTTTGTCAACCAGAGATGTTCATAACATCTCTGATCATCCACGCCTTAGAATTAGAATGCCAATCCATATGCAACAAATTGATATTGATACCTTTGAAACACAGAGGATTTTATGCCTTTCCTATGACCAAAGGGTTTTCAAATTCACTAAGCATATTTGTGCATAAGAGCAAAGTTAAACGCTCCTTTGAAACTTTTCCTCCTTGACAACGCTCATTTTTCAACTGCATGGTTTTATCCGGAAGTGCTCTAAAAAATAAGGTGGTCTCATCGCAGTTATAAATGTTTTTGGGTTCAAAACCAACGCAATATTGTTGAAGCTTCTCTGTCCAATTTTGTACTACTTCTGTGTCTACTGAGGCCCCTTCTCCACTAATGGTTTTATAAGATATCTTATGCCGAGATTTGAATTTGTCGAGCCATCTTACAGAATTTTTTGCAACTTCTAAGGCCTTTTCTCCAATGATTGGACCGGAAAGTGGAATGTTTGCAGCCCGAGCACAGCAAAACCATTTGAAAACTGCATCGTCAATGCTCAAACCGGCCGTTTTTGGAAATGATTTACGCGATTCGTCATTTCCATGTTTGGTGAATCTATCTAAAAATTCCTTTTTATTTTTTATAATCTCACTCACCTGAGTCTTTCCTATTTTGAATTTTGCAGCGCAGTATCGCACACTTAGTTTTTCANCCTGAGTCTTTCCTATTTTGAATTTTGCAGCGCAGTATCGCACACTTAGTTTTTCACGTTCACTGGCTTTAATTATTTCAACTTTTTCTTTAAGTGTCAAACGCACACGGGGAGGCATATTAGAGCTGTGTTTATCGCTCGATAATCTGAAACAAACTGAAGAGGTAAACATGTTTGTACAGTGTGGCGCAATTGAGATCTAGGAATTTGAGACAAAGGATGTTAGTGGAAGGCAAACCAAACTGAGGGGAGAAGGCTTTTCTCAGAAAATATTCCTTTCCGGGAGGCTGCTGTCCGCTTTTGGGAGATTTTTGGGNAACTGAGGGGAGAAGGCTTTTCTCAGAAAATATTCCTTTCCGGGAGGCTGCTGTCCGCTTTTGGGAGATTTTTGGGTCAGAATATATACGAAAGAGCTGTCCGCCTCCGTTATAGGGAGTGTCCGCTTTATAGAAGAGTTTGATATGAAGAAATGAATGGGACTATGCCGGGGAATCAGAATTTGTCCGCTCAAGAGAGTTGTCCGCTTTTAAGAAGTGTCCGTTAAGGAAAGTTTCACTGTATTTCTCTTGAATGTTGTTACAAGGTTCCCCTCATGTAACATTCCTGTTTTAAAGAAAATGGTAAAAATATACACATCTGAGATTATGTAAAATAGCTTGAGATTCATTACAGAATGCAGTAAACGTTGCAAATTATATAGTTGCATGTGAGATATTAGCAAAAATTGAATTTATTTGCAATTTTTCAGAAAGCTGTGGCAGAAACACCAGACTTAGACTATGGGCATAAAAAATTCTGTGAAAATTTGTACAAAAAAATTTGGTTATTTGTTTTGTAATTTTTTGAAAGAAAAAAAAATGGGTTGGGGTGAAGAGAATAAGAACAAAGTAATTGTGAGATTTTATTATTTACTTGACATTCTAAATAATGCCATAGTGCAAATGGCTGTAAATATTGGGAAATTTGTAGAATGAAAAAAACGTCAAATTTGGAAAACCACTAAATTAGAAGTCTAGTAATAGCTCTAGAAAATGACACAAATCTGCACTACTGCTTCCTGGAGCATGAGTAAAGCNCTAAATTAGAAGTCTAGTAATAGCTCTAGAAAATGACACAAATCTGCACTACTGCTTCCTGGAGCATGAGTAAAGCGATAGCATATAGCTGCACCCATTTGCCTGCTTTACTTGCATTCCTGGAAACAGAATGGTGCAGATTTGCATTTTATCACTTATTTTGGAGTTACGCAAATAAATNCCTTTACTTGCATTCCTGGAAACAGAATGGTGCAGATTTGCATTTTATCACTTATTTTGGAGTTACGCAAATAAATGTAATATTTAATGTACTTAAAAAGTCTTACAAAAAATGCTTAAATGCCACTGGGGGTGATTACATTGAAATCTAATGTATGTATACTCACCTAAATTGGTGGTAGACAGAAGTTTTTGGCAAAAAAAATGTTGCAGATGCCAGTGTTCTTTAGGAAACTACAGGTGTGGCCCCTGTATCCTGTCCAGCCTAGAAACAGCCTCAGCTATAAAATACATTAATTACTTGACTGAAGTTNCAGGTGTGGCCCCTGTATCCTGTCCAGCCTAGAAACAGCCTCAGCTATAAAATACATTAATTACTTGACTGAAGTTAGCTAACTTCAGTCTTTCAGGGCCTTCTATGAAATAAAACAAAAGGAAAATAAAGGTGAGAAAAATTGGACTAGCATTTGTACACATAGTTGATTTCTTCGTGGTGGAAAGAGAAATGGCTAAACTAAAGATAATTTTGTTTTTTTTTTACTGAGACACGTCTACCTTCTAATATNCAGGTGTGGCCCCTGTATCCTGTCCAGCCTAGAAACAGCCTCAGCTATAAAATACATTAATTACTTGACTGAAGTTGGCTAACATCAGTCTTTCAGGGCCTTCTATGAAATAAAACCAAAGGAAAATAAAGGTGAGAAAAATGTATGCATTGGACTAGCATTTGTACACATAGTTGATTTCTTCGTGGTGGAAAGAGAAATGGCTAAACTAAAGATAATTTTGTTTTTTTTTTACTGAGACACGTCTACCTTCTAATATATTGTATCGTGAATGAATAGTCTCATTTTGTAGGGAACTGTAAACAAAACACCTCGTTGGGCACTGTATCTGAGGCTAATATGTGGCCCCATTTTTATGCTAATTTTGACTAATCTGCGTTTGTATCTGCAGTTCTTAGGAATGATCTTAATCACGCCTTCCCTTTATAATATTGTTTTGTGAATAACACCTTATTTCCTAGCATACTCAAAACAGTCATGTTGGTTGTGGCATTTTAGGCAGATTAATTGTCCTATTTTTATGCCAATGTTGATGGTAATTTGTGTATATCAACAGTTTTGAGGTTCTCCTGGATTGTAAATATTGATTTACTCCCTGTTGCTATATTATGCAAAAAAAAATTAGTTTGTAACGTGTAATGTCATTAGCACATAGTAAAAAAAACTGTGGTAATTGTCAAGGTTTCAGTTGGCGTTTTACACTGTGTCAATTTTGAGCAAGCTCTACGTGCAAAATTCCAATTTGTATGCGATGTGAGATAAATCTTAGTGTAGACGACATAATTTCACACTTCATAAATGTCGGATCAAACTGGGACTAAAAGAAAAAATTTCACTACCTTTAATTAAATTGGTGGTATTGGTAACTACGATTTAGTGTCTGGCAAAAGTATTAAATAGATGTAAAATTAGTCTGCAATAAAGCATATCTGAATATTTGGATGTACATACACCGCAATATACGACTTATTTACTCAAAGTAGCATTTAAATAACTACACACATCCATTTTCTATGTAATATATCCAATGTGCCCTACATTAATTGACTAATCAGCCATGAGCGAACTGTTAAGCAAAAAGCAACAAGCCAAAATATTGGAAAAGACAAATTGTATACTTACTCAATACGAGGAAAAGTTAAAACAATGTTTGTATTCATTTTAGTTCAAATCTCGAATCTTGTTTCACTGAACAGGATTAAACACTTGAATCTTGCTTCATACGACAGCTTGAAGCACATTTTTTTTCTCAAACACTGGAACTTCATTTTACCCAACAGAACAAATCTCTCCGATTGAAGGTGGCTCAAGAGATCCAAATTACACATTGTAAAACCACACCACACGGCCTATTTTATTACCGTGGCACCCTATGTGGGGCTCAAATCCACAACTCTAGATTGTCTCGAGTCAGTCCCATATCAGCCAGTCAATTTCAGACACATCCCAATATACACATGCACACACATGTATATACACACACATTTACACAGTCAAATCACATAACCACCTGCTAGAAGTGCCATCTGCAGTGCTTAGCCCATGATGTATGGCCCATTACGTGGGCTGGTGAAGTGGGTATATAATGTGACAGACAGGCTAGAGTTTCCTGCTGTCAGGGGTAAGGGAAGCGATGTAAAAATGGATGATCATCAGCTTTCAGGCCAAGGGGGGCAGCATTTCGGAAACAGCAATGTTTGTGAACTGTTCACGTGCTTCTTTGTTAAAGGTGTATTGTGAGTGGACGAATAGCACCATTGGAAATAACCGTAGTGGAAACAGCAAAGCTCCACGCGCCATTGATGTCTTAGGTGAATATAGACTACAACAGTGTGTGAAGGCCAACTGACAGGCTACAGTGGAGCAGTCCACCGTCCAAATGAACCAGGGGGCATCCAAACACATATCTACCGCAATAGTATAGCGAACCCTTCTGCGAATGAGGCTCCGGAGTAGACAGAGGGTGACTGCGCCCATGCTAATACAGGTGCATCTACAAAAACGACTGGAATTTGCTAGACAGTATGGCGACTGGACCGCTGCTGATTGATGATGAGTAGTCTTCTCCGACCAGTCATGTTTTCAGCTGCATAGAACTGATGGATGTCAGTATGTCCGGTGAGAAACGTTTGAGAACAGACACCCTGCATCCATTGCTGGACGAACACAAGGAGGTGAGGGCAGTGTTATGGTCTGGGGAATGTTCTCGTGATATTCTCTAGGTCCTATCATCTGTGTGGAAGGCACTCTTGATCAATTTGGTTATGAATCCATCCTCTGCGATCATGTCCACCCATACCTGATGATTCGTTCCTCAGGAGGATGGGATCTTCCAGCACGATAATGCGCCTTGCCACACGGCTAGAAGTTTCTGCACGTGGCTGGAAGAGCACGATCAAGACTTCAATATTCTTCCCTGGCCCCCAAACAACCCCAATTAAATCCAATTGAACATCTGTGGGACCACCTCGATTGTTGTGTTTGCCATCTGTCTCTTCTGCCACGCACCCTTCAACAGTTGTGGGATGCACTGCAGAAGGCATGGCTCCAGATATCCGTGGAGACCTATCAGCACCTGACTGAGTCACTGCCAGCTCGTGTTGTTGCTGTCTGTGCTGCGAAGTGTGATTACTCTGGATAATAGGTGGTCATAATGTGATTTGACTGTGTATATACACATATATTCTCATACATATATATATTATATATATATATATACACACGATACTTGAAAATTCCCCTTACAAACTACTGAGTAAACCATCTTTTGAATAGGAACCCATGTCCGTAAACTTACAGTTATCGTGCTACAAACATTTCAAATCAGGTTTATCACTTGTTCATTTCTGCTGAGGGAAAGAGCAATTTCTCGGATTTGTCTGTTGGTATGCAACCGGGTAGGTAGTATATTACGTTATGCGATCATCTGGTGGCACGTGAAGTCTACCCTGCCTTGGTATCCTGCAATCTCCCTCCATCATCTGTGGTACTGTTTCATAATGCACTTATCATTGTGCACAGATAGACAAACCACCTACAAAACATTCTGTGAAAGCAGATATGTTAGCATGGTTAACGAATAAGGGAATTACTTGCCAAGAGTCAATGCGAAAAGAGGCACTTTACAAATTGGTGGTATTGGCTAAACCTTAAGAGAAAGTGTACAAATTTGATGCGCATCCGACATCTTTGGGACACACCGTGGTGCGTCTTTCCCCTCACATGCGAGACCTGGACACTATTAAGCTAGCTTGGGCAAAGGTTAAGCATGTGGTGTGCAAAGGAAATGTGTCTGGAAATGTATCTCTTCAGAAGCTATGGGATTACTCTTAAAGCAACAGATACTGAACAAAGGCTAACTGGGAAGGGTACTGTAACCATGTGCAGAAGCTGGAGGCTGAATACTGGGAAAAGGACTGTATTGTGTCGGGTTTCATTGACAATATAGTTTTTCATCCACTGGACGAACGCAGTTCAGACAGTGAACAAGAGAATCCGGGTTCACCATTAACAACACTTCCTTGAGGCGAGTGCATGTTTTTGTTCAGTATAGTACAGTCCTACGTCGCAGCCGGCTTATCGCATCAACGCTGCATATCTGCCAGGGTTTCCGAGTTGGCGTGAGGACAGTAGTATGTAGTGCTACAGTATATTTTGCAAGAAAATTATATATATATTTTCAGACAAAACACAGTAGCACTCAACATAATTTTAACAATCGCTGGTTCACTCTTGCTTAGCTCAGGTTCAGATATATTATGTTTGTATTTCTTTGACAATTTTATTTGTCCTAACAGATTTCTATTTCCTAGCAAAATTATCATAAGAATTTGAATAGATTAAGCACTTCTTGACTTAAGCACGTAAAAAAAACCCATTAGAAAAACTATGCGCGTGTTAATAAAGACAAGAGATTCAGGTAATATTCTCCAAAAGTTTGCACTTTTGCACCAAGTTTGATCACACTATTACTAAATGTTTGACTATATAAAAAAAACCCACAAGTAAGTACATCTTAGATAGCTGTCTTTCACTTTTATTGGAAAAAGGGGACACTGCAATTTTATTCTGGCCAGACAGCTTACAAGGCCTCAAAAAGAGGACCCGAAGACAGTAAAAAAAATAAGACAATATAGTTACAAACACAAATACACACTGGTTTACAAGTGTTAACTGTGAAACTACTTTTTCAGACCACTCAGCTCAAATAATAACCATACAACATAAGTTATTATGCCCCAGTATTATAAACAACATTCTATACAATAGAAAAAGAATTTTCAGTGAATAAAACCCAACTTTCTTGTACAGTCACTTGAAACGGAGGTTTGGATAGTGGTGTGAAAATACCCGTGTAAACACAGCATGGAACAAGTTTTCTAATTTATTTTCAATAGTGCATTTCACATAAATACTGTTAAACCTTTAAAAGTGACTGGATGACAAAAAATCTGTACATCTCGTATGAAAAACTAAAAAATTTGTGTACAAATTGTGTAAACTCTGGAACCCAAATTTAAAACTTATTTAAAGAAATAAGGAAAGATATCTTTTGAATTGACTAAGAAAGCAAAACGAAAATAAAATTTAAGTAAAAAGATGGCAAATTCAAAGAATATAACCAAACCAATGGGGAAAAAATTAATAAAGACATTAAACCAAAAAGCAATATAAAAATTGTAACATTGAGGTGAATGTTTACAGTTGACCAAAAACTTGCTAACAACTTCAACACTTTTTATTTTTAATGAAATCCCACTTAGGCCGGTATTCCAAAACGCTCAGTTTGGCATTACATGTGTACTAACATCTCGGGTGATTGAAAAGCCATGATTAATCCTTAACGTGCAGAACGTATTGTGGAGATATAAATAAAATTCACTCTGTTAACATTTCATATTGACACTAATACTGATAAATATTATGATTCCTTTGCAATGTTTACAACTTACAGTATAATATTTCTTGTTTGTTTACATTTAAAAGGGATGGTAGAAATTTTATCATAATTTTATTTTGATGCATAGACACTAATTTTCGGAAATTTCAATTTATTGAATATTGTAATGTTGCAGGTAGTGTGATTAAAGCTGTTTTATTTGAGTTGTTTTCTCCTCGTCAAACTAGTGCCTTGCAGAATGTTAATTTTATAGGCAAAAGAGATAGTTGATATTAAACTGTCTGTAGATAAGTCTTTCGTATCAAGAAATTATTTGTTCTTTGATTTGTTAAGGAAGAAGGGATGTCTTAAGCAAGACCAGGGAATCTGTCTTTAGACATGATAGCAGCCAGTTCATTCAATTTTGTTTCTCAGCTAATTTAATTAAATTTTTAATTTTGACCACCCATCTAAAGACAGGGCGATGGAAGAGAGGCATCACAAGTCTAGTAAATGTGGGCAGGCTACACAAGCAGCCTAAAAGTGCTATATTTATTAAGTTTAGTGTAATTTTGCCAGAACTCTAGATTAGGCCTATGAACGCTTGAGACTCCTTGAGCATAGAACTGCAAATCTTAAACATGTATCAAATTTGAAATTAGTGGCAAGAGAAAAAGAGAAAGAAATTTGATCATTATTTTAAAGTATGTTGTATTTTACTGTTTGTCACAGCTTGTTGTACTCCACAGACAAAAGCAAGTCATAATTTTCTTTCATTTACCTTTTGAGAGAAATTTAGACACTCAGATACTTAACAACTTTTCATACTGTGTTTAATGTGGTGTACTGGATGGTAACTGGGTATGCGAATTTGTAATCTGCATAATTTTTGTGTGTGTCTAGCTGCTCCACAGAGAAATTAATTATATCTTATGTACTACAATTATTTTCCACAAGCACTCATTTTTACTATACTAATAAAACAAATAATTTTAATTTTCTAAACACTTTTAGTATTTCTGAAAGTGTTTTCTCTATATCCTGAAATGGTATCAGATGTGTCATGGTTTAGTATTCACCACCCCATGTAAAGCTATAAACAAATGAAAGCTACACTGAAGTGTGAATTAGATTACAATAGCTTTTGCAACAAATACCTGCAGGGTTTATTTATTATGTTATATGAAGCACTGGCAGATATTACAGACATGAAATAACTGTGCATGGAGCAATAAAAACTATTATTGTCTGAAGTGATATATTTATTTTGTTCTTTATTGCAAGACAACCTATGGAACATATTGTGGTGTGATTTGTGTGGAAATTACAGACGTAAATTTTAAATGGTACAAATCCATTTGAACAGCAGAATTGGAACTTTCTGTTTATATGTTCATACTAATAAATAAATCTAAGATATTTTGTTGTCCTGCTAATCTGAGCTGTATTTTATTGTTGAAGCAGGAGTCAAGACATTGCTAAAGAATAAAATAGCATGTCGATTAAGTTCATAATCCCTGTAAAAAAAATCTGAAAAAGATTGCAGTCTAATTTGTGTTGTATGCAGCATGGAAATGAATAAATAACATTTTAGGCATTGGTAATAATTTGTTACCCGCCCCTGTGTTTCATGAAAACATTTATACTGATATATGCGCAGTTTTGAATATTCCCAGAAATACGCATTTCAACCAATTTGTACTACATATATCAGTTTCATAGTATTACTATGTTATGAGTTTTACTGGCTGGAATTCAGCATTTATTGCAACTTGTTGAGCCCTGTCAAATATTAAAATCACAAAAATGCCAAAGCAAATTAATTCATTGTGTTTCAAACCTACAGGGAAATGTAACTAAGTTGTGATATACACATACTTATGTGACCTTTAAAACTGACTAGTCAAAACAGCTGTCCAATTTTAAAAGATGTAAACTTTGCAACTACAGTATTCACTGTCTTGTAGGAAACCAAGATAAAGACTACTCCATGGGTTGACGCCATATCGTATGCACGCACATCACTTGCAATCAACACAACATTTGCTGAACTACACAAGGTTCCACTAAAATGTCAAAGCATTAAAAATGCAACTTTGTAACTCATGCAAATAGTTTAAAACACAACATATACAATATTTATAACGTAATTGAATTTCACACGGGAAGGGGGGCGGCAGAGAGGAGATATTCCTCACAACCAGCATAAACAATCACAAGCTATGTCGTCAAAAGTGTCAACGTAACGTCCAAGTTGTAACTTGTCTCGCACGCACACGCACACTCTTTGAACTATTACAGGTTCGAAGCTATCACACTCACTGCTGTTATCCAGTTATTTTGTTAATTCCGTATCTTCTTAATGAACGTCTCAGACACTCCAGCATAGTGTGCAGCTCTCGCAGTCGTCTGTTTTACGGTGAATGTATAACGTTTTGGATTTGCCTCATCACACTTTGCATCTATGACTTAGATTCTACGGCCCTCGCTTCCGGACAGACATAGCACTCCCAGCGCCGTGGTACAAGACACGTCGGGTCTTAATGCGTTACTGCAGATAAATCATGCGTCACAAAGTCTCTCACTCCCCACGATAACTTACCGCCCTGTCTTCCCCTTTCCCCATACCCCGCGTCCTCAGGGGTGGCACTCGGAACAGTAAATGGAATTGTTTATCATATTTAGAGCAAAGATTCACTTTATCTGGTTCCAAAAATAAATTATTACTAAACAGCTACGTGTAACAGATTTTTGGAAACAATTTTGCATGTTATGTATTGACTGCCCGGTGACATAATAAACTAATTTTGTAGAATTCCATTATAAAATTGTTAACTTGTTCTTAGTGTAATTTTCTTGAAAGTGTCTTCTTTTTAATGGCAGTTACTTGAACATGTTCCTTAATTTTTTTAATCAATTTACTTGGTGTCCTCATTTTGAGTACCACATATCTGGTAACTGTACTCTTGTGAGTTTATCTATTGTATGCCTTGGGTTATATTGTAAACGTATTAATAAGACGTATGCTGTTTTTCATTTTCACTAAAGCAATGTTTGAGCCAGTTGATTTCCTACTAATATTATAAATGCANTTCGTGTAACAGATTTTTGGAAACAATTTTGCATGTTATGTATTGACTGCCCGGTGACATAATAAACTAATTTTGTATAATTCCATTATAAAATTTGTTACCTTGTTCTTAGTGTAATTTTCTTGAAAGTGTCTTCTTTTTAATGGCAGTTACTTGAACATGTTCCTTAATTTTTTTAATCAATTTACTTGGTGTCCTTATTTTGAGTACCACATATCTGGTAACCCTACTCTTGTGAGTTTATCTATTGTATGCCTTTGGTTATATTGTAAACGTATTAATAAGACATATGCTGTTTTTCATTTTCACTAAAGCAATGTTTGAGCAAGTTGATATTGTGTGACAAATCCAACTAATATTATAAATGCGAAAGTCTGTGTGTATGTGTTATGTATGTTTATCATTCAGCTCCATAACGGTTGAACGGATTTTGATGAAATTTGGTATGTAGGTACTTCCGGTCCTGGAATAGGACATATGATACTTTTTATCCAGGAAATGTGTACGGTTCCTGTGGAATAACAACAAAACGTAATTCTGCAACGGCTGGGACTGTGACTGAAATGTTTTTTTCCTCTGGCGTCAGAGTGTATTAGGCCGCCCAAGGACCTCTGAAAGGGCTTAACAACTGCTATCAATCGATAACAACTGGGACAGAATATTTAACATACCCTCCGAAGCCTGGAAGCGCTAAGATATTATTCCACTAAACAAACTGTCACCCATCCAAATATGTGCTGCTGGGAACGTTGCTTAACTTTGGTGATTGATTAAGATCCCTCNTCCTCTGGCGTCAGAGTGTATTAGGCCGCCCAAGGACCTCTGAAAGGGCTTAACAACTGCTATCAATCGATAACAACCGGGACAGAATATTTAACATATCCTCCGAAGCCTGGAAGCGCTAAGATATTATTCCACTAAACAAATTGTCACCCATCCAAATATGTGCCGCTGGGAACGTTGCTTAACTTTGGTGATTAAGATCCCTTNGTCACCCATCCAAATATGTGCTGCTGGGAACGTTGCTTAACTTTGGTGATTGATTAAGATCCCTCAGCCAAGTGCAAAAAGTATAGGTACATTTATTTCTAAAGCTGCAACTTGATGAAACTCACATTTTGATTTTCATACATCAAAAGCGGAAATGTGGTAACTACGTGATAGTTGCACAGATACACTCCAAAAACAATACCCTACTCTTGGCTATCGGGTAAAAAATATTTCCTTTTTGGGTTGCCGTAATCAGTTAAATACCTAGGACAACATGGTATAATTTTATAATTCTGTTTTCACATAAATGAATTGTCTTTTCCCAATTTATTTATTAGTGTATCACTGTAAAATCCAATTGTACCCGGGTGAAGCTGGGCCGGTTCGCCAGTTAGTAATAAACTGGAATATATTTTAACAGTTTTTTCAGAACAATGTGTTACATCTTTGATGTTATCATCATTAACCAATTACAAACAAGAACAGCAGAAACTTTGGCAAAACTTATTTTTTGTGCTTGCCGGTATTCCATTGTTTTGTAAATATCTCTAAATGAAAAAATATAACTCAATTTACACAAACAACAATGGCAAATGCAAAAAAATAGATAGCACATGTGAAATTCTTTTGCTAAATTAGGAATTTAATATAATTTAATTTATATGCATGTAAAGAAATTTTCATTATCAGAATGGTACAACTAATCTCCAGAATCAAATTGAACTCTCACAGTTAAAAATAGAAAAATTTAGAATCCTCAATTTCTGCTGGAATCAAAGAATCCATAATTAATTAGTCCAGCTTATTTGCACTAAAATGTGTTTATTGTTGTATAGAAAGTAATCATCATTCTAATGTACTAAAATGTGTTTCTTTTTGTACTGACAGTAATCATCATTCTAATGCAAACTTTTTTTTTTGTGTTTCAGTTGACAGCGTATGTATGTTTTCCATGAGTGTTACATGTGTGTGAGTGGGATACTGTTGGAGTGAGGTGGGACCCACGTGTATTGCAGCCATCATGGGTATCCAGGATCTCCAGGCATACCTGGATGGAAACCAGGCTGAAGGTTGCTCCCAACAAGTCGACCTTTTGCGCATTGCGCGCACCATAGCACAGAAACAGCAGCGGCGCTCAGCCAAGATTTCTCGTCCCACACAGGGCTTTCTCAGACTGGTTGTTGATGGAGAATGTTGTTTGGATAGACTCTATGGCGGGTATTTTTCAGGTTAGTGACATTTTGTGTTTGAAAAGGAGTTAGTTGCCCAGTGTGTCATTCCTCATTTAAAACCTCACTTAAATAAATGAACCGTCTTGCTACAATTTTATGTTACATGTACGTGGAGACCAAAACTTTACAGAAAAAAAGATAGTTGTATAAATTACATTTTCTCAAATAGTTTTATAGTGCCAGGGTTCCAATCTACCTAAAAAAAAAAAATTGTAATTTATCAATATCTGTTAAGTGTATGGTACTGAAAAAATGTTATGGGNAGTTGTATAAATTACATTTTCTCAAATAGTTTTATAGTGCCAGGGTTCCAATCTACCTAAAAAAAAAAAATTGTAATGGTACTGAAAAAATGTTATGGGTCTTGGTGTTACAGTTAGACATAAACAAGAAAGAATTCACACTTTCTGTTAATGTTTTTCATTATTTAATTGAAAAACTGTGTTAACATTTTGTACGAGTTTTATGTGGTTAGAATTAGTTGGAAAAAAACATATTGCAAATGCACAAGATACAAATTTTTTAATGCCAGAAAAAACTTAATTGAGGCCGAGAGATTTTATCAAAGCATTCTGTGGTCACCAACAGTGAAGTCATAGTATATGTGACAATGTTAGCTCAGGATTGATTGCATATTAAATTAGTTTTGACTTGGAAATGAGTAAGCAGTATTGTGTGTGCAGACTGGACATGTGGGGGCCAGTGGAACAGAATGGTTCAGTTCCTGTCCGTGTTGGTGCAGACAGTACAGTCTAGCCATATTGATTTGGCTATATTCTTCAATGGTTGCTTGGAGCAGCAGCGAATGGGCGAGTGGGTTGTAAGCCAACAGCGAGTTCGACAGAGAGTCAATCAGGTAAACCAATAGCAACTCTTTTACTCTTTATTGCCAACATTTAATTCACGTGTATGAAGTTCTAGTTCAAATATTGAACTTATGTTCATTTCAGTCTGATTTACTGGTTTAGCTAAGCATTAGTATGTTTTGGCTGCTCCGTGAACAAGGACTAGGGGCTGTGGATTATGGATGCATCAGCCATCTTTGATAATGTCACTGCCACCATTTTGGTTGTCATTGCTTCTCTGCAATCTTAGATATCACCATCTTATCTGCCATCTTGTTTTCACTTGCCATTTGTTTACATTGATTGTTGCCAGGGGTGCACCACTTGCTCAACCGTCATATTTGTTTATAGAGTTGATAGCTAAGTGCACTGGTGTCGCTGCATAATGATTTGGCCACCATGGATGCTGTAGTCTATAGATTAATTGAACAGTCTTATTTTAAGAATAATTATGTTTCCTGAAGGGAGGTGTGGGCTCTACACAAAGCAATCTCCTTTTCAATGTACANTCTTATTTTAAGAATAATTATGTTTCCTGAAGGGAGGTGTGGGCTCTACACAAAGCAATCTCCTTTTCAATGTACACTACCGTGACTGGCAGTTTTTGTTTGCTATTATCAGGATGTTGACTCCATGAAAAGGAACTTTAAAAAATGAAAGCAAACTATACAAAATGCATTGCTTAAAAAAATCATGCAAGTCTATAAGTTACGAAATACTATACACTCGACGTACCTGTTGCGGAATTGGCAAACATGACATGGCAGCCATGATAGAANTCTTATTTTAAGAATAATTATGTTTCCTGAAGGGAGGTGTGGGCTCTACACAAAGCAATCTCCTTTTCAATGTACAGTACCGTGTCTGGCAGTTTTTGTTTGCTATTATCAGGATGTTGACTCCATGAAAAGGAACTTTAAAAAATGAAAGCAAACTATACAAAATGCATTGCTTAAAAAAATCATGCAAGTCANAAATGAAAGCAAACTATACAAAATGCATTGCTTAAAAAAATCATGCAAGTCAATAAGTTACGAAATACTATACACTCGACGTACCTGTTGCGGAATTGGCAAACATGACATGGCAGCCATGATAGAAAGTTGTAGGATGCCCTTCTTTCTCTCACACATGCATATGTGCAAACATGTGAAGGTAATGAAAGGAAAACAATGTAAACATGAACAGAGAGGAAATTTACTATTCTGAATCCTTGAACAATGTAAGCATAACTGATGCCACGCATACACCAAACATTCAATTAATATTCACAAATACAACACAACTTTCAAATTTATTTTACCATATTTACAGTGCACTTTTTAAAAATGTTCTAATGCGTAATTTCCACTTCGAAACTGCAACGTTTCTTCCCCGTTGTCACACTATGTTTACCGGTAACACAAACTTAGGTGCAACTGTTCGTTGGGTATGACCATGTAGCAAGGCAAAAACACTAAAACTACCGTTTGCACTATGCCACGTGGCTGCAAGGTGGCAGTAGCACCCGCTTACACAGTGGCAACAGTGTTCACGCAATCGAGAACTGTGCAACTTGTATGCTCATGCACCCACATCTGGTGGGCATGCGGAACATAAGACTGCTAACTTTTGATCACATTAAATTTACTTGGTCTAGTTGTCATCTTGTGGTTGGAGTAATAAATAAAGGGCAAGGTTATACTGAGAATATTATTTTTTTTGTGAACTTTCCGGTTATAAATTGGGCGGGAGACTATACATGAATGGGGGAGGGTTGTAGACAAATAGTAAATATGGTATTTTGTGACATCGTTCAAACATTTTTGGATTGTGAGATAGGAGATGATGACCTGCACAGTCATACATTTCTGTATATTATATATATATATAGTCCAATCACATTATTATGACCACCTGCTAGTATCCAGAGTAATTGCCCTTCGCAGCACGGACAGCAGCTAGACGAGCTNATTATGACCACCTGCTAGTATCCAGAGTAATTGCCCTTCGCAGCACGGACAGCAGCTAGACGAGCTGGCAGTGACTCAGTCAGGTGCTGATAGGACACCATAGCCATGCTGTATGTAGTGCGTCCCACAACCGTAGAAGGGTGCGTGGTGGAGAAGACAGACTGTGAACACTACAATCGTGGTGGTCACACAGATGTTCAATTGGATTGAGATTTGGGCTGTTTGGGGGACTGTCGAGAACTGTGAAGTCTTGATTGTGCTCTTCCAGCCACGTGCGGATACTTATAACCACGTGGCAAGGCACATTATCGTGCTGGAAGATCCCATCCTCCCTAAGAAAGACCATGTACAGGTGGATGTGATCGCCGAGAATGGATTCGTAACCAAATTGATCAAGAGTGCCTTCCACATTGATGATGNCATGTACAGGTGGATGTGATCGCCGAGAATGGATTCGTAACCAAATTGATCAAGAGTGCCTTCCACATTGATGATGGAACCTAGAGAATACCACGAGAATATTCCCCAGACCATAACACTGTCTTGTGTTCATCCAACAATGGATGCAGGGCGTCTGTTCTCAGATGTTTCTCGCTGGAAATGATGACGTACATCCATTCTATGCAGCTGAAAACTTGACTCGTAGGAGAAGGCTACCTGTCTCCAATCAGCAGCGGTCNATGACGTACATCCATTCTATGCAGCTGAAAACTTGACTCGTAGGAGAAGGCTACCTGTCTCCAATCAGCAGCGGTCCAGTCACCATACTGTCAAGCAAATTCGGGTCGTTTTCGTTGATGCACCTGTGTTAGTATGGGTAGAGTCACCCTCTGCCTACTCCGGAGCCCCATTTGCAGGGATTCTTATCTCTTTGCGCTCGTGTCTGCATAAGAGAGATCCGGATATCATGTTAATGCTTATGTTGACGTGCATCTGGTAAAACTTCCCGAAGTATAGTCAATTCCGCTGAGTCTTTCCCTTACTGTATTGCACTTCGTCGGCACAGCATACATTTACAAGAGCAGGACTCACAAATTATAGACCAAGTTCACAAAGTATCGTATTTTGGCGTGTATAGGCGGCACATTTTTACCAAAAAAAAGACAAAAAGTGGGGTGCTGGTTATTTACTAGATATTGGCATAAAAAAATTTTTCCCCCCTAAACCATGTTCAGAAATTTGTCAACGAACAATACGCTCTAATGTTTTAACTTAGTTTCTAAGGAAGTCAAAAAAATTAATAGAAAATGAATAGCTCATCATGTGTGTTTAAACGTGTATGGTATGGGTCGCAGCATACTTTGTTCTGCTTTGTATCACCTCCAGCCGCCATCCAGCTTGCGTGCTTCTTTTCTTTTTTTTTTTTTTTACCCTCTCGCTTGGCATCCTTCCTTTCCACCACCGACCCTTTCTTTTCTTTCTACTTCCTTCCCCCCTCCTCTTTTTTGTTTCTCTCTCTTTCTCTCTCTTTCTCTCTCTTTCTCTCTCTTTCTCTCTCTTTCTTTCTCTCTCTTTCTTTCTCTCTCTTTCTCTCTCCCCCCCCCTCTCTGGTTGAATGAGTCAGCCAGCAGTAGCTGTGTGTGTGTGTATGTGTCGCCGCACGCACACATGCACCATACCATTGCCTGCCCGGCAACAGCCGGCCGAGCTGGCAGGCTGCGCACGGCGCACATGTTCTGCAATTTAAACGCAGTGTTGAGGCATTTTGACATAAATACAAAGTTTTATTTACGTGGAATACTGCGCTGTTGCTACTTTTCAGCAGGCGGCATGGCAATGATAACATTCAATGGCAAATTTATTAGTTTGACGTTGCCATAGTTTGCTGTTGCCGCACTAGCACGATGAGGCCCGGCAATATTTACGGGAATACAAAAATTCAGTGCAGCCTATANCAGGCGGCATGGCAACGATAACATTCAATGGCAAATTTATTAGTTTGACGTTGCCATAGTTTGCTGTTGCCGCACTAGCACGATGAGGCCCGGCAATATTTACGGGAACACAAAAATTCAGTGCAGCCTATATTTGAAACATTAATTATCCCTGATTTTTCATCAAAAACTTCTGGTGCAGTCTATACACGCCAAAAGTACGGTACATGTACACTAACACGTTGGAACACTAAATTCTGAAAGTCGCACCACTAAAACTAACGGCATGTGTCGCACATTGCCATTGGTCACAGTCACTTGTGTCATTATGCAGCATAGCTGTAGCTGTGCCACTTGGGCTGGCTGTCTCTTCATCGTTCTAGTCTGGTGTGAGCAACGAAAGACTTCTTGCGAGCGCGGGAAAGTTATGGCACAACTTTGCAGCGTTTGAATTTTTTTTTGGAAAATTAGTTCTGGAATAAGGGGAGTTCCGTTCGAGGGAATTCCGGTTAAGGGGTGCTCTACTGTACTCTAAATGAAACGTCATCCTTATACAAGCAGCGCCCTTAGTGAGCACAAACAAAATGGAATTAGATTAATCAATAGAATACAGTGCCTCTAGTAGCCAAGACATGATGGATGACAACAGCTCACCCAGCTGTCAACTTCATAAACAAATATGGTGGTCAAGCAAGTGGTGCATCCCTGGTGACAGCCAATGTAAACAAATATAGGTTGTTCATGGTAAAATGAGCACTTTTGAGGTCCTAGTTACTTTTTTCGTATCAGCAATTTTTTTTATCCTTCCACCACTTTTTAAAATAAATATGTATTTGCCGTGCAAGTAATGCACATTGTATGTATTCCACCGGACTTGAAACTTAACGTCTAAGGCTACAATAAAATATATTTGACTATTATTATAAATGAGAGGGCTTCAAAATGTGCTCACTTTACCGTGAATAGCCTATATCAAATGGAAACAAGATAGACTATTAGGCGGATGGTAGAAATAAGATGGGGGACAATATGGCCGTGGTGATATCATCCAAGATGATGGAAATTTCAAGGTCAGTGACAACCAATATGGTGGCTGTGACATTATCCAAGGTGTTGGGACACATCCACGAATCCACAGTCTTCCACCCTTGTTCTTGGAGTGGGGAAAATATACTACTCAGAACTGACCTAACTTTACAAATAAATTTATAAAAAACTCCTTAATTTTTTAGATTGCATTATAATTATTTACTAATTGTAGAGCTGTTTTGAAGATCCTCCCAACCCAGTCTTGTCAACCTACACTTCATACTGTAAATTTTTCCCGCCCCTATTGTTTGTGGTTACTGTTATAAACTAAAACATAATGTTTGGGTTTCAAGTGGTTGGAACCTTTTTTTGAGCTAGTGTGACTTGTTTAAAATATTCCTACATTTTATTTGTAGATATTGAAACACATAAATACCAAAGGAACGCCTCCACCAAAAGTGTGGTGGATATCTCCTGTCTGCTTGAGGACATGCCTTCGAATGGCTCTTAGGCATCTTGGCATAAGTGTGGTAAGTAACAGAGGCTACATATTTTTGTTGGAATATTTTGGAAATCATAAAGGAGAATTCTGTGTTCTTAATGTCTGCATTTCCTTCTTACTTGCAGCTTTGTACTATGGATGACCATCACCAAGAAGTTATTGGGTACTGCAGAGAATACAATTTCCATGGTTTAGTCGCTGATGATGGAGAGTATGCTGTTTTTGATCCTCCTCGTTATTTTTCCTCAGAGCAGTTGAAACTCACTTACAAGGTACTTGTTTAACATGCTTGGTATGCAAGGGAAGGGGGTTAGGTTACATTGAAATTTTGAGGAAGCTNAATACAATTTCCATGGTTTAGTCGCTGATGATGGAGAGTATGCTGTTTTTGATCCTCCTCGTTATTTTTCCTCAGAGCAGTTGAAGCTCACTTACAAGGTACTTGTTTAACATGCTTGATATGCAAGGGAAGGGGGTTAGGTTACGTTGCAATTTTGAAGAAGCAGTGTCTTACATAAACATCTTCTCTAGATTTGTAGCATTTTAATGGCAGTACAAACAAAATAGGCCAGCATTTATTTAGAAGGTAAATAGATTTTTTTAACTGGCACCAGGTAATTGTTGCATAGTATTACAAAAAATACCTGTAAGTTTTGTATATTTCCATAAGAGCATGAGGTACACAAAATAATGATAAATATATGTCGTGGAAGACTTTAATTTAAAGTCCCCGCCCCCACCCCACCTTTTCCTTGCAAAATAAAATAAACAAAGCCCCAGCAAATTTACTTGTCCATTACATAAATAAAACTGGTGTGAATGCCAACTTAGTGATAATATGGTAGATTGGTTACGGGATGGGAGTTAGCAAACGCCTATCTTTCAGTGCCTGCTATGACGGGGAAACAGGAGGAAAATGCAAGTAAAACACTTCCGTCGTAAGTATTAAAATAATGTAATGCATATATACCTCAGTGTTGTATGTTTTATTAATTACCTGTATATGTCCAAAGAAATTGAATTAGACTCAAACATTTGTTTACTAAAAAATTTTTCTTCATTTATAGAACAGCTGTGGCGGAAGGATACATTGTAGCTGTGTTACTTTTTCAGAACTGTTAAAATTTACCCCACTTACATGAAATGGACAATAGCTATGATAAGCATCCTCCATAGCCTATTAAATTTTTTCAACTTTTATTTTGCATGTGGTTTTCTATAAGACAATTTTTAAGTGTGTAATGCTAAAAATTAAAATGCTAGTTGAACTTAAGAAATGTAGGGTGTGCTGCTATTTTTACAATTCATGTATGGTTACAATCATTGTTCTTATTTGCAATTACAACTAAATTTTTTGACACTTAACTTTTTTTTAAATTAATTTTTCTAGTGTGGAAAAATTTCAGAATTTTGACTTGTGTTTGGAACTGTAACAACTCTTACTGAATAAAAATAAGTTATTATGAATGTATATCTGGATAAACATATTTATGGCATTTTATATATTTGTAGCCATGATTTGATAAGCATTGACTATTGAAGTGAAATTTAGACTAGGTTGGAGAGGTGGTTTACTGTACATTTGCTTCTAGGAATGAAAATAATTGTACTGTATTTTCCCGAATATAAGACGACCTCCTACATTTGCCCTTTGCTAGTGGGAAAAATTCAATTTTGCCACAAATACTTGACAGGCCATGATAAAAAAACTCATAAGTCAAATATCCCATTAAAGTCTTTTTTAATATAAGTATAATAGGTAAAAACTTACCAGAAACTATCAAACATTTAGTATACAAAATAGAAAAGAATGCAAAATAAAAAAAAACTGTTCTGTGTCAATTATTCATCGCTTGAATCAGACTCCCCAGTAGAATGATCCTCACAAACATTTATTTGCTTCGGTAACGGAAAAATACCTGGCTGAAGCGCAATTGTTATGCATTTTTGCATACCGAACTACCATTTAAAATTCGCATCATAACTATGACGTTCAAATTTTCTTAGTTGTGACGCAGATGAATTTTTTTATATGTNTGCTTCGGTAACGGAAAAATACCTGGCTGAAGCGCAATTGTTATGCATTTTTGCATACCGAACTACCATTTAAAATTTGCATCATAACTATGACGTTCAAATTTTCTTAGTTGTGACGCAGATGAATTTTTTTTATATGAGGCCACTCATAATTAATTAACACATTCTCATTTACCAATACGTTTGATACAAAGCCGAAAAACTGCTTCGACCAGGAGTAAACAAAGTACGGAAAAATAAATTAGAAGTATTTGTTACAGCTATGTACTATCTCGTACTCACAACCCGAGACATATTCACTCTGGGAATGTTAGCGCTAAAGGTGGTCATCAAACAACTTTGATCACTCGCGTTCAGACACGATGCCATTTTGGTGATCACATAGCTGCTTTAGATCACAAGATATTTAGTTTACCACCATGTTACAATTTGTATCTTTGGTAAACGCAACCTAACCAAACATTACCACTTGCAGTGTAATGTATTGCATTTACCCATTTATGTATATTTAATACTTATACCAATATTTTAGTTTTGATTTTGTCAGGTGGTTTCGCGGCGAGCCTGGATGAAAGACCAGTAACACAGCCTATTGGGAGCAAAATCTGATGGAAATTGAAGTTAAAGTCACTTTTTTTGCGATTGTGTTTTATTTCTTTTGATAATATTAACGAAACTTGTGTTTTTGAAAAGATTAGAATATTTCTCTGGATATCATAAACTGGCTTTAAAAATTCTTCCTCCTTTCCTAATTAATTCAGCTTTACTCCACAATCTGGCATTTTTTCCTCTACCCCTTGGTCTACCTTGAGCCTTTTTTTCATTTTTCAGCTCTAAAATTTCTCTAGGCATCTTCTCTGGACTTAGTAATAAGTTTCTACAGTTTTGTTTTTACGACTTCTCTCTGTAACTGCCAGCAAATTCCTCTTAAAACATTATACTTTACTCCCCCCCCCCCGACTTCAATTTAATCAACACAGATGATAAATAATTAAATTATAGAAGTCATAAATGGAAGAAAGTAGGTTCTTTAAGGGATGGGAGCATTATTAAATAAAAGTTTATAATAATTTCGTAATTTGTTAACAAACAATCCAAAACAAATACTCTAGACCAAATATATTGACAATAAATAGCTATAATTTACTATTTGCTGCTATTATTTATGTGATTGTATTCACATCACAGAAATTAACACAATTGAAAACTTGGAACTGGTCTTTATAAACAGTTTTCTAATACCTGCTGAATTACTATTAAAATTATATATGTATTTTGCATNATTTAATCAACACAGATGATAAATAATTAAATTATAGAAGTCATAAATGGAAGAAAGTAGGTTCTTTAAGGGATGGCAGCATTATTAAATAAAAGTTTATAATAATGTCGTAATTTGTTAACAAACAATCCAAAACAAATACTCTAGACCAAATATATTGACAATAAATAGCTATAATTTACTATTTGCTGCTATTATTTATGTGATTGTATTCACATCACAGAAATTAACACAATTGAACNAACAATCCAAAACAAATACTCTAGACCAAATATATTGACAATAAATAGCTATAATTTACTATTTGCTGCTATTATTTATGTGATTGTATTCACATCACAGAAATTAACACAATTGAAAACTTGGAACTGGTCTTTATAAACAGTTTTCTAATACCTGCTGAATTACTATTAAAATTATATATGTATTTTGCATTTAAAAGTTCCTGTATTTACAATTAAGTCTATATAATTTGTTATTCAGCCCCACCTTGTTTTGGTCCAGAAACCACCAGTCCTTACTTTCTGGAATGTTCTGGAGTGCTCAGAGCATTCCTGTACAGTCGTGCTCTACTTGGATACCTTGTGCTCCACAGCACACTTGCTCGTCCCTCCCCGTACACACACTGGTCCGTTGTAGTCTGTTGCTGTGTCGCATTTAGCCAAATGGTTAACACAGACTGCCAACACTCCAGCTGCTGTGGTATTTAAAGTGGCAGGTGTCGTGGTCCATAATCTTTCACATGTCAGGTTGTGCCAAGTGAGGAGATAACAGAAAGTTTATGTAGTAGTCCGTCACAGCTGACTCCTCCAGAAGGGAAGATGAGGGAACGGTTACGCCAGTTAAGGCCAGCTGTCGATTATTCCCCACCTGCCCGGAGGCATAGTGGTGGTAGGGTCTGCATGAGACTTCCACTGCGTTGAGACTAGCCACATGCACCCGGCACTGGGGTCTGCACCTAATGAAATGCACACAGCGGTAGTGAGATATTTCAAAGGTTGATTTCAAAAATGTTCAATTAACCCTGAACAGCCTATAATCGTGATCACTCAAATCTTCATTTGTTCTTTTATTCTCGTTGCGTGTGGTTGTGGCCTTACGTTTGTAGTGTTGTGCTAACAGAATGTATATTAGATATTTGAGATAAGTTTTTTCTGCGAAATTATTGTTGAATGNCGTTTGTAGTGTTGTGCTAACAGAATGTATATTAGATATTTGAGATAAGTTTTTTCTGCGAAATTATTGTTGAATGGGTCAATTTCAAAGTTTTTTTTGTGTTTGCAATTATCAGCAATTCTGTTTCTTTTGCAGCTTACATGTTAACCATTTTGCAGGGTTCCTTGGAGACCAAAGAATACAATCTGAATGAAATGGTCAAAGGATTGAACCTAAGTTCAGACAGGTTTTTCGTGTTTGCTGCTCTTTTGGGGAATTACCTACTGACTGAACAGGACTTGGCTGATTTCTACCGGAAGCTCAACATACTGCAGGGATTCACGAGGGTAAGAATCTTATTACTGTTTTGTATAGTTTTCATAGACTTTATATTTTGTTGGGATTGTGGCAAAAATTAAAATCACAGAAACGGAAGCATGTTACGCAATTGTGTTTGTACACGTAGGGACACATTACAACTTTGTGATAAATAAACAGATATGACTTTAAAAAAATTAATTTCTTCATAAAAACAGTTCACGGTTAAAATGTATAAATTTGCGTGTCTGATATGTTCAATTACACGCACATGTGTACACTGTCCCAATGTAATCTAATGGCAACAATTCTCTTTTCACACAGCGGGTGGTGACCGAATGTTTTAAAAAAAAGGGGGGGGGGAGCTCCCGACTCGTGTAAACAATGTGCTTAGAGAATTCAGACTGTCTAGTATCTTCAGTGATATGGGACACAATCAGTGTGGCAGCCTCAGTTTTTCCCTTATATGGCTGGCAAGTACAGATGGCTGATAAATGGCAGCCTGCTACTTTGTCACAGATGTATCGGTGACAGTCATTGAAATGTCTGTGACAGTGATGTAGTTTGACATGCGTTCACAGGTTTGTGGTACCTGCTTTGCTTGTCACATTTCATTTCAGCTGCTTGTGACATGTCGGTGTCACAGCTAGCCATCTTAGTCCAGTCAACCGGTGCTCAAAAGAGGTGTTTTCAGGAAAAAAATTCCGGAAGTTTTTTTCTCACCGGTTCTATATTGTTTTTGAGGTGCTGAATCCGAATTTCATGTTTGCGCCTTCAAGGATGGTGAGCTTCACAAGAAAAACGCAAAAAACCGTAAAAATTTTGTAATTTTTTTAGTTTTTGACTTATAGCTCCAACATTATGCGTTTAATCAAAGACCGTTTTGTACTAAATTAAAGCAGACAAAACTTCCTATAAAATGCATTTATCAAGTTTAATTATATGACGAAGTATCCAGGCGCTAGAGCGTGCTGAAAAAGGGCAATTTTTTACTCTGGCAAAAACTAGGGAAACGCTCTCTTTCACCCACGATAACTCGAAAACTATGCGTTTAATAGAAAATTCCACTTCATTCAAAGTAGACCAAATTTCCTATAAAATGCATTTTTGAAATTTAAATTCCTCATAACGGGGGTCACGCAGTAAAGCTTGATGTAGGATGGCGTATTTTTGGCGCTCAGTCAAAGCGAGAGGAATGTCCTCCTAAAACGCGACGGCGCGATGTTCCCTTCTTTTATGAATGCTTAGATGAAGAATGAATTAGATAAATAAAGAGTAAAATAATTCAGGAGAAATTACTTTTTACGTGACTGAGTATGAATGTGTATGAACACTTTCAGGACAGCCGACACTAGTCAGTTACCCCTAATGGTGCGGCCATTACCCATTAGAGGTAATCCTGTTTCCGTTCGGTCCCGTTATGTGTTGTTAGTCACAATCCGTCCTTCAGAGCCCCTTCCTCCATCTTTTTTGGAGAGGGGGGAGCCCCTCTTAGCCCACCTGCTCTTGTATTGTGTTAGTTTGCTTAGAATCACCAACGCGTCGTGGTAAAATCTTATGTGGTCTTGTGTTTTCAGTGTTATGTGCGTGCATAATGTCTCGCCCGGAATGCGTCCTTTGTGATAAGCTGTTAGAAGACGGGGCACAGACGAGTGTTGTAAAAGAAAAGGGGTTGAAATCTTTCATTGAAGACAGTAGGAAGAGACAGGATGGCAAGGTTGTTGTATTTAAGAGGATTACACAAATTGAAGTCCATGACAACTGTAGGAAGAGTTAAGTGAAATAAAATTTTATTGCTGCTAATTTGATGAGGAGGGCTCAAGAAAAACCTGCATCATAACAGCTGCGTTAATATATTCCTGACTTTGTTTTCAAAACTCGTTGTTTTTTGTGCGGAGAGGAGATGCCACCAGACTATGCGAAGAAACAAATGAGAGAGCCTCTCTCAGGATGCAATCTGGTGTACCCTGTGAGGAAATTATCTGTCAGAGAAAATGTTCTTAGACTCGCGAAAAATCGTAACGATGACTTCGGACGTTTTATAGTGCGCCGTGTAGAGACAGTAAACTACTTGGTAACAGCTGATGCACAGTATCATTTTCTATGCATGAAAACTCTGCACCAGTCCCCACAACAGACAAGAACACACTGTAGANGACAAGGACACACACTGTAGGCAGACCCCTTACAGATGAGATGAATGCTGCTATGCAATCAATTTACTGTTTTTTAGAAAAAAGTGATGAGGAATGTCAATTCACAATGGACGAATTGATGAATGAGATTAAATGTGATTTTCTTCCTCATCCAAAGACAGTTACAAAACACCTCCTTGAAAAGTATGGCGACGATATATTGGTTACATCAAGTAAACCTTATTTTGTGTGTTTCAAGGCCACTGGACACAAAATTATTAGCGATTTCTGGTTTCGAGAGGTTGAGAAACTGCCACAAAAAGAAGAAAGGCTTCAAATAGTTAAAACGGCCGCTGCCATTGTTGTTGAGGATATAAGATCCCAAGTATATAACGTTACAGAATACCCCCCATCAGATAGGTTTCTAGAAGGAAATGAGGATCTCATTCGTGAGGCTGTTCGAGCATTTACAGACACCGTGGTGGTGAGCAGGAAGCAAGCGAATCTTGAGAAGTGGAGGAAATATCAGTAGCGATTGCACATAGCTTAATTTGCGCTGTGCGGCCTCTGTCATTCGTGTCTCCTCTTCAAATCGGCTTGGCAGCACTTTTTTACAAGAAATATGGTTCTCGAAAATTGATTGATGTGCTGTCATCCCTGGGATTTTGTTCATCTTACAACGAAGTAACACAATTTGAAATATCGTCAATAGTGCGCCCTTCTCTGGGTGTTGACAAACAAGCACTTTCCCAAATGGTGTATGACAATGCCGACTTCAACATTCAAACTATTGATGGACATAACACTTTTCACGCAATGGGGGGCATCCAATGTGTCACCCCAAAAAGTGCAATAGTCCCAGGTCAAAAAATTGCACGATTGAAGGGTATACCATCAGCACAAATGGTTAGAACCTTCGGAGCTGTTCAACTGAAACATTTTCAGAGGAAAAATGATGTTGGCTTATCCGCAATTCAGATCAACGACCTAAGTGCATCGTTCCCTCACGCTGACACAGTTGTTCCATCAGTGCTTCTCCTGCTGTGGCTGTACAGCAAATATGAAGACCTTCCAGGCATTTGTGCATGGATCGGCAATGATTTAGAACCTGAGAAGTGGGGGTGGAAGTCGAACAAAAACGGCTTGGTCCCAGTTACAACCCTGAGGTCTCCAGCTCCGGAGAGACTTCTTCAGCTTATTTCCTGCAAATGCAAGAAGGACTGCCGAGGAGGTTGTGGATGTAGACGTGCAGGTCTCTTCTGCACAAGGCTTTGTCTACATTGTGAAAGGGCATGCTCCAACATTGGCAGCAGTTTCGATAAAGAAGATGAAGACAACCGGGACGACCCCACTGCTGCAATACCACTGTCTGAAGCAGCTGGAGTGACCGAAGGTAGTAATTCTTACAATTTTTTACAGCATTTCTACAGAATTATACCTTTACTATTCACGTTTTCTCTATCATATAAATTATCCAACTCTATTATAATTTTTCCTCTTGCAGAACCGCCATTCATCCCCCTTCAACTTGACCAGCCCGGACCTTCTACTGCCCGAGACGACATCCCCCTGCCTGGACCATCAACGTCTGTACGCAAACGAATAAGACTTCAATAACCACATCCTCTTGTAAAATAAAATAAAAGTATGTTCCATACTTATTTACTTCGCCACTACTCCTTTACGAAGCCCGAGGTTATTTCTAAGTAAAATAACTAACTTCAAGAAATCTCATGTAATGCATACTATGATTTCATTAAAATTCATATTTACAATCAATTAATTCAAAACAGTTGTTTTCAAGCATGATATAGTGAAAGTAGAGCTAGGATGAGAGACAGGAAGGTGGGCGAGGGCGCTTCTCAGCTTTGGCCAGGAGGAACAAAAACTCGCCACTATTCATTGCGCGACCCCCGTTACGAGAAATTAAAATTCCATAAATGCATTTAATAGGAAATTTGGTCATCTTTAATTTTGAATGAAGTGGCATTTTCGATTAAACGCATAGTTTCAGAGTTATCGCGGGTGAAAGAGAGCGTTTCTCTAGTTTTTGCCAAAGGGCGCTCTAGCGCCTGGATACTTCGTCAGAAAATTAAACTTGATAAATGCATTTTGTAGGAAGTTTTGTCTGCTTTAATTTAGTAGAATGATCTTTTCGATTAAACGCATAATTTTGGAGCTATACATTAAAAACTAAAAAAATTATGAAATTTTTACGGTTTTTTGCGTTTTTCTTGTGAAGCTCACCACCCTCGAGGGCGCAAACATGAAATTCGGATTCNTTTTACGGTTTTTTGCGTTTTTCTTGTGAAGCTCACCACCCTCGAGGGCGCAAACATGAAATTCGGATTCAGCACCTCAAAAACCATATAGAACCGGTGAGAAAAAAACTTCTGGAATTTTTTCTTGGTAAAACCACTGGTTGACTGGACTANTCAAAAACCATATAGAACCGGTGAGAAAAAAACTTCTGGAATTTTTTCTTGGTAAAACCACTGGTTGACTGGACTATCTACAGTAGTGGAGTTTGTGTGATTTTAAACAAAATATCCATTAATGTTAAAAAATGTTAAAAAACAGTAATAAATATCTACCTTTTTATTATGTTTGCTGTGCCTTAATCTGTTAGTTTGCTAACTATAGCAGCGTAATACATGCCAGTGAAATATTTTTATTTTGCATGCACTTGTATGTTAGTGTTATTAAAAACAAATAAAATTGAAGAGTATGACAGTCAAGGTATGGGCGCTGTTATGGAGTCTGTTCTTGTCCATTTTATGTAATAGGTGGAATGTTGGAGAAAGAAACCTAAACAAGAGGCTTACGAACAGGATTATTTGTTTAAAATATACATTCAGAATACTGATGTTTTCAAATCAACACTGCTAATGCAACTAACCGTATTTGCGTGCGGTGTTTGGAAAAAAAAACTGGAAATACACTTTTTAGTGACATGTGACGTGTGCGTTTTTATAGCAGTGGCAAAATTGCAGATAAAAGTAGCAGATATTTACTTGCGACAGTCACAGTTGTCACACGTACTAGAAAATATCGGTTAAGCTCATCATTATTGGCAAGGATGGGGATGATTGCGGTTGCATAGCAACTAGCGTGATGTCCTTGGCCGCTGACCATGAAGTGGGAGGGGTGGTGAGGAGTGAACCAGTGTAGTGGGGACATGGGTGGTCGCTGTGTGTTTCGCAGCCACTTTCNAAGTGGGAGGGGTGGTGAGGAGTGAACCAGTGTAGTGGGGACATGGGTGGTCGCTGTGTGTTTCGCAGCCACTTTCCGTTGTTATCTCAGTCTAACTTTTGCTTGGGCGCCCACTCTTCTAGTTCGCTACATCCCCCTTATGGCTGCTCCTGCGATCAATACTTTTCTTTGCCCCTCATTGTGCCTGAGAATGCAGCTCCACCTGGCAACATGGCAATAGTCAACCAAGTTACAGGGGAAGTGAATAGGCAGTACCGTATGGATGGGGAAGAAGGCACTTCATTTTCTTCTTCCTATCTTGTGTAAGTAAAACTAAATAAAAGGACAGAAATTCAAGTACCCAAAGTCTATTCCATCTAGCATAAATATGTGTTAACCCTTACGTGCTTTCACGGGCTTACTATTTTCCTTGTAAAGAACGTATCCTTTTATAGTACTTGTCAACAGGCGCACACAAAGAAGGAAGAGACAGTTTCTCATGTGGTTGTGTGATCGCAACATTTCGCTGGCTTAGGCCAGCTTCATGAGGCGGCGAGTNAAGTGGGAGGGGGGGTGAGGAGTGAACCAGTGTAGTGGGGACATGGGTGGTCGCTGTGTGTTTCGCAGCCACTTTCTGTTGTTATCTCAGTCTAACTTTTGCTTGGGCGCCCACTCTTCTAGTTCGCTACATCCCCCTTATGGCTGCTCTTGCGATCAATACTTTTCTTTGCCCCTCATTGTGCCTGAGAATGCAGCTCCACCTGGCAACATGGCAATAGTCAACCAAGTTACAGGGGAAGTGAATAGGCAGTACCGTATGGATGGGGAAGAAAGCACTTCATTTTCTTCTTCCTATCTTTTGTGTAAGTAAAACTAAATAAAAGGACAGAAATTCAAGTACCCAAAGTCTATTCCATCTAGCATAAATATGTGTTAACCCTTACGTGCTTTCGCGGGCTTACTATTTTCCTTGTAAAGAACATATCCTTTTATAGTACTTGTCAACAGGCGCACACAAAGAATNCGCGGGCTTACTATTTTCCTTGTAAAGAACGTATCCTTTTATAGTACTTGTCAACAGGCGCACACAAAGAATGAAGAGACAGTTTCTCATGTGGTTGTGTGATCGCAACATTTCGCTGGCTTAGGCCAGCTTCATCAGGCGGCGAGTTGTACGACACAAGCTCGTCTAAGAAAACTTACGGTGTTCTTCTATGTCGTGATCGTTGTCTCTTTGTCTTGTGCGAAATTTTGTCTTTGTCTCGGTGTTCATCTGTGCTGACTTAGTTCTTGATTTTTTCACATTTTCCATTTGATTGAAACCTACTTTTCGTTGTCATAGTTGTTTTGTCCTTGGTTTTGTCATTTAAAAATTTGTTCTGCAATTTTATTTTTTAGTTTTTGTATTTTGTTATTTATCATACAAGTGGTATTTATCATGTGTTGTATTTATATATTTTGACTACAGCCACTTTGGGCTTGTTTTTCGTGTTTTTTAGGTCTTAGAGACTTGGTTTTCTGTGACGACATAGTGTAGCAATGGAGTATGTTCGAAATATTTCACTTAAACATTTATTTTCACTTTAGCAATAAAGTTGGAGGAAACCATGCACGAAACACAAAATGGCGAGCTGGCTTTGGATAGCCTCTGTGAATCAAAATTAGAATCGCTGCACATGGAAATGTGTTAAGTAAAAAATATATATAGAGCTCGCAGAAGATATAAATCTCTGGAAATTCTTTCGTTTTTACACATGAAAAATGTCTCGTTTCATGGGGGAATGGCTTTCGAAGTGAGTGCGCTGGCTAACAAATGGCAGCACATTCGTTTATTCTGCTGCTGTATTGTTTATCTATCACACCTTTTTTAAATTAATTTTGTATTTCATATATGCGTAAATCGACTCGGGTTTGAAATATATTGCGTAAAATTAATGTAGAAATATTTGAAAAATACTCTGCAACAGATATGTGGCCTCTTTAATATGAAGCATGCATGCGGCTACGTTAGCACTAGAGAAACCAAGAGAAACTATCCCATATGGTTCAAGTTCCATTTCATTTGAAACACTTATACTAGCATGAATTTTTTTTTGGTACACTAATAAGAGCTGTTTTGTAATGACATAAAATAAAATATATAAGTTATAAATTTTTTTTATGAACTACTTATAATAATGCAGATTTTTGGGTTTATGTTTACCGTTGATCATAAACATGTTCATTATATATCATTAAAGAGAACTTGAATTTGTTGTCACTTCAATTAATAGTATCCCAAATTAAGTTTCATTATATTAGGTATCAGTATAATCTCTGGTTATTTTAATAGTGTATTGACGTAGAGATCACGTGTAAATATTTTTCATTTGTTTCTAGAAGTTATTCAGTATTAATATTTTATTTGTTATTTTTCATTTCTTTCCTAGAGGGTAGTTGGTATTAAATGTTTATTACACTAAAGTACTAAATAAAAATATCCTGGTTTTCTCTCCAATATCCATTGCCGATTGGCGGAGAGATGTCATGGTCAGACGACCGTCAATCTGAGGACAGGAGACAACATAAGTAAGGCAGGAGTAAAATAGAACTATTTTTTCAGACAATTTTCACCACCTCCAGANTATATATCATTAAAGAGAACTTGAATTTGTTGTCACTTCAATTAATAGTATCCCAAATTAAGTTTCATTATATTAGTTAACAGTATAATCTCTGGTTATTTTAATAGTGTATTGACGTAGAGATCACGTGTAAATATTTTTCATTTGTTTCTAGAAGTTATTCAGTATTAATATTTTATTTGTTATTTTTCATTTCTTTCCTAGAGGGTAGTTGGTATTAAATGTTTATTGCACTAAAGTACTAAATAAAAATATCCTGGTTTTCTCTCCAATATCCATTGCCGATTGGCGGAGAGATGTCATGGTCAGACGACCGTCAATCGGAGGACAGGAGACAACATAAGTAAGGCAGGAGTAAAATAGAACTATTTTTTCAGACAATTTTCACCACCTCCAGANGGAGGACAGGAGACAACATAAGTAAGGCAGGAGTAAAATAGAACTATTTTTTCAGACAATTTTCACCACCTCCAGAGTCGGATGTGTGTCCTATAGTTGAAAAGTTTTAATGTTGTAATAATTATGAATATTTTGATGTAAATAATAATAGTTGCTGCAAGATGTTTTTTAAGGTAAATGTGTAATAACTGAAGATAAGGAATATTGAATTTCATTGTATCTGAGAATATTGTTGAATAATTGGTTGAATGTGCTGAAGAGGAAGATTAAAAAAAAAAAAATNGAATTTCATTGTATCTGAGAATATTGTTGAATAATTGGTTGAATGTGCTGAAGAGGAAGATTAAAAAAAAAAAAATTATGTTGAAGCTGAATATATGATTTAAGTAAAAGGTAACAAAAGGCACCCAACGTAATAATTGTCAATTTGTGAATTATCTGAAATGTAACCTCCACCTGCCAGCATATTACACTGATGTTGGTTGTGTGAAGGAAGGGCTATCTATCAGAAGAGCCAACATGAAATTCTCTTTCAATTGTTCACGCATCAGCTGTTTGCGTATGGCATGTTAATTTAATTTATTTCATGTTGCCACACACTGGCTGTCGAAAATTATTTAGTAATTGGCCTGTAACGGTATTGGTAAATATANAATTTATTTCATGTTGCCACACACTGGCTGTCGAAAATTATTTAGTAATTGGCCTGTAACGGTACTGGTAAATATATGCTATACATTTTTATCAATTTGTTTTATATGTACTTGGTGGGAACTCCGTATAATATTGCCAGTCCTGATTCTAAACCGATGTGGGACTGGTGGATCCAAAAGTTTGGCTTACAATGCAGTAGGGGTATGCAATAGTAAACCTGGTTTTGTGCATAATTTCAACACACTGTTTATATGCATATTTTCCCAGTAAATCGGTGTAAAGGCTGTGCTTATGGTAACATGAGCACTTTTGAAAGCCTTGCTAAATTTCTACTTTCAGTCCATTGGTTGTGTATCTGTGCATGGTGCTTGGATACAGAGAATTTTGTTGACGTCCACCCTAATGCTGGCTGATTTCATTTTAATCATCTAGTTTCGCTGTGGACAAAAGAGATTGATCAGGCATTGAGAAAGTATATGGAATGGAAAATTTCACATACTGGTTAAATGCTTGAAACATATTATATACTTGCATGTATGAAAGTAAAAGAGATTTATTCCTTGTATTGTGACTCAGATTGTGTGTATCATATTGCCGGTCCTGATTCTAAACCGATGTGCGACTGGTGGATCCAAAACTTTGGCTTACAATTAGGGCTGAGCAGATACCGGTACTGATGTATAGAAACCGGCCGATATCGTAATTATCGGAATTGTGCGCAATTCGTTCAAATCGCCGATATCATAACCTATATTTTGCCCTAGGAATCTAAGATGATGCTGTTTTCAACTTACCATAATTGGAGTGGCTTAGCTCACTAATTGGTTTTATTAAAATAATCGCTATTTTTAAATTAGTTTTTTACTAAAGTACCCAACTGGCTGCGTTTTGTTTTCAAAGCATAATTAGGCACGTTTTGCACGATTGTTTACGAAACATGTATACAACAAAACAATAGTAGCCACTATTTGCGTTTACTGAATTTTATCTATGTTGGCAAGCTTGCAGCATACACAAAACTTAACATTTAATAAGTCTAACACATATATATATAGTATTAACAATAAGTAATATTTACGATTACCTCCAAAAATATTTTGTCTTAATTGTTTCATGACAAACCGCGAACACTGCGACACACAAAAAAAAAACTTATGTAATGTTGTTTATATGCTGCACATTACTGCCGCCTATCGGTGCCATTCCGACAGTTTGCCTTTTTTTTTTGTTTGTTTTGTTGGTTTGTTTGCTGTTGCTGTAGTAACATGACTGTGTTAGGTTAGGGTTCGAACGTGGTGAAATTATTTACGTGTGCCTGCAATAAACAAATGATATGGCTGGAAGAAAAAGTGATTTGTGGAATTTCTTTGTACCATAAGCAACACACAAGAATGCAAAACTGTTTACAATATTTGCAAAAGTTTGGTTTCGAGAGGCGGTACATCATCAAGGTCCTATAGTACAGTAGAACCTCGATTAACCGTCACCCTCGGGACCGGGACCATGACGGATAACCGAATAGACGGATAACAGAAATAATAATAGCGCCGCTACAACTTAGCACCTAGACAGTGTTTGGCGTGGCAACATCGCAATTCACTGCCTTGCATGTTATAACGGCGCCATTGTAAGTCCTAATTGTGATGATTGCTGCGCAGTACTTAATGTGAAATGATTTTAAAAGAGAAAAAACAAAACCACGCCAGTTCAAGTGAAAAATACTTTATTAAAATATTTTATTAAGAAAACAATGAAATATCAAC
>NQII01002601.1:118538-165513 GCA_002778355.1 Clitarchus hookeri | reverse complement strand
GAAGACAGTGTAAGGGGGGGTGGGCGCGCAAACCCAAGGTCACTGCCCTTGCCGCCAATGACTCACGCACAGTGCAGGTGTGCAGTACAGTCGTCACTACTCATCATAGAGCCTCGAAAGACGATCCGGCTCGGCGCTGACGCGGAAACATACAATTTTTTTGCGCTAGCGGGGTGGCGGTTAATCGAGGTTCTACTGTACCACAAACTTAAAATGGCACATTGAATGTACGCATCATTTGAAATGTTATGTTTCTTTTAAGTGTTTCATTGCTTAATTACATGTTTTGGAGGTTATTTTTGTCTTATAAATATGCTTTAGCTTAATATGTGGTTCCTAGATTTATATTTATCGTAATAGTTAGGCTTATCACTGAAACCAATAAAAACGAAGACNACAATTAGAATTTTATTTAGGTAAATGTTTAAAAATAAATTTTTATTTTTTGAAACCTGCAATGATGTTAATTTTCCTTGTCAAGGCATTATTGGTAAGTTTGTATCGGCAATATCGGAAAAGTATCAAAAACCATAACGGCTCACCTCTACTTACAATGCACTAGAGGTATGTAATAGTAAACCGGGTTTTGTGCATAATTTCAACACACTGTTTATATGCATATTTTCCCAGTAAATCGGTGTAAAGGCTGTGCTTATGGTAACATGAGCACTTTTGAAAGCCTTGCTAAATTTCTACTTTCAGTCCATTGGTTGTGTATTTGTGCATGATGCTTGGATACAGAGAATTTTGTTGACGTCCACCCTAATGCTGGCTGATTTCATTTTAATCATCTAGTTTCGCTGTNACAATTAGAATTTTATTTAGGAAATTTCTACTTTCAGTCCATTGGTTGTGTATTTGTGCATGGTGCTTGGATACAGAGAATTTTGTTGACGTCCACCCTAATGCTGGCTGATTTCATTTTAACCATCCAGTTTCGCTGTGGACAAAAGAGATTGATCAAGCATTGAGAAAGTATATGGAATGGAAAATTCCATATACTGGTTAAATGCTTGAAACATATTATATACTTGCATGTATGAAAGTAAAAGAGATTTATTCCTTATATTGTGACTCAGATTGTGTGTGTGTGTGTGTGCATGTGCTTGTGTGGAGGTGGGGGGGCACGAGCATGCACACCCAAAAAAGCGAGAGGATCGATTTGGGTGGTGGGGGTGGCTAGGGGGGAGAGAAAAGGATGAATGATGGTATGGGTGGGTCCAATGTTGTGTGTTCAGTGTTGTATAGTCTGTTTAATTTATGGCCATATTTTGACTACCAAGAAAGTAATGCCAGTGTTATTCTGCTAATGTATCACTCTTGACACATGGAAGCCATGCTGTTTATGTCAGCTGTTGACATTAGGAGGGACTGCAATGTTATATTGACAGCCAACATTACTTCCAGAAAGTAGGGAATGTTTGGCGCAGCAAAAACTGCAAAATTCAAAATATGCATTTGCGAAAGTTATTTTCCAATTTTTACAGTAAATTAAAATTTTTGAATTTTAAATGTATCTGGTACAGTGTTTCACGCAGGTGCTAAATAGTTAATATTTTTGAGATACTCTAATTTGCTACATACATATTTGTTAAAAGGTATTAAGTATATATATATATATATATATACGTTTAATTTTTTCAGTCATTTAACACGCTTGTGCACACACACACACACACGTGTGCATGTGCACACACACAGATGCGCGTGCGCACACACACACACACAAGAGATTGCAGTGAGAGTGAGTGTTACTGAAGTCTGTGGAAAATTGAATGAGGTATTTTACAGACTCACGTACACATGTGTGCGCACAAACACACACACAATTTAAGATATTATGATTTTTTTTTTTGTGTTAAACTTGTAGACTTGGAAAGAGGCTGGAAACTGGGTTAGGGTGGGTTTATTCATGGTTATTATTTATTTAATCTGTATTTATTTCTTTCATTCATAGCATGCTTTCCTATTTGCAAATTTTAGCAGAACAATTACCTTTAAAGTTGTTTAGTTTACATTATTTTGTTAAATTATAATAAGATTTTATTCCTGTATGCATCACCATCAATATGTTTATGGGTATCTGGTTTAGCAACTTTTGGTAGAAGCTAGCAAAATATGTTAACTGAAATACGTGAAAATGATGCCAAGAGTTTGTCAAGTTTCTGTGAATTGTCACTTCTTGAACATGTAGAATAAATAAGTTAAGTTATCTGTAATCATTTTGTATTACAGGATGTTCACGGTAAAGCTAGCACTTTTGAGACCCTAGTTACTTTTTTCTTCAACCATTTTTTTCCCTTCCACCACTTTTTATAGGATTTTCATGTTTACTTCACACTTTTCTGAAGCCCTGCTAAAGTTCTACTTTTGGTTACCAATTGCATATCCTTACACTACATACAAATATAAACACTGCCATGTGACTTGTAAATTTCAACTGTCAAATGCTTTGTTTACTGTTTTCAGTTGTTCAAATAATTTTGTCATATTTCAAAAACCATTTCATACAAATGTTCACAATTTAGACCTATAACCCTCCCTCTGTGTCCCAACTGGTTTGGAATGGAAGGGGTAAATTGTTTCACTTCTCCCGCTGCTATGGCATCCCCTTAATTTTCTCCTGCCATGAACACACTGGTCTGTTGATAACCTCTTTGCATGCTCTCAGCTGATTGACTGTGTGCGGGAGCACATTCAAAATTGTCATATTAGTTTACTATTTAGAGAGTTTGAAAGTTTGGGTGCAGCTAGCATTCAGTGTTGGATTATTTTTGTATCACACCTTTATTGCAATTTCATTATAGAGTGCCTTTGGTCACCTCTAGAAATGGTGACCAAATTCAAAGAATTTTGTTGATGTCCACACTAATGCTGGCTGATTTAATTGTAATCATCCAGTTTCGCAGTGGACAAGAAAGATTAATCAAGCATATGAGAGAGTGTGTGGAGTATTTCACATACTGGTTAAATGCTTGAAACATTAGATTTTAAACTCACGTGTATGAAAGTGCCAAAGATGAACACCTTACATAACCTATCACTTTTTTATTCCTTACATTTTGGCTCCGTATGTGTGTGCGTGCGAATGTGTGCACATTAGAAAAATATCAATAAGCAATCACACAATATATATGTGAATACAGTAACAGTGGAATCCTCTTATAAGGTTCTTCAGGGGTCCACAAGAAAGGAACACTATAAGAGGGAGAAACAAAAATTCAAGAATCGGGACACCAGAAGATATAAAATTATGCACCGTAATAAACANAACACTATAAGAGGGAGAAACAAAAATTCAAGAATCGGGACACCAGAAGATATAAAATTATGCACCGTAATAAACACATAACTTTATAAAATGAACAGAACAAATATTTTTTTAAAATACATTATCTTTTATGAAATTTTATCTCCTGCAACGTTTTAGTATTTTAATCATTTACTCGTTTTCTAATGACTACATGCAAAACAAGCATAATTGTTCGTGGCAGTTTGTCTCCTGGTATCAAAGCATACAAAATTATCTACAAGCAAAATACGTAATATAAAATCTTCCATGGAAGTTTGTCTCCTGGTTGCAACAATGATTTGGTTCAGAGTAGTCACATGGATTTCTAAATTCCGAGCAATTGCTTGATTAAGTTTAACTTTTCAGCTAATGAAAATGTCGTGTCTTTTCTTTAAGGCACTCATTTTAATTTTTCACTAAAACTCTTTCAAGGACGAATTAATTTTCACAGCGAAAATGTTAATTAGGCATGTGTGAAGGTCGTTTTTTAAAATGGGAAGCGAAGTCTAAGTGAAGCTTGCATCACACAAAGTAATTTAAAAAAAAAATCAAAGTCAAAGGATTAAAAAATATATATATTAATTTATAGTAGGTTAGTTTCCAAGTGTATTCAACTCATTTGGACTGTTACTGCTAAAAAAANAAAATATATATATTAATTTATAGTAGGTTAGTTTCCAAGTGTATTCAACTCATTTGGACTGTTACTGCTAAAAAAATGTATGCCTACTAGATACTGAGCAATGGAATAAAACATATCCTAATATTGCACTGCTGAAAAACTGAAATATCAAAATCTGCAAGAAAGTAATCATTATACATTTAGATACCTACGAACTTTATAAAAACTACCATACTCCATATAGCCAGTCCCATTTGGCGGCACCACCGCACAGTGATTTCAATAGGTGGCTATCAACATTTGACCTCTTCCCTCCTTCAAGGACCCTTGTCAATGTCAGGCTAGATAGTAAACTTGCTGGATGGTGGTGGCATTAGGGCCTCAGANCCCTTGTCAATGTCAGGCTAGATAGTAAACTTGCTGGATGGTGGTGGCATTAGGGCCTCAGAGCAAGCGAGTTGAGCCACTTTCACTGCTTACGAGGAAAGTATGCAGTTCTTCCAAAAATACGTATCAGCTGTGGTACGTACGTGATACGTCAGTGCAACTCCCGTTCGTGATAAATGCGTTAACTGTTATGACATTGCTGCACATGTCAAAATTAGAAANCCCTTGTCAATGTCAGGCTAGATAGTAAACTTGCTGGATGGTGGTGGCATTAGGGCCTCAGAGCAAGCGAGTTGAGTCACTTTCACTGCTTACGAGGAAAGTATGCAGTTCTTCCAAAAATACGTATCAGCTGTGGTACGTACGTTATACGTCAGTGCAACTCCCGTTCGTGATAAATGCGTTAACTGTTATGACATTGCTGCACATGTCAAAATTAGAAAGGCAGCTGTAAAAACATTCACTCTCCCCCCCTTGCTGGCAGACTGACCCTCGACCCTCCTCCTCAATGTCAAGTTAGTAGATTATCATAGCAGGGTGTAGTTTGGGATAAAAACTACAAACTTTGTTTGAACACCAGTGTAGGTTGAGCATCAGGCATGATGTCTTTTCGCCTAGCAAAAGAAAGAAAGAGACAAAGGAAAGCAGGCCGTATTTATGACCTGGGTTTCAGATTGCAAGTATGCACATGCTTCACCGTTCTTGAGTAAAACGCGGGTTACGCAGTACACTTACCAAGCTTATCGCAGGCCATATTTATAACCTGGATTTGAAGTTGCACGCATATACATGCTTCACTGTTCTTGAGTAAGAACGCGGGTTATGCGGGCCACCTAGGAAAACTTTATACAATTACACTCTTGTAAAAAAAAAAGGGTTGGTTTCAAATTGCACCCGTTAATCTGCCTCCCCAAGGATAGTGAACCCACGGATTCTGCGGGCTGACCCCCTGGTAGTAATGTTAATCAAAAATAATGCTCAAATTCTGGTTTTCATTTGTATCAATAAATGAAATTCTATTATCCTGCATACTCTTACATCTTTGGAGGAAAAATAGTGTGGTGTGAATTCTGATCCTTTTCAGTTCCACTAAATCTTTGATGTGCACATGTTTTGAATTTGGTGGCAAAGTATGAAAATTGCTCTTATCAGTGGTGACATACATACTATTCCAGTCAGTGTTTAGAGTGACATTGGGCATTATATCTATGACTACACTGCCTGTTTTTTGTCTTATCCCAATGGAAATGGATAAATTGTGACATGTTACGAGCGAAAATGTTGCAAGGTAGTTTTTTCTAGAATAATAATTCGGAATAGTAGTAAATTTTCAAAGTGAAATCACATTCAATAGAAAAATATTCTTTTTGTTAAGGTAAAACTATTGGACATACAGTAAAATTTTTTATATTAATTTGGGGTTAAGAGTAGTTTCACATGCAATAATTTTTCGCAAAGTGAGTGAGTGAAGAGATTTGGGTGCCTCTTATTAACATCTAGGTCTTGAGAGCCAATGAGGGTGAAGTGAGGTGAGTATGGAGCAGCACCAGAATGAAAGGACGGGGGGAAATGGGAAATCCCCGAGGAAACCCACATACCAGCGTCATCATCTGGCATTAGTCCCACTTGCGAAAATCTGCGAGTGATCCCGCTAGGAATCAACACCAATTCGCCTAGGTGGCAGGCAAGTAATCTTAAGCACTACACCACAGCGGCCCCTTTTTCACAAAATATACGTAAATGGCCATATTGTAACCCACTAAATCTCACATTTTGGGGGTGGAGAGTGTGATCTCTACTTACACTGTGGAAAAAATTATGTTTTTTGAGAGGGGAGGGAGGGTTGAAGCTGGTTACATTGATAGCACGGGGCTTGTTTCAACTGGTGGTCAGAACTGCCCAGCATTATAACTTGGCCATAACGAAAATAAAATAAGTTGTAATGGTGACCTACGTTGATCATGTTTAGCATTTTTTTACACACGTTGTTTTCTTCATTGTCAGAACAGCTCTGGTGGAAAGATACATTGCGACTGCGCTGCTTTTCTATAACAGATTGGAGTGAACTTATACGAAACATACGATATCAACGTTGATTACTCTCTCTCTTGCAATAGGCACCATTTTGCAACAAAGCGTTGGTGAACAGGCAGGCAAAAAAAGATTAAAAAAACAGCAAAAATATCACAAAGTAGAAATTGTATTGAAGAATGGTGCTGGCAAAATCTGGCAACAAATTTACCTGTTGGCAGGTCATATTAATTTACNGTAGAAATTGTATTGAAGAATGGTGCTGGCAAAATCTGGCAACAAATTTACCTGTTGGCAGGTCATATTAATTTACTATTTAGAGAGTTTAAAAGTTTTGAGGCAGCTAGCATTCAGTGTTGGATTACAATCATTTATATACAGTATTTTAGGAGTAGTTGAGAACTGTTTTTAAATGTATCATTTACAGTAATACCTAATACGGTAATAATTGGTTTATATGGTTAGAAGTTGTATTTTATTGATGTACATGTTGAACCCTCATATACTGAAATTGGATGTATAGAAATATTTTGACAGTCACCTGAAAAATAACAAATTGGGAGTCTACTGTAAATAGGTAGTGCAGTGTGTTTGTGTTGACTAATTGCGTTACTCTAAGCAGTGAGCTCGAGAGAGTGCCACTCATAAACAGTGGTTGCTGCAAATATTGATAATCTCAAAGGTACAGTGCATTTCAGTGGCATAAAATAACTGCTGTGGCTAATTGCTTCAGTGAAAAATGTATTATTTGTGTTACTTACTGAAGCTTGTAACGTTGCACCGTCTGGAATGACTGCGGGACGATTACCACTCGGTTAGCTCAATCGTTAGAAACGTGTATAAATAATAAAGTCAGGTTTTTGTTTATTTTACTCTGTACTTTTTTTTATCATGCCAATGAAATTGTTTACATGAACAGCTTCACAGACAAACAAGCAGAGAGCAGCGCCACAGTAGTTTATTGATTATTTACGTCTTGAAAACTTGCATCGTAAGACAAACTTACGAAGGCCTCGGCAAGTGATGGTTGTCTACGGTTTCTGTATACAGATACAGAGCAGTAGGCACAGTGGGTTTTGTCGCAGTGTTTCTATCCCCACTCCTTGCCCCAGGATACCAATACGTAACCGAATAAGGGCATGGTGTGGGCCGTGCAAACCCCTCCCCACGCCATCTGAACTGTTTCGCCTGTAAAAAATAATCAAACCTTCTAGAACAAAAAACGTTGACTGCAGTTCGGAGAGCTTCTATCTTCTAATGCTGACGTGTAACAAAAACTAAGATTTCCGGAAATGGCAAATGTATGCCTGATAAACGAACTACCACTGCCTTAATTTTGAATCCCTATAAAATATTACGAAGCCTCGCAAAATGAAACAAATTTAACCAAGTATCCTGATATTAATATATTGCGTCGTTACAAGCTTGTAAACATGTTCCACACAAATTTATACTTCTCATCACGTGATGTGGTTACTACTGCTGGGGCAAATACGTAATATCCGACATACGTAAATTTTTGTAGCTCGTCCAGTAAAATTTTAAAAATGTTAACAAGCTGAAAAATAATTTTTCTTGAAGATTTGATTCATCAAATCTTAATTGCTCATGTGAATAGTTGATGCATACAGAGCTTCATGCACAGAACCCAGCTTGTGTTTTGGTTAAGACAGTGAACAAATTTTTTTCCCAAAATATTGGGATAATTTTTGCTCCCGCCTGATGAGATAATCTGTAGGTTTCCTAAATTTTTCTGAAGTTGGGGATTTTGCCTACCCCTACATATAACTGTACAGTTTTTTGTATCACACCTTTATTGCAATTTCATTATAGTTTGTCTTTGGTCACCTCTAGACATGGTGACCAAATTCAGAGAATTTNATCACACCTTTATTGCAATTTCATTATAGTTTGTCTTTGGTCACCTCTAGACATGGTGACCAAATTCAGAGAATTTAGTTGATGTCCACACTAATGCTGGCTGATTTTAATGTAATCTTCCAGTTTCGCAGTGGACAAGAAAAATGAATCAAGCATATGAGAGAGTGTGTGGAATATTTCACATACTGGTTAAATGCTTGAAACATTAGATTATAAACTCCATCTTCAAATTTCCCTTCCAAATGTTTCTCAAGGGCAGTAAAATGTACATTACATTAAAAAAAAAAATTTGTAATCTTAGGCTGCTAGTTACTCTGCCGATGTTACGTTGCCACGGCTTGCTCAAAGGTAGAATACGAGACTCAGTAAAAATGGACGCCGATTAATTAAGACAGAAGTTCCAGAGTAGTTGTTATATATTTTATTTATCATTGAAGTTTCACAGTTCACATACGAAGTTCCAGAATGCAGAGTACGAACGTTCACATATAACCATTCAAGTGCAGAACAGCGCCACCGTCGTTTACAGATTAATCCTCGTTCTAAAAACTTGCCCGAAGAAATAACAACTGCTGCTACCTCCTACACCTGCGGATAAATAAAATAGTCTAGTTGCAGATGTGGGGGTTATAGTCACACCCGATGCGTCCTAGGCGAGCATTCTATTACGGAACTGAAGGGCGACTGCCCTCGCCACCAACTGACTCTGAAGTGAGATCGCCGCCGACTGACTCTGAACTGAGATCCAGGGCGACAGGCACACGCGTCTTTTGTGCTGCCTATACCCCCCTCTCCTGAGATAAGGGCCTGGCCACGCACGCGCTCAACACGTTATCGAAACTAAGACTGCACCGTCAACATAAACAAACTTCTCGTACAACAAAACTTTGTTGACGCATTCTGAAAGTATCTAAATAATGCTGATGCTTAACAAAAAACTGAAAACTACGATGTTTGAAATGAAACGACAACAGGACTCCTGATAAACGTAAGTAGCAAACGTCCGCCTGGTAACCTACAATAGCACACGTCTGCCGAATAAACAAACTATCACTGGAAACGAGCCACCACGGCTTTAATTTTGAAACCGATAAAATTATTACGAAGCTTGTCAAAGCTTAAGAAAAACGAACGAAATTGAAACACGTGTCCCGAAACTTGAGAATACTGCGTCATTACAGTCTGTGTGTTCCCTACATTTTTCTGAAGTTGGGGATTTTGCCTACCCCTACATATAACTGTACAATTTTTTGTATCACAACTTTATTGCAATTTCATTATAGTTTGTCTTTGGTCACCTCTAGACATGGTGACCAAATTCAGAGAATTTTGTTGATGTCCACACTAATGCTGGCTGATTTTAACGTAATCTTCCAGTTTCGCAGTGGACAAGAAAGATTAATCAAGCATATGAGAGAGTGTGTGGAATATTTCACATACTGGTTAAATGCTTGAAACATTAGATTATAAACTCCATCTTCAAATTTCCCTTCCAAATGTTTCTCAGGGACAGTAAATGTACATTACATTAAAAAAAAATTTTATCACCTTTAAATTTATATTTATTGCTGAAAGGACAATGTATTCCTCTTTATTTAAATAGTTAAGGTTTAATTTTTATCAGTATCTATAAAGATACATATAAAATATGTTTGCTTGCTTGTGTACTTTGTTCACTCTGGACTGTCATGGTTTTACGGGCTATATATTGAGTAACTTCTACATAGTTTCAGTTCTCATGAATTCTGTGATGGGACTATTGGCAAGAAACCATAATTTACTATTTTGTGCGGGATTGCTCATTTTGATTCTCACACAAAATGGCCAGTGAAGTGAAGACAGCTGAACTGCTTGTTACACTTTAAACAAAGTATTAGTTGGAACACAGAATTTTGTAGACTTCCACCCTAACTCAGGTTGGTTTTGATGTAATCATTTAGTTTTGCGGTGGACAAAATAATGTTTTATTTTTAAGCTGAGAAATTATGTATACTATTTTACATGGTTAAATGCATAAAACAGTTTCTTTAAAATAGTTAAGTTAGGTATGTCTATTGTAGAAAATTTAAAATTCAGTTTCTTAGATGCTCCTGCAAGTAAATGTTAATGTTGGCATTAAAACTGTGAAAATAAGGTTATTTGGTAATTGTGCAATACAGTCTTGTTCGTCACGGATGGGCAGGAGTTAGCAATTTGTGGAATGCCACTTTCACTGCTTAATCATTCGGAGTTAGGGTTACCAGACCACCTGCATCCTGCAAGAGTACTCTTTTTAAACAATTTTTTTGTGCTTGGCCTGATTTTACGGTTTTTTTTTTACCTGAAAAATTGTAGTACATATTTGTGTGTATTTGTGTATGAATTGTATTTGTTTTTATGCTACAAAACTTGTAATAGTGATGTTGTTAACATTCTCTTGGTTAGTCAAAAATCTGTAGTATGTTATTTGATAAACCTGCGTAAATATTAAGATATTTTTTGTATTGCAGTTTGTGTATTAAAATGTTTTGTTGTGCAAAGCAGCTGGTTGTTTTCCTGGTACTTATCCTTCATATTTTATGTTAACTAATAATAGGAACATCATTTAATGTTACAAATTTGTTTTTTTAAATTGTACCTTGAAATGCTAATGATTTGATTACACTGCCTTTCAACATTACCAAGATTAAACTACATATAAAAAAATTTATCTGTGGTGCTAATGAAATTCCATTTTTTTTTTAAATGAAATGCACTCATTCCCCAGAATGAATGTAATTTTTTATATTTAGTGTCTGGTGACCCCTTCGTAACTCAGATGTGTTGTTAAGACGAGTGCATGTGATGACTGCTGCTGTATAAAGCGTCAAAGCCAGGAATGCAGCTTCAGAGTTCTCATGGACACTTAAGGCTATGGTCACACTGCATGTAATGTTGTGGGATGAGACAAAAGTGGCAGATGGAAGGTACAGTGTTTTTAAATTTGGATGGTCAGATGATGAGTCAATGAGAAATTACCAGTTGTGGTGCCCAGCGATACAATCTCTAAATATGCTGTTTAGACAATGTAATTGCACATTTTTATTTTACCATGCCAGTAATTCAGATTTTGTAACAATGTTTACCCACCGTTTTAGCTCATTCAGTAGAAGTCTGCAAGCCTGTGATTTTTAGTTAAAGCTGAGTCTGAGTGAGCCTGCTGGTAAGTTCCAGAAGGTTTTTTATTGCAGCCCAAAAAATAAGCTTTATTCGCCTACAGAATGTAAGGCAGTGTCCCAACTTGAAAGTGTTTTCTCTTTTTCTCTCCTCCTCTTTCTCTCCTCTTTCTCTCCTCTTTCTCTCCTCCTCTTTTTCTCTCCTCTTTTTCTCTCCTTCTCTTTTTCTCTCCTCTTTTTCTCTCCTTCTCTTTTTCTCTCTCTTTCTCTCTCTTTCTCTCTCTTTCTCTCTCTTTCTCCTTCTTCTCCTTCTTCTCCTTCTCTTTCTCCTTCTCCTTCTCCCTCTCTTTCTCCCTCTCTTTCTCCCTCTCTTTCTCCCTCTCTTTCTCTCTCTCTCTCTTTCTCTCTCTTTCTCTCTCTCTCTCTCTCTCTCTATCTCTCTTTCTTTGTGTGTGAGAGCCTGCTGCATTGTGTTTGACCCAAAAGGTAAGAAATAGTAAATAATAAAACATTGTTCGCCTTTCCAAGTCTTTGAATAAATGAACAGTGTTTTTTTATTTTCCCACTTATTTTGATTATACATATATATACAGTAGAACCTCGATTAACCGTGTCTCGATTATCCGTGTTCGCGATTAACCGTGCTCACTATTCCGGGAGAATATTTTTTTTTTTGTTTTTGTAAGGGGTTCAATTTTTAAAAAACGTACAGGCACAACGGAAAGGCATAGGCGAGTAAGCAGGAAGTTTGATGTATATAACTTCCTAGAAATTTCAGACAGGGACCCGGAGAAAAAAATGCAGCCGAACCTTTATTAAAATTTTCTAGGAATTTAGCTAGTAAGCGGCCATACTTTAGTCTAAGAAATTGTCCCCTCTTCTCTTCCTTTTCAAACGGCTCAATTGTTCATTTCACACTTCTCAGTTTGGTTCTGGCCGTCGCTTTACATAGTCCTTCCGACCGGTCAAAAATGAGTGCTAAACGTAAACGTGTCGTGCTTTCTCTAGAGAAAAAAGTATCGATTATAAACCGTGCTGTAGATTGTGGTGAAAGTGCAAAAAAACTTGCAGATGAGTTCGGTGTGGGTGAACAGACCGTGCGTGACTTAATCAAGCAAAAAATGACTTTCAAGTTCATATCTTCTGCAGAATCCACTTCTGAGCTATCAGCTGCGAGAAAAACTATGAAAAAGTCATCATTATCTGACATGGAATCTGCTCTTTTTGAGTGGTTTATACAGAAGCGTACTGAAGGAATTCCAATTTCTGGGCCAATGGTTCGTGAAAAGGCAGAATGGTATCATAAAAATTTGAAAATTGAGGAAAAATTTAATGCTTCCCAGGGCTGGTTATTTAGGTTAAAAACTCGACACGGTATAAGACAGTTGGACATCCAAGGCGAATCTCTGAGTGGAGACTTGACTGCTGCAACATTGTTCAATGAGGAATTCAATTCATTGCTTTCAACGTTGAACCTGTCTCCTGACCAAGTGTTCAACGCAGATGAATCAGGTCTATTCTGGATAATGCTACCCTCAAAATCACTCGCTGCGCAATCTGAATAATCAGCTCCTGGACACAAATCTAGCAAAGAACGACTGACCATTATGATGTGTTCAAATGCGACTGGGACACACAAGCTCAAATTAACCGTAATTGAGGAAGCTAAAAAACCAAGATCTTTTAAAGGAACAGAAATGAGATGTTTTCCATGTGACTATTACAATCGCCCAAAAGCTTGGATGAACCAGGCTATTTTTCGTGAATGGTTTTTCAATGTTTTTGTACCATCTATAATGAAATTTCTGGATGAGAAAGGGATACCAAGAAAAGCTGTTCTTCTGCTTGATAATGCCCCTTCACACCCCTCAGCCTCTACCCTGAAAACAAAGGATGGTCAAATTTTTGTCTACTACCTACCACCTAACGTGACTTCCTTAATCCAGCCAATGGATCAAGGCGTGATTTCCTGTTTGAAAAGAAGGTACAAAAAGATTTTTCTCCGTTTTATTTTACAGGAAAATTACAATTTTGATTCATTGAAAGATTTTCTGAAAAAGTGGACCATTAAAGACGCCATTTTCGCAGTATGCGAGGCTTGGGAAAACGTACCTGCAAGTACGTTAAGACTTTTGTCGGCAAAAATCTTAGATCAAGGTTATGATGACGAAGAAAATATAGAAGAGGGGGATATAGAAGCTTGTCTTGAGCTTGCCACATAAATTCCAGATTTCACTAACGTTGATAAAGAGGATATTGTTGATTGGCTACAAAAAGATGCTAATGAAGAGGGATTCGAATGTCTAAGTGACAGTGACATAGCAGCTCGTTATGGCAGCACAAGCAGTACTCCACCTACACAACAGGATGATTCAGAGGACGATGAGAATGACAATGATGACAGTGTTGGCGGTGAAGAAGAAAAAATTCAGCCAAGTCAAGCAATGGAAGCAGTTGATATCCTCCTGAACTTCTGCGAACAGGAAAATGTTGACTTCCATGACGTCATGAATTTGAGAGAAATTAGAACTGAAGTAAGGAAAACCATTTCAAACCGCAAAAAACAAAGACTCATTACTTCATATTTCAAGCAGTGATAACGTTATAACATGACATTGTACACCCATATTACAGTACATATGTAATTCGTTCAATAAAAAGTGTTGATTAACCGTGGTTTTCAATTATTCGTGCTACCCCTCCCCGCCATTACCCCGAATAATTGAGGTTCTACTGTATTTATGAATGGTCAAAAACTAAACTACATTGGTACAAAGCAGAGTATTTTAATAATATGTGCACACCTAACCTAAACAAACCCTGAACAATCACATCATAATTTTGCAATTATAATGATTGTCAAATCAATAAAATATTCCTAACACCGCTGTAGAAACGAAAGATGTGCGTTTGAATATTGGAGGTTAGACTTGAAAACATGGCTGTTACAGAGGGTAGAAGTGTTTTCACATAGTGAAAATCAGTCTTTCACTGTCCCTAGTTGGGACAGCAGAGAGGACTTTGCAATGTCAAGGGTGGGCGAGAGAGTACTCTCTTGGCTACTTTTAAAAATGCAACCAAAAAAATGACTAGTCTACAAATGACAGTAACAAATTTTTGGGGTGTGCCACATTTTGCATCAGCAAAATCTTGGACTCTGTAATTTATGAAAACTAGTTAAATTTATTTACTTAGCTTCATGTACATAATTTGTAGCTTATAACAGCATATAAAAATAGCACAAAATAACTTAATTTTAATTAATATTTTCAGCCATAAAAGGCAGTTGTATTTAAATAACCTATTCATTATTGTATATTTCTTATTTTTGCGAGTTTTTTATTGACTTTTGTGAAATGCTCAGAAGTGCTGGACCAATTGTTCTTGTTTATATACCGTACAGTTGGAGTTTGTACATTTGGCACACATGCTCGTTATTTTTGTATTGTTATACTTGCACACTGCAGCGTTAAGATTTTGACAAATACAAAATTCTCCTCTGTGACTTGTATTGCTGTATACAAAACTCAAATATCGAGTTTAATGCAATATGTTTTGTGATTACCTAAGAAAATGCCATTATAACTTTTTTAAGTTTTATTCAGTAGTATTTAATGTCATTTCGACTAGCGATCAATTCAACCCACAATTTGCAGTTGGCAGCTTGAACCAACTATGCTTTTACTACATCATATGTGAATCTCGCACAATTATTTTGTGTTTTTGTCTAGTATTTATTTCCCGATTTCAAGTAACTAAGCATATTTCATAAAAAATGTCATGTTTTCGTGCCTTGCGAAAAACAAGTGTCCCTGTCAATAATCTAATTTTTATAACAAACTATCTCGTCGGCGTCTGCATTCGTGACCCTGTTTTTATCCAAATTTTTACAGGAATTTGTGTTCATATACATCTACTTTTTATAAAATTCATTTCGTTAATGAATGTCTTTTTTTTCTAGCAAACATTTAACAAACTGTCCAGCCTGGCGCTGAATCTTAGGTGTATTTGTAGGCCAGTTTTATGTAAATTTTGCTGTTTATCAGCGTTCATTTCTAAATTTCCAAGGAATCCTTTTACTGGAACATGCTTAACTTTTAATTATTTACGTTTCATTAATGAACAGTGTGTGGTTTTCTTTCNAGGAATCCTTTTACTGGAACATGCTTAACTTTTAATTATTTACGTTTCATTAATGAACAGTGTGTGGTTTTCTTTCGTTAACAGTAAAGCAGTCTCATTGGTTGCAGACTGGATGACCTATCATTGATAGAGAAACACTGATTTTTTGTGGTTGAAAGCTATTTCAAGCCGAGCCTGAGCTGCAAGCATGTATTCAGTTTGAGCTCGATTCAGCAGTTAGCGAGATGCACAATGTTTAGCAAGTTGTAGGCAATGGTATGTTAAGTGCAGTATGTATGCAATAGTATGTCAACTAACTTAGTGCAATGTCTTCAGTGTGTAGGGTTGTACATGCCTGTGTAAAAGATCGTTCTTTTATGTTGCAGGTTCCATCGGAAAGTTTTGTTAAAATCATAGCCACTTTTGTGAAAAACTTGCAATCTGTAGATAATTTGGACAGTGTGGCTGCGCAAGTGTTTGGCCAAGCAACGGATAAGCGAACAGCTAAACTGAAGCAGAGTGTTCAGTATTACATGAACGGAACCAAAGATGGATTTCTCAGATACAGGCTTCAAGCATCAGGTGGGAAACGTATGTCCCTACTAACTCTGCCTTGTGTATGTAAATGCAACTTAGCGGCTAAGGTTCATGGATTTGCACGTTCCAACTAACATAGAATCTTTTTTTACACTCCCTGATTTTAATTTATTTTCTGTATTTTACACTTACTTTATTTGATCCAGTTAACTGTTTTTTACAACATAAATTTACCAATTTTTACATTTCTGTACATTTTACTTTTTTNATTTATTTGATCCAGTTAACTGTTTTTTACAACATAAATTTACCAATTTTTACATTTCTGTACATTTTACTTTTTTGTAAATTTTAAATCAATTTTTCCTGGCCTTTGAAAAGTGTTAAGATATTTTTAAGCTTATTTTTTAATGGTTTTAAGTTTTGAAAGAGCCCGGATGATGTTTGGTGTGTGTATGTTAATTTATTTANTTAAGCTTATTTTTTAATGGTTTTAAGTTTTGAAAGAGCCCGGATGATGTTTGGTGTGTGTATGTTAATTTATTTACTGAATAGTTTAGTTTGTTTTCTCCCCAGATGTGTGCGGCAATAGTGATTCGCTTTGAAACATAAACAAAATTGTTACTTCAGATTATTTCTTTGATAGAGAAGTGCATTTANAGGAATCCTTTTACTGGAACATGCTTAACTTTTAATTATTTACGTTTCATTAATGAACAGTGTGTGGTTTTCTTTCATTAACAGTAAAGCAGTCTCATTGGTTGCAGACTGGATGACCTAANAGCAGTCTCATTGGTTGCAGACTGGATGACCTAACATTGATAGAGAAACACTGATTTTTTGTGGTTGAAAGCTATTTCAAGCCGAGCCTGAGCTGCAAGCATGTATTCAGTTTGAGCTCGATTCAGCAGTTAGCGAGATGCACAATGTTTAGCAAGTTGTAGGCAATGGTATGTTAAGTGCAGTATGTATGCAATAGTATGTCAACTAACTTAGTGCAATGTCTTCAGTGTGTAGGGTTGTACATGCCTGTGTAAAAGATCGTTCTTTTATGTTGCAGGTTCCATCGGAAAGTTTTGTTAAAATCATAGCCACTTTTGTGAAAAACTTGCAATCTGTAGATAATTTGGACAGTGTGGCTGCGCAAGTGTTTGGCCAAGCAACGGATAAGCGAACAGCTAAACTGAAGCAGAGTGTTCAGTATTACATGAACGGAACCAAAGATGGATTTCTCAGATACAGGCTTCAAGCATCAGGTGGGAAACGTATGTCCCTACTAACTCCGCCTTGTGTATGTAAATGCAACTTAGCAGCTAAGGTTCATGGATTTGCACGTTCCAACTAACATAGAAACTTTTTTTACACTCCCTGATTTTAATTTATTTTCTGTATTTTACACTTAATTTATTTGATCCAGTTAACTGTTTTTTACAACATAAATTTACCAATTTTTACATTTCTGTACATTTTACTTTTTTGTAAATTTTAAATCAATTTTTCCTGGCCTTTGAAAAGTGTTAAGATATTTTTAAGCTTATTTTTTAATGGTTTTAAGTTTTGAAAGAGCCCGGATGATGTTTGGTGTGTGTATGTTAATTTATTTAGTGAATAGTTCAGTTTGTTTTCTCCCCAGATGTGTGCGGCAATAGTGATTCGCTTTGAAACATAAACAAAATTGTTACTTCAGATTATTTCTTTGATAGAGAAGTGCATTTAAACATACACTAGAACTACTTTTGGATGCCAGCCATGATTTCCTGTAACGGTTACAGTAATCAAAGGTGTACTAATTGTAGACTTTTAATTTATCACTTTAGTTGGTGAACCCTTTCTGCATGTGAAAAACAAACCAAAGTATGTGCAGAAATATTAAATAGTTTTCCCTGCCATTGAACCTCATTAAATTAGCTATCAACTGTTAACTAGCATGTCAACACTTTTTGCTTTGATTGAAATTCTGCATGAACGGTTTGTTTCTCTGTCCAAACATCACACCATCTATTTACAATCAAATCTAAAATTCTTCATTCTAACCAACTTGTCTCTTCCAGACCAAACCAGGTCCATCTTAAATGCTATAGCAAAAAAGACAGTACAACTGTACCACCAGAAGCTTATAAAACTCAGCAAACTATGCTATAACATGTTCTGGGCTTTTTATGCAACTTCAGACTTACACTTCTGAGATAATCTGTCTACCCCAAAGATGACAATACCGTAGACCTAGCTGTAACCAAGTTTGCACCACCATCCACTTGGGCTCCTCTCTACTGCCAGCTACTCATCCACTGGAACAGTTTATTTCATTTTTATTAACATCTCAGATCCAGCTTTTGCCACTTCCTTACCCACCAGCAACACCACACATGCGGGATGGAAAGCCATTAGAGACCTCCAGAATAACAGGGACATAATCATACTGCCAGCAGACCAAGGCTCCACCACAGTAGTTCTTAAGACAAGATTACGTATTTGAAGCAGCCGAACATCTACGGATTCCTGCCAGAAGACCCTGCAGCCAAATTCTGTGACCACATCAAACCGTTTCTAGCATCTCAAGGCTCCCTCCAGGGTCTTTCTCACAAATCTACTCAACTTCTAACCCCAGGAAAAAACAACCACGCCTCTTTTCTACTTACTCCTGAATCTACAAACAACGACCAGCTCTAGGATGCCCCATTGTATCTGGATGTGGCAGCCCTACGGAAAGGATCTTGGCGCTTGTGGATGTTCACCTTCAACCTTGGGTACAGATGCTCACCTAATTCATCAAGGTCATGGCTACTTCTCAGAATGTTGGAGAAATCTTGACACCATCCCTCAAGATGCTTACCTAGTCACTTTCCTTTACACTCAGGACTGTGTACAATAAAATTTTATCCTAACCAAAAACTTTTCAACAGTAAACCTTCCACGCCATTTTTGAGCTGGCAAGACTTGCACTAAACAACAGTTTCAGGTCCCAAACCAAGCACTACCTCCTAATTAAAGGCACAGCCATGGGCACTCACATGGCTTTCTCTTACGCCAATCTGTTCATGGGTAAACTAGAGCAAAACTTTGAGCCACAAGCCAATTCAGCCACACTGCTTCATGCGTTTGGTTGAAATCTTCATTATCTGGGATTCAGCTGAGAACACACTCGTTCACTGCAACAACCTTGACTTAAGCAAGCAGTGTGATCTAATAGCCAAAGCCTTAGTTGATAGAGGTTACCCCAAATCCTTTATTTACACTGATTGAGTGACCTTCAGCCACAAATCTTCAAACAAAGATAAGCAACTCTTCTGATATCCCTATGGTTGGCCCTTATCAGTGCGGCATAAACAAACTTGGAACCATTCTCAACTGTGTACACACTATTTTGACCTAGTTACCACTTGCTCAAACTTGTTCTACAAACCACCTAGATTGGTCTTCAAGTGACCCCCCAAGCTCCAAAACAAACTGGTGCACTCCAAATTGTTACCCAATGCCACATTTGGTAATATCACCCCCAGAGGGTGGTGATATTACCCATGTTTTAGCTCTTGTGCTATGCACGATCTTCCACCTTCTTCAACAGCAGACTCGCCAACCAAACCTATCCTATCCAGGGCAGTTACAACTGTGCAACAGAAAATCTCATCTAGTACATTCACTGCAATGTAGAGTACATTGGCCTTATTACCAACACTCAGAGAATAAATCGCCATAGAGCCAACACCAAACAAGCTATAGCTGGGGTGAATCTAAATTAGCATGAAAAGCCAGTTGCATCACACACAGTATCTGACAACCAGAACCACTTATAATAATAATAATAATGAAGAACTGCACCACATTTAAAATGTCACATCTCACCCTAGTTTGCCTCCTGTCCACTAGGTTCAGTGTGTGCCAACCACCGCTTAAGACTGCAGTGTACCACCACTTACCACCTGGAGAAGCTGGTACAACCAGTGGGTCATCTTGCTGCGCATCCGTATAAACAATATGTTAGTCTTTTGTGTGTTTGTGTGTGTGCATGCGTATATCCATGAGTACTGCTCTGCGAGTACTTGTTTGTCTCCTTTTCAATATGTAAAGCAGCCTATTCCCACCATATCTCATGTTATGTAAGAATTATTCAATTGCGTGTTGGAAGAGAATGTACAATACTATGCAAGATTTTACTTTTGTGATATTGCACGGTCTATCATTCCATAAGGGGTTCTTTGTTTCTTTCGGTACCCACAATGTTAAAACAACTTTAAAAACATTTTTTCAGGCAAACATAAATAGCCAAATAGTGTGCTTGTTTCTGACTCATTGCAGTGATTGTTTTAAATAACCAACTGAAGAAAATTTGCATTTTGCTCATTAAGGAACTTCATAAACAGGAAAATGAACCACCCCATCACTATGTTTGTATTAAATAACTAGTCGGTAGCATTTTATACAGTTAATGTTTTCAGTAACAGCTGCCTTTCCAACATACATTAAAATGTCTTCAAAAAGGTAGTAGGGATTGTATACTGTATTATGTGCGCAGCATGAAGTGGTAGATGTGTTCAATGTTTGTGTAGGTCGACGTGGGGAGGGACATCCTCCTCCAGTGCAGACTACAAAGCCTGTCGTTAATAGCAACAAAGAAAAGGAAATCAATGAAGATCTCGATACGTCCAAATTTGCATCTGAAACTAAGGAGGTTGAGGTTTGTGTGAAATACTTTTAAATTACATAGTCAAAATTTATTTAGAGCTTTTCTTTTACCAAATGATGTTGAAATTTCACCTGTGTGTCTTAGTTGATTGACTGTAAAACGTTTCTTCTAGGGATGTTAAATTTGATTCTTTGATTTTTTGATTCCTTGATACCACTGATTCCTTTGCGTTATGATAAAACTTCGTAATTGAGTGTCTGACTACCTCGATTATTAATACTCGTGAGCAAATGCAGTTAGCTTCAACTATAACTAGGGACTCGTGTTTTTTTTGCAAGGTTTGAAATCCCAAGTTTTCATGAAATTCACTTCAGTTATTTGAAATTGTGAAATAAGCACTTTGGAATAAAGGAATAATTGTGTAAGATTGTCACTGGAGCAAAAAGTGTAGTTGGTTTGAGAGATTAATTGCTGTAGTATGTGCTGAATCGATTTGAGAATGTTTGCATAATTGATCAATTGTCAAAATGACTCAATAGTACTGAATGCGACATTAAAACAGCTTGAAACTTGTGTGTTGGTTTAGGTTATCGGAAAAAGCAATGATTTATCGAACTAGACATTAAAGTTTCTGATAGCATAGTGTAAACTGAATGGAGAATTTAACATGGTTAATAATAGTGATGCAACGAATATTCGCATTCGCATTTCCGAATATTCGCATGTTTTTGAACATTCGCATTTGCGAATATTCGCATGTTTTTGAACATTCGCATTCGCAAAAATGATGCCAATATTTTGCGAATGTATTTGGCAATGAAAAATGAAAATGTCTATTAAATAATAATGCAACTGCTATGATTAAGACATATTTGTATATTAACATATTTTTTATGTATAAGAGTGTATTTTAATGATATTTGGGAAACAGCCTTGCAGTTATTCACTAGATTNTATTTTGCGAATGTATTTGGCAATGAAAAATGAAAATGTCTATTAAATAATAATGCAACTGCTATGATTAAGACAAATTTGTTTATTAACATATTTTTTATGTATAAGAGTGTATTTTAATGATATTTGGGAAACAGCCTTGCAGTTATTCACTAGATTACATAACAGAAACACGCTTTTGATATTCTTTTATTCTTATTTACCTAAGCAAAATTAAATTAAGGCAGGTAATTTCTTAAAAATTCTAAACTATATTATAACACAACTGTATGATCAAATACCATTGAACTGCTTTAACACAAAACAATGGAATAAGATATAACCCAACCTTTTTAATTATACAAATCAACTTTAAATGAGATCTTTTGTAAAAACACTTAACAATATGCCTTTATGCAACCTAAAGGGTATCTTATTCAAATATGTGAGATCCTTTAATGAACTAGTAATCATGTTTAATTGTAAATCAAATCGACTTCTTATGAATAAAGTTAAAAATATATTGTGAAGAAAAACAAACAATATAATAATCTTCTTTTCAATTAAAACAAATATGTTCTTAACATTTTGTTAATTTTAACTTTGGTACTAAAACTAACTCACTAATTATGTAATTTTTAAGATATCCATTAAACATTACTTCTTGAAATCGAAAAATAAAACTATGAAAAATTGTTTATATCTAAGCACAATTAAGTGAAACACTTATTAATTAAATAAGAGTAGAGGAATATTAAACTTCAGAAATAGAAGTTTTGATGCCTTTTCTCCTTGCAGCCTATTTCGGTGGGATGTGTAAAGAAGACCAGCCCCACTAAAGACCCTTTCGCTAGGCACACTAGTGGGTGGTGTTACTAAATATTGCCTGGCTATGGGAGAAATAATGCCATACTTCTTATTATTTACCGCCCACCATGTAAGTGGCTCTGCATCATTTTCCACACGTTTATCTAATAAATATTCATTGATGGTTTTTTTTATCAAAACTTCTATAGGGTTCGTACATTCATTTTCTTATTCTTCTTCACTTTCAATGGAATCCATCAGCAATTTCATGGTGTCTCTTAAAGATATAGATTTCTCTGTCAGACTGGCACTGGAACCAGATGTTTCAATCCGATGAGTAGTCATTCTGGCACGCTTAGGATTTGAACAAGACGATAGGCTTGATTCATCGTTTCCAATTGACTCTAATATATTTTTCACAACTTGATCCCTGGTTGAAGAATTTTTGAAAAATTCTAATTTGTATCTTGGGTCAATAAAAGTTGCCGTAGCAAACAATACGTCATTTTCCAAATGGGAAAATCTGCGACATAGTTCTCGTTTAAGAACTAAAATCGTATTCCCAACGCATTCGTCGGTCACATCAAATTCACCAATTATTTTTTCCAAAGTGGACAATAATGGAATTACTGAGGATACAGAAATATTGGCTGCACTTAGTTCTTTTGTAATTTCCTCAAAATATCTGAGTAAAGTTATTATTTTTTCCACAATAATCCACTCTTCGGAAGTTAGTTGTGAAATCTTGTTATTCTGGGAAGCATAAAGACACAACGAATCTTTGTTTTTCAAAATACGCTCTAACATATACAAGCTGCTATTCCATCTTGTAGCACACTTTTGTATGATTTTCAGCTTTGGCTGATCGATTCTTTCTTGTAGAGCAGCCAGTTCATCTTGAGCTACATTTAAGTGATGAAAATGTGTTGCCATCTTTTTACATTTTGCAATCACTGTTATAACGGAATCTTGTGCCTTAAGCCCTTCCTTGACAACCAGCTGAATTTGGTGTGACGAACAATCAATGTCTCTAATTAATAACAAGGAAATACCTTCTTTCATGTTTGTGCCACCATCTCTAACAATGCATTGCACTTTTTCTTTAGGTATTTCCCAATGCGACAACATGGTTTCAAGTTTTATAGCTATATTTTCACCAGTATGTCTGCCATCGTTAAATACCTTTGCGTTTAACACAATCATTTTTCTCTCAAAGTTTTTTGTTATACCATGACATGTAAGACTCAGCAAAGATATTCCTGAACAAGAATCAGACCAAATATCAGTGGTAAACGCCAATTTTTCAAATGACTTAATTAATCCCAAAATTTTATCTTTGACTTTGCCGTAGAAATTCTCACATATAAAAGAAGAAAAATGTTGTCGGCTTTTTATATTATACGACGAACAAAGATGGTTCAATAGTCTGACAAATCCAACACTTTCGACAAAACTAAAGGGTAAGTCCTCTAAAGCAATCATTTCACTTATGAAATTATCAATTTCCAAAGACTTGGCATTGTTGTTATCCCACTTTTTTGTTTTTTCGACGCAATCAGTCAAATACATCTGTTTCAGGTCGGTTTTCGTACATTGTCGCGAAGTGGAGGCCACAACACTTGTTGTAGAAGCATTTCGCTTTTCATTTTCCCTATTCTTTAAAGCATTATACTCGTTTTTATGCAAAGCTTCCAGGTGATTTCTCATAGCACTTGTTGTTCTTCCTTTGCGCTAGTATTGTTTATTACATATTTTGCATTTCAAATTTTCAGCATCACATATTGTAAAATAAGTCCAAACTTCGCTAACACACGACCGCATCATTTTGAAATATCACTTATCACTGTACAATTACAACAATAGAGTATTTACAAGTTAAAAACAAAACTTAAGTATGTTGACTCGACGCTGCCCCCACCTGCACTATACAGGGTGGTGGATAGCAGGGTACATAGTAATTTGTTACGGTGCTGGCTAACTGCACCTTGGGCTGCTGTAAGATGGGTGACACAAAGACATAACTGGGTTCGGTTTATTCACGCTTTACTTTTATTGTCCAAAGTTACAGTGATCTGTACATATATGAGACCTAGCCCCTTTTATATCTTCTCGGACGGTGGAATCTAGCTATCCCTCGATGCTGGTGGCTGGCGTTGTCGTGCTGTCTCGGTGTCTCTCCCGGGAAGTCCTGGGCTCGATCCCTGGACGTGCAGTTCTCTCCTCGTCGCTCGTCGTTCCTCGTATCTGACTCTCTCGTGACTCCGGCGTAACTCCCGACTCCGTCGTAACTTCGTTGTAACTGTCTTGTCGCTGCTGCTCCGTCGTAAACGTCTCGTAACTCTCGCGTAACTGACCTCAACTGTCCTTCACTCTCGCGTAACTCTCTTAACTGTCGCATAACTGACTTAATGGTCCTCTGTGGCTCCTGTATATATATGTTTCTGTTCTATTTTCCATATAACTCGGGACTTACCCTCTCGTGTTTGCGGTGGGATAGGGGTAGGCGGGGTGCACTGTTTTTCCCCGATTAGTAATTTCTTGTGGCGAGGGGCGATAACATGCCCGGTACTCCCCGCGTTCGCAGCGTCACGTCGTGACTCAGGCAACATGACAGGTGCAGTTGGTTCAAACTCGGGGATTCCTCTGGTCGTTAGGCCATCGGTTTACGGCGTGGGTAAGAATAGCGTCGCCACTACTGGTAGGTATGAGCGGTACGCGTCAAGGTAACCTCAAACTAAATATTTACGAAAACATTATTAGCAGCTAACTTCATTCAGTAAGCCAGCAATCACGATTGGTTTACTTCGTTCAGAGTCGGGGCATATGGGCTACTCTCGGTTTTAACATGGCCGCCCGGCCGGCCAGTTATAAACGCGCGGTAAAATTCGAGTTCGTAGGCGCACGCTTTTGGCGCCATATTTGAAAAACCAACATTCGCATTCGCATTCGCGAATGTCGGATGTGGATATTCGCATTCGCATTCGCGAATGTCGGATGTGGATATTCGCATTCGCATTCGCGAATGTGGAAAAATCGACATTCGTTGCATCACTAGTTCATAACATTAACATTGCATTGTGCAAGTATTACAATAAATTATAGAGACAATAGATGTACCTTAAACATACAAACAACAATGGCACTGTACTTAAATATGAACAATATTGATTGGTTCGGCGCAACTAAATGTTTTGCTAAGCTCAACATCATTAATGGAGAAAATTAAAATCTGAAAAGATTAGTACGTCATTTCAACCAAACTGGCTTTAATGGTGGAAAACACAAATAATTATTGCAGAGTTGATTTGTGGAAGATTTTTTAAGTTCATATAACCTAAAAATTATGTGCAGTTGTAGCAGTCTTGTTTGAAGGAAGTTTTTTTTGCATTTACCATCACCAAATATTTTAGAACCTTAATTTACGGTATCTGAATAGAGGTGGAATTGATTGAGTAAAAGGTTTTGAAATTTAAATCTAGTCGAAATTCTGAAAAATTTATATTTTCACATCCCTAGTTTCTAATCTTTTTAGGAGCTCGCAGCAAAGCTTGTAACTAGGACTGAGCCGATACTGGTACTGATCTATTGAAACTGGCGGATATCGGAATTGTGCGCAATTCATGTTTAAATTGCTGATATTATAACCAATATTTTACCCTAAGAATCCAAGATAGTGCGGTTTTCAACTTGCCATAATTGGAGTGGCTTAGCTCACTATTTGGTTTTATTAAAATAATCACTATTTTTGAATTGGTTTTTACTAAAGTACCCAACTGGCTGTGTTTATTTCCAAAGGAAAATTATGCACGTTTTGCATGATTGTTTATAAAACATGTATGCAACAAAACAATAGTAGCCACCATTTGCATTTACTGAATTTTATCTATGGACGCAAGCTTGCGGCATACACAAAACTTAACATTTAATCAGCCTAACGCATATAATATTAATAATAATTAATATTTACAATTACCTCAAAAAATGTTTTGTGTTAATAGTTTTACAACAAACCACGAACACTGCGACACACAAAAAAAAGCTTAATCTTGTAATGTTGGTTACATGCTGCACATTACTGCCGCCTATCGGTGCCATTCCAACAGTTTGCCTATTTTTTGTTTGTTTTGTTGGTTTGTTTGCTGTTGCTGTTGTAATATGACGGTGTTAGGTTAGGGTACGAACGTGATGAAATTATTTACGTGCGCCAGCAATAAACACATGATATGGCTGGAAGAAAAAGTGGCTTGTGGAATTTCCTTCTACTGTAAGCAAAAGGCTGTTTACAATATTTGCAAATGTTTGGTTTCGAGAGGCGGTACATCATCGAGGTCCTATGGTACCACAAACTTAAGGCAATTAACAGCAGTACACACAGTTTTAGAGCTCAAGGCAGTCACTGTTGTGTGCAGAGCAACAGTCCATTAAAAGGATACTCTAGTTTTGCAGGGCATTTTTCTGTTGAGTAAGGGTGTGCGAATATTCGAAAATTCAAACAGTTGCGAATAACAGGTTATGAATTTTTGCATACAAACTTTGAATACCTAAAGCAAAAATTGTAAATTTTCATTCCCATTTCAAGTGGTTATTTGCTTCATGGTAACTAGTGGTTTTTACAAAGTTTTGCAGTTTCATGCTGTGGCAAATCAAAAATTAGACCCCAGCTTCGTTGTTTACATTAGTATGTTACTGAGTAATGCAGGATTTATAACCAACCACCTGTTGCGTCTGTCCATCTGTGGGTCAATCACGTGACCAACAGTCAATCAGAGGTATTCTATCCTGTCATCCGTCAAAACCTTGGCTAGCTCTTAACGTTTGATGGACGGATGAAATTACACCCTTCTAAGCTTGTGCGTTTTTTTGCCCGTTCATCCAGAGTTCTTTAGAAAGCGTGTGTGCAGTGTTTTGTTTTGGCTAACTTTTGTTTTCATGTTTTAATATTGCTGTATTATGCAATGACATTTCAATTTTTTCCTGAAAATTTATTGATAATTAGTTTTGGAAACACAAATTACTTGTGTAAAATAGTAAAAGCAATAAAATCATGCTTTATATGTTATTTAAAAAAAAAATTAACATTGACTAATTTCTGTTATGTACGTGTGTGCACGTTTTGAGTTCTTATAAAAACAATAACACCAATTATTTTCACTTTAATTGGGGGAATTTTTCAGATCTCTAAATAGTTTTGTTTGTGTTAGTTTGCAGCAATGATCAGATGACCGCTGGACAGACGCGACAGGCTATTGTAAATCCTGCCCAACCTTTTTTTTTTATGAATTTCGTTGAGCTTTCCATTATAGCAGAACCAGGCTATGGAATTGGCCGTAATTAGTTGATAAACATGATAAAAACTATAATTTTAAATAAAACCATTACACACATTTATTTTCACTGTAGCATTTATAGAAATAAAGCATATTTTTTCTTATTGTTTACAGCTGAGAAAAAGGCATGTAGCTAAAAAAAAAAATCCCCTAGAGGTTGTTAATTGCGGTGTGCATTGCCAAAACAAAAAGTGTCTATTGCTTTGGTTCACATACCACACGTCCCTATAAGACACACATAAATTTTTTTTTTTTATTATTCCTTGTGAAATTATGGCATTTTATTTTTGCAAACACATTCACAAGTTAACTATTTTAGTACATTAACAGCATGAGGCAGTAACACTGTAAACCTGAAAAATACAAAGATGTTTTAACATTGAGTTGTGGTGGAATGCAAATTAACAGCGCTAGTAGTATCTCAAGCCAGTTGCAAGCGTTTATGTCAAAACATTTTCATTTACAGAGAGTTTCATCTACAGTAAACAAACTGTTACCATTTCAGGACAGCGGTAGAAATAATTTGCAAATGCGTGCAAACAGTTTGCGGTGCATCAGGAAATAGCACTGCAGCAGCATGCGCCGAACCTAGCGGTTGCAGAATCTACTACCATCTGAGTCGCGAAAATATGCCTATTTAAACTTCACGCACGTAAGAAATAATGATGGTTACTGAAAATAAAACTTAATGACCACTGAAAATTAATTTTCAACACTAAGGAAATTCTTTCCTATCCCGATAATGCGTTTAATTATTTTGCAAAGAACTTTCAGATATTTTCTTGTGGCCAAAACGTATCTATTCCGCCCTACGGTGATAATTCATGCACATTAACTATGCTCATTAAACGCAAATACAAAAATAATTAACTTCAGATAAAATATTCTGACGCCAGCAAGATGCTGTATAAAACATAACGAAAAAGAGCACATGTTCAATGACGTTCACTTATAGTAAGAGAGTCCACATGCAGTCATAATTGCTAAACCTGCTTTTGAAGTATATCTGCTAATAGGCAAAAATAATAATAATTACTTTATAAACTTAATTTAAACCATAAATGTTGTACGTATATGTTTTTAATTACAACTTAAAGTTCTGCATACTATTTTATATTTTCTTCTGTGGTCATAAATATCGCTAATATATCTACATAGATCTGCAACAACTCTTTACATGACCAGGTTGTTATGGAGCAATTGATATATTACTGAGGAAAACAGGTAGTTTTACTCTGTGGTAACGAAAAAACTGTATGTAATAATAAAAAGATGCTGTAGCATATATGAGTGGGTTGACAAGATTGTAAAGATTTGTTGCCAGTAGCTGTGTTTGCAGCATTTATTATTCACGCCTATCATTATACCAATTTTCCATACTTTAGACATTATGCCCAATCTTTCCATGCCATGCCGTATAGTGTACAAATCCTAGTTACAGAAAATTTATTTAAGATTTGATCAATAAATGTTTAAAATTGATAGTTGTTTTTTTTTGACGTGATTAGTTCAGTTTTTGTTAATAGTTAATTGTGCAATTTGCATAATTATTTGGTTACCATAACTCAGGGTTAATTAGTTGGTTCCTTGTTGCAGCGCGACAGCTTGGCCCTGTACAAGGAAGCCACTGCTCGTGTTGCTGGAGCCCCACAAATTGTGATTGACCCACCGACCGGCAAGTCTGCCAACAATGCTGAGGCTGTGAATGCAAAGAAAGACTATGGTTCTGGTGAGTGAACTAGTTGTGTGTGCATTTGTAGGAATTTGCCAAATTGGTTAATGTTTGATGCAAGTTTTGATATACATAACCTGAATACTCACTGTCTCTTATAACTTGGCAAGATTTTAACAATTTGATGAAAGTTGCACTAATGTAACAATTTGATGAAAGTTGCACCAATGTTTACTTTTCGTTTATGTATCCTTCTGCCATCAGCTGATGGGTCAAGATGCAGATGTATGTTTTGTTTACACGTTGTGAGCTGATTGACTTGCCATTGTATTCCTAAACAAATTTTAGGATGTTTCTACACGGACATTTGTCTCAAAAATTGTTAGGTTATAAAAGTGAAAATAGAGAAACCTTTCCTAAAATTTAATGTTACCATTGTTTCAATTTATTACAGATGGCGAACTTGGGTTAATATTTAGTGACTGTAGTTGTAGTTATCATGCAGTAGCAGCTTGGACGTTACAGGAAATATGTCAAGCCTGGAAAAAGGAATTCGGGAACCTACCAGATAGCATACTCATTTCCCAAATAAACTGACTTTTGCAAAGTAGTTGGTTTGCTTTTATTGATATTGTACAGCTCGAATTTGAAATATTTGGCATGGGATAATGTAAGAATTGCTTAAACACTACCCATGAGCGTCTCTTTATTTTTATCGTAGAGTGGATTCTCGAAAATTCGTTTTTCAGTGGACCAACAAAGAAAAATGAAACATCCGGTAAAACAATGAATGTGGACTTTAATTTTAGACCTGAGAAATAACCTACATAACCTCAAAATGCAGGTGTGTTTAAACCAACAGTCCAGAGATGTCATTTGAAACAACTTATTCATGTAAATTTATAATTAAATATTCACTTTAAATTAGAAATTTCAATTCTTAAAATGTAACATAATTTAATTTTTAATGTTTTTGTCCAATGTTTCTTCACTGGCTGAGCCATACTCAATCCCTTGGTTAAATTCGCCACAGCTTTTTTTTTTGCAGCAATTTTTGCCAACCATTACTTCCTAGCCATTTTCTAACCCTTACGATGCTAATGAAACCCGCATCAATAGTTTTTGATAATAATTATGGTGTCAAAATACTGTCTATAATCTTACACCAAATTCAGTTTATAAAATCCTAGATTGTTCGATGTCACAAATTGTGAGATTCGTTTTCATTGTTTCTAACCTAAGAGTGCAGGAATCCTGTAAGAAGAGTAAAAACAAAAGATACTTTCTCACTTGTCAACCTATGAAAGCAGTAAACATGTAAGTACAGGTGAGCCGATATGGTTTTTGAGCCTTTTCCGATATTGCCGATACGAACTTACCGATATTGCATATACCAATACCGATATTGCCTTGACAAGGAAAAATAACATTATTGCAATTTTCAAAAAATCAAAACTTAATTTTTAAACTTTTACTTAAATAAAATTCTAATTGTGTTCGTTCTTATTGTTTCAGTGATAGGCCTAACTATTACAATAAATATAAATCTAGGAACCACATATTAAGCTTAAGCATATTTATAAGACAAAAATAACCTCCAAGAGCATGTCATTAAGCAATGAAACATAACACTTCAAATGGTGCGTTCATTCAATGTGCCGTTTTACGTTTGTGGTACTATAGGACCTTGATGATGTACCGCCTCTCGAAACCTAACATTTGCAAATATTATAAACAGTTTTGCATTCTTGCGTGTTGCTTACGGTACAAAGAAATTCCACAATTCACTTTTTCTTCCAGTTATATTATTTGTTTATTGCTGGCACACGTAAATAATCTCACCACGTTCGTACCCTAACCTAACACCGTCATGTTACTACAGCAACAGCAAACAAACCAACAAAAGAAACAAAAAAAAAGGCACAGGCAGTTGGGTACTTTAAAAAAACCAATTTAAAAATAGTGATTATTTTAATAAAACCAAATAGTGAAACCTCTATTATTCGTTTTTCATGGAACCTACTGAAAAAAACTCAGCATGCGGGAAAACTCAACATGTGGACCTCTCTCCTCAAAAAGTAAAACCTAACCTCAAAAAAAATTATTTTCATCCTTGGGTATACTGAGTTGATTGCCTGTAATGAACAGTGGGCATATCTTAAATACTGGATGAAAAAACATATCTGAATCATTCAAAATAAGTATTGTATTATAAAATATTGAAATGCACATAATTTCGAAAATCCGCCGAATGTTTACATAAAATTTCCTAAATTTCTGCCAAATGTAAAAAAAGGTGGCAAAAATCAAACTAACTTTATTAAAAACAATTATTTAAAACAGAAACGTGCTGAAAATTGTTGAGTTTGACATGTGAAAAGCCGATTTGTTGAAATTATATTTAACTTCGCTAAAAATTCCGTTGCCCGCAAAATGTTTTTAAATTTCGCCAAATTAAACAACATTCGCCATCTTGTATGACAGTTGATATCACTGCATTACTCTTTTAAAAAGTTATTAGCGTAATTTTATCTTAACAGAATTAATCAGTGAAAACATATTGTTCCCCTTTAATGCTGGTAATTTACATGGTTATTTACCGTACTGATCTAAAAATTATTACGTTTCCATTGTGGAACAAGAGGAAAGTTCAAATCCGTTCGGTACATTATGAATCTTTAGTTCCGGTCCGTACCACATTTATTAAAAATACCTGCTTTATTTGCGCGAATATTCGTTTGCTGACTTGAAACAAATGAATGCCTGCAATTATTATGTTTTACCTGTTTTTCGACGTGAGTTATTTAAAAACAAATAGTGATTGCATTATCAAAAATAAATTACGCGGTGGTTAACAATTGCAACGTTTCACGACAACTCGTGTATACTAGCATTTGAGGTTAGGTAGTGTGTGTTTACCTGCTCTTGGCGCTACTGAATTTTGGTAGTACCGGTTTTAAGATAGTTTTTTCACAGATAAACAATAGTTCCGAATATATTTTGGTTTTCGGACAGAATATCTGATTGATGGATGCGGGTTAATTAATGATTTAAGGGCATAGCATGCAGGGTTTTTTTAAACATTGTTTATATAGGATATTTGTTGGGACCATCCAAAAAAATCGGCTGATACGGGAACGCAACAACGAGATTTCACTGTAGTGAGCAAAGCACTCCAATTTTGGCAAGTTGAAAACATCATCTTCTTAGGGCAAAATATTGGTTATAATATCGGCGATTTAAACATGAATTGCGCACAATTCCGATAATTACGATATCGGCCGGTTTCGATATATCGGTACCGGTATCGGCTCAGCCCTACATGTAAGATTAACAAGTGTAGTAATAGATCACTAAAAATTAATGAGGGAAGTAAAAAGTACCAGTTGTCGACTATCAGTGTTGTTTTATATTCACGTAGTGTTCAAAAATGATTGATGTGTAATCTTTTGCGAGTGTACTGTCTGTTTTGATCGGACGTTACGGGAAAACAAACAATCGGCGATTGTTTATATAAGAATTTTGATGGACCAAAATAAATAAACATGAAATACGGTAAAACGTAAATAACTGTAACAAATAATCCGAGAATCTACTGGAAAACACATTAGGAATGAGCTTGGTTTACGGGAAGGGCGTAACAATGTGGCGTAACAATTTTAGGCTGAATATAAATGACTAGAAAGCAAAAATACTGCCCACAGAAATAGGTTACTTTCAAAATTAAATAGAGCTAGCAGAAAAATAACTTCGTATCAGTTTGTGTGTTTATTTTTCAAACGAAGCTAATATTTCACTGCTAATAGTGTGGGGAGCAGGCTAACAAATGCACGGCAGGAAGTGTGTTGGGATCCGAGCATGCTCAGCAACAGGTAGCAGCGTGTTGGCCTTTTGATAGTCTTTTTACAAGCTAACTGGCTTGGAACTACACATGTTTGAAATATATTTTTTCAAATTATTTGAGGGAAATGAAATTTGAGCAATACCATGCAATATTTCTGTAGCCCTTTGAACTTAATATTACGCACGAATGGATGGCATGGTGAGNCCTGCAATATTTCTGTAGCCCTTTGAACTTAATATTACGCACGATTGGATGGCATGGTGAGTGAGGAAACAATGTCAAATGAACTCACAATGGTTGAAGTTACTTTTAATTTGAATAAGGACCATTTTGAACACCTATACATTGCAACTTTAGCATGAAGGTAGTTTGTAGAACTTGCAGCTCTTTTGTGACCACACAAAATTAAATTTTAATTAGTCTAGGAACTCTTTCTAGTCTGCATATTTTTTTCCTAGTCTAATGTGCACCCATACGGCTGTTAGAATAACCATTGTAATATTAATTTTTATNTAACTGGCTTGGAACTACACATGTTTGAAATATATTTTTTCAAATTATTTGAGGGAAATGAAATTTGAGCAATACCATGCAATATTTCTGTAGCCCTTTGAACTTAATATTACGCACGAATGGATGGCATGGTGAGTGAGGAAACAATGTAAAATGAACTCACAATGGTTGAAGTTACTTTTAATTTGAATAAAGACCATTTTGAACACCTATACATTGCAACTTTAGCATGAAGGTAGTTTGTAGAACTTGCAGCTCTTGTGTGACCACATAAAATATAATTTTAATTAGTCAAGGAACTCTTTCTTGTCTGCATATTTTTTTCCTAGTCTAATGTGCACCCATACGGCTGTTAGAATAACCATTGTAATATTAATTTTTATTNGTCTGCATATTTTTTTCCTAGTCTAATGTGCACCCATACGGCTGTTAGAATAACCATTGTAATATTAATTTTTATTTGTCAACACACATACAGGATTTTAAAAATAAATGGCATGTTAGTTTTGTATACATGAAGTTGCCATTCACTGGCTGTCAAAATTTTGCCAAGTTACATGAGAGAGAGAGAGAGAGAGGAAGGAGAGAGAAGTGTGAAAGAATACATAGTGAAAGATGAATAATATGTCTCCGTAGTGTAAAACCAATTTTACTGGCAGCTCGTGTGGTGATTTTTTAAATATAGTTTCCGTCAAAATTATGTGTAACATGCCAGCAAAATGCATTATCTTTTGTTCGGAATGAGTGTTTTCATTCTGGAGGTGTGTTCACTCATTGCTGCCTAGATATCAAAACTCCAAACTATACAGTAATGTGTAAAGTAAAAAATGGGATAGTTGATGCTTAATATTGTTATTGTAACATATGTTTAGCCTATATATCACACTTGTGCAATGAAACGCAAGTTTTTATAACTGAATATACTGTATTTCACTGATGTGTGATGCGTAGTTTTCACTGTTTCTTTTTTGCTGTAACTCCGTATCACATACGCGTCACATGCCTTAGAAGAGATACAAACCCCGACCGGCTGCCACCCGGGTCAGCATTCGACCTCCTGAGATATGGCGGACGTCTGGAGAGCGGAATGCACCTCATGAGAGAGAGTAATATATATATAAACTGCCCCCGTTTAGCAGAATCCGGCAGAAAGGGAGACCAGTCTGTAACGCTAGTGAGTTAACCCTAAGCTGGCGGCAGATACTGCCCGTACACAAAGAAACTATCTCGTTTCCAGCTTTACCCGAGAGATTGCAGCTAGTGCCGCACTGCCCAAGAAGGTATGAACCATCCTGCCGGAGTCGCCTGACAGCCGAAGGAACCTGAGACATCCTCTGGCCAGGTGTTTAAAAGGCCCTGCACAGCTACAAAACGGCAGTTGATACAAGCAGCTTACCTTGGCACCAGTCGTACTAAGGCTCTCTGCTCAGCTATCACCAGTGACCAACGTCGGACAAGCACATGCTGCAACCCTGAAGAGTTGTCGTTCCCCCCACTTGAAACATGCCGTCAACCCACACCACTCCATCTCCATCTCTCAGGACAACAAAGCTTTAGTTCAAGTTCTAACGACTACCTAATTTGTTGCTCTAGCTCTTCAAGCAACACCTTTCAGGATGGCTCTTCAAGCCGTTAGGCCCCTTCACCTCCCTTAAGTTAATCAGTGTATTGATTCAAAACAGGAGAGTATGGGTCACCATGTTCTATTCTGGATGGAATAAAACACTTCTATAGTCAAACCACCGTTTGTGCCTTCTTGAGTGAACTGTACATAGTCCTTTCTGGTGTCGCCCCACAAAGGATGAGGCAAGATCACCCTCGTCAGTTAACCCACTCCATCCATCGTGTATAGACCTGCCGGAAAAAGTGCCAGATCTGACGAGAAGGGTTCTACCCATTTTAGATTACACTTAGCTAGGGGAATCGTTGCCTGCCACCCCAATGCAGATGTAAACTGGTAAATGCAGTTCACCCATAGAAGGGGAAGTAAATGGAGTGACAGAAGGGCAACTGTTGTCCTCACCAAGAAACACACTGCTCAACAAACCTTCTCCAGTCTTCAACATCTTAACCCCCCAGGAGCGAGCTCATGCTCCCCGTCAAGTGTTGAGGCCTTGCCTCACCCCTTCCCTCCCTCCTCCAATCACTTAATTTGCTTGGTCCCTTGGTAAAGACTCCTGGAGCTGCTCACCCCGTTGTCAAGTACCTCCACCCAACCCTGCGGAGCCAGCCAACCGCCAGAGCCATCCAGTGAACTCCGCCACCGCGAACCAGCCTGGTCAGGAGACAGTACCCTGGACCTTCACCGGCGAGTGCTCGGCCCACAGCAGTAAGGCACGTCAAAGGTAAGCCAGCGGCCCTGCTACGCCAAACAACCGAAAACATATGCTAGCCCAGTTGGACTACGTACCGTGTAGACGGCCTACCCGCCCTACCTTATTCAAGGGATCAGTTAAAGACAAGCACCAGATCCTGCAGACTGCACCCCGAGCCTGTGTCTGACCTGATGCATAACAAAATCCTAGGAGACTCAGACATGCTCCACTCCCTCAGGCTGTCATTCGTCGTGACATAAACTTTGCACGTATTATACCAATTTCCACCTAAAAAATATTGAGTGCTGCCATTAAGTAGGGGAAAAAGTTGAGAGTGGAACTTTGAAATAATTGCTGCAAAATGGTGAATAAAAATATGTATTTATGGCCTATTTAAAGTACATATTTTATTTCCAGCACACTTTAACAATATTACTCTATAATGGAGTATGTGCACAGTAAACAAGAAAAATTGATTTAAATACAATATTACACATGCAACAAAACGCTGACATAAATACTTGAATTATAAGATGTCACAGAGTTGACTGCTCACCATGTTTACTTTGCGTCTGCTTTGTCCGAATTGGATTTGTTGTGTCTCCTCTGTTTTGTTTGGCTCGCAGTCACTCTTGCCACAGAATGTCATCCTCATTGCCGTTGACTTCCGAAGAGATGCCAGTTTTATATTTTTAATGATGTCACTTATCAGAGTTCAACTCTTTCACCCATTCACAGATCATTGGCAGTGACTGCTGCTTCACTTTCCTGTCTTTTGCTGCCTGGGGTCAATTCTTGAGTACCACTTGCCATCCACTCTGAATAATGCCGATAGAGATAGTCCTTAATGGAATGTTTATGCCAACAAGGGGCTGCAGGACCGATGCAAGGTTGCATGATATGACTGCCGACATCAGTCTACCCCTCTTGCAGGACATGCTTAACCTCTTCTTCTAGATAAGACCAAAAACTGTCCCACACTAACTAAGCTAGTTTTTTTTTCCATTCTCTTATTCACGTCTATTTTACAGGTTTTCTAGAAACTTTCTTTCTATATTGGTTATAAACGCCAGCCAGCATAAATCGTTTTTCATTTGTATTTTTTATGGATTTGTATGCATGTATTTTTTTTTTTTTTTTTCGTATTGGCGAGGGCTGTTATCATGTTATCCAGAATTATGTGCGGCAATGTCATAGTACTTAATATATTTATCACGCGCAGGAGTTCAGCGGCACCAAATGGGACTGGATTTATGAAGTATGGTAGTTTTTATAGAGTTTGTAGGTATCTAAATGTGTAATGATTACTTTCTTGCAGATTTTGTTATTTTAATATTTCAGTTTTCAGCAGTACAAGATTAGGATATGTTTTATTCCATTGCTCAGTGTCTAATAGGCATACATTTTTTTTTTTTTTTTTTTTGGCAGTATCAGTACAAATGAGTTGTGTAAATTTGAAAACTGTAGACCACTATAAATTCATTTATATATTTTTAAATCCTTCGACTTTGCTTCATATTTAAAAAAAGACCTTCACACATGTCTATTAACCGCGCTACTTTTAACCAGTGGAAACTGGGGGAATAAGAACAAAATGTTAATGAATTTGAAAAGAATACGTGAGAAATGTGTGTGTGTGTGCACGCGCACAAGTTCCAGAATAGTATGTGTGTGTGCATAAGTTCCAGAATAGTATGTGTGTGTGCATAAGTTCCAGAATAGTATGTGTGCGCTAGTGATGGCCTGATAGCCGATATCCGGTATCGGATATCTGTATTATCAGTACATTTACCATTATCCGAGANATATCCGGTATCGGATATCTGCATTATCAGTACATTTACCATTATCCGAGATCAGCACTAAAATATCAGCACATCAGTAATGGCCATTCTAACCTCAAGTATTTTCTCTCCTCTGCTGCACACTTAATTTTCTCAACTCTTAACATCAGGCTGCAGCAATACAACTAAAAAGAACATCATTAATTAAAAATATCAATATGCAATAATAAAAAAAATTCTATACGATAAAAAATAATTAGAATGTACATGCCCATCATTATTTTTCACTTCACGGATTACATTTTTATTTTTGGTAAAGCAGTCTTATGTTTGACGTACGTTTCTCAAAGTAAACAAAATTATCGTGGCTTGTTAGCATAGCTTTCATTCCTGTCCTTTTACATATTTTTTGTAGACTAGCGACCTTCTTGCAACTTTAACTTAGTTTGTAATATGTTTTAGTGAGCTGTAATTTTGTATAATGTTAAACTATTTTTTTTTTGATGCTTTGATGTACCGGGCATAAAGTAAATCTCACTTAACAGTAAGTCTATTTAGCTTATTGCAAACAAAACTTTTCCAGGCAGCAGTTTTCTCTCAAACACTTTAGTGACAAATGTCTGCTTACAGTATGATAAATGAAAATATTGGTTTACAGGTATCGGATCGTTAAAATCCTAAATATGGGAACCTTCATCGGTATCGGGTTTTTTCAGTATCGGGCCATCACTAGTGTGTGCATAAGTTACAGAAATGTGTGTGTGTGTGTGCGCATGCATAAGATACAGATAAGTACGGGTGTTTATGTTGTCAGTTTTTAATTTGTCTACACTGTACTGGCAATTTTTCAGCACATTATATTTTTCATCCATTTTGGGTTTGATTAAACATTTATTCTTATATTTGCAGTCTTTCCCTATAGTTCCTGAGCTGATACAACTTTCTTTCTTGAAGATATGTGTGTTTCGCCTGAAGCTCGCAACTGCTTTCTTAATTTTCGTTCCCATTCTGCAATGCGTGGTACCTTACTCTTTATATGATCTTGGTTAAAACCTTCCTCGCACGCGCGCACACACACACACACACACACACACACACCCGATTCACTCATCGACATGTTATTTAGCCCTCATATTATTATAACTGATTATAGTTCTTTGTAAATATGACATTGGCGATGTTGACAGAAACATTTACACTGTTATCCAGTGTTGTCAACTAGTTTTTCTCGTATGTATTGCCTTCAGATACATTTATACACGTAGCCGGGTACTAATATATTTTCTGTGAAGAAACAAGAGGTGACATTCATAGCTAATAAAATAATCTGAAGCAATATTCCAAATATATTAAGAGCATTACCATTGACAAGACATGAATCGATAGGTCGAAACAAATACGAATGAGTATGTTGTACTTACATTGGGAACGCCTCCTCCAATGGCATATTGTACAAGCATACTTCATACCTAAATATATACTGCAGTACAGCATGTAGAATGGGTATAAGAATAAAGCTCTCACCTTCGCAGCAGTATTGATGTAGCTCCAGGAGTTATACCCATCTTGCATCATACGTTGGTGCAAGATGGCTGTATCTCCAGGAGATACCTTCATGTTTCACCAAACAACTGTGGAAAAGTGTGGGGAGTAGCTCATCTGCCCACACTATCAGTGCAGGGAGGTGCCTCACTGTCGCTCCAATGTTTGTTTATGGTTGTTATCCACTTAACTCATTTTCTCACAAATGTGGAGCTGCCTCTTCCTGCTGCAAGCCCTTTATAGGGAAAGAACAATTTGGAGAGTTTAAAGTGAGTATTCCACTCCCACATATGATGAAACATTGTTTTTTTTTTTTTGTGTGCAATTCTTCTAAGGGTCTAGTTTTGTGTTACGGTATTGCCTACAGAATTGCTTTGAATCAAGTGTTGATCACTATTTGTCACCACACATATTTGTCTTACTGGGGTTCCATGTCTTGTATGTGTTTATTCTCTGTGTGAGTATCTTGTCTTTGTGCTAGTGTTATGTGTGATATGTTTGTTCCACTCATCGATAGGTAGGGCGTCTATCTGTACTTACTTAGCAACATCAAAAAACTCTCCAAACCCAACCGTCAATTATCACTTTATCCTATCTGTTATTCTATCTGTTCTGCATTCTTCTTTTTTCTCTCTCACTGTTCCCCTATACAAAATTTGTTTTATTTTTTTATTTAATAATTATTCCGTATTCTTCACAGTAGACTTACCTCTTTTTGATAGTTTATGTAAACTTTGTCTCCAAAATTATTAAAAAGGTTCCCAAAAGTCTCTAAAAAGTTGCAGATTGTGGTTTTGAAGGGCTTGGTATACACTTTATGTGCATTTGATTCACAGATACCAAGACTGCTCCAACTGTAAATGGATCTAATCATGTATCAAACTTGCTGATCAGTTCATCCAGTTCCAGTAGCAGTTCCAGTGCTACTTCACCTAGCCGTCTCACTCCAGATGCTAACTGGAACAAGGTATGTAAATAATGTTAACCAATATTGTTACTCTTTCAGTATCAAGTAATTTTCTTTTCTTTGCTGTTACATAAAATTGCTCCCTTAGAAATCATCCACACCTCTTTCCAGTCTGTGACCATGTCAGCATCATAAATTCTTTCTTATGTTGTTCCACCATTTACCAACTTTTTACTTTTTGTTCCAAACTGTTACTCTACTTTGCACTCATTCATTAACTGTACTTCCTCCTACCAGCGTTTTTCAAGTACAGCATTCTAGACAGTAACATCGCTTCAAATTTTTTCACTGTTCCCATGCCTTCTTAGTCCTTGTCTTGGAACCCGCAAAGCCAAAACGTGTAGAAATGGGCCCTACTCCAGACATGCCTTCACAAATAAATTTGATGGGAGGGCGATATCAGTCAGCCTTCGCGAATTTCAGCCAATGGTAGCAGAGCACTACCTATTTGTTTCTTCCTTGCGAGTGCAAATTTGATGCTGCATGGAGGCTATCTGCCACATTTCAGCCAATTGCGAAAGGAATGGGGAGAAGCAAGGATGCTGCACTTGTTGCTATGAAACAATTTCCCCTCTTGCCATGCGAGTAAGGGGAAGAAAGAGAACACTGCACTAGCTGCGAGGCATCCAGTTCTTTTTCTTCCCATCAGATGTGCAAGAGGCAGAAGCAATATTACCTATGTCCGTGATGGAAAACAACCCAGCATATATGAAGCTAGCTGAAGTGAGAATAGAATGCTTCCTGCCCACTCAAAAGGCATGTAATGGGTGGAACCAGTTACACTGCAAAGTAACCGGCAAACAGAAGAGTACATATGTTTGATGCAGCATTTATTGATGGGCAGTACACTCCTCATTACTGGACGTATGCATTAACTAACCATTTAAGTGTAATCTGCTCAGTTACAGGTGCTGTTATTTTTTTGCCATCATGTACCTAACCAATTACAGTAAACTCCCGAGCCTCCCGATTTTCCAGGTAATGACTAGGTAAGGGTTCAGGGATAACCAATATTCACAGTTAAATGTCATGGGGGGAAGGGAGGGGGGGGGGAGTTTGCTTTAGGCCTGCATACTCTACACGTAGGTTAAGTAAACAAATAAAGTAGTGTTTTATAAGAATTAAATTTTTTGACAGCCAGTGTGTGGCAGTCATAAATGATACAGGATTTTGTGTATGTGAAGTTAATATCACCTGATGCGTGAACAACAGCAAGAAAATTTCATGTTAGCTATTTTAACATCATACATTTGCACAACAGGCATCTGAGAAATATGTGGGCAGGAAGGAGATCGTAGACAATATGTCTATGCATTTCATTTTATAGTGTTACAAAACAGCTGTTAGTAGTATAATAAATGAAACTTTGTTCTAAAATATTGTGTAGGTGTTTAAATGAAATGAAACATCGTTTGCAGTAATTTAACTTCATTTGTCTCTTCTTCCTAGGCCGTGCTAGTGCTTGCTGCTAACGTCGCCACGTGCATGCTTCATATTAATTAAATAGGCCACACATCTATTGCAGATGTATTTTTCCAATATTTCTACATTAATTTGTTTTAAATTATTTCAAATCCAAGTTGTTTTGAGCCTACACAAGATAAATGCACTTTTAAAGGGACGTGATAGATATACTTTTATTACGGCACAGCAGCAAAATAGGCGACTCTGCTGACCTCTGTTGGCCAGTGCACGGGGCTCGCTTCAGAAACCACGCCGCCATGAAATTACTCGTTTTACATTTATGCAAATATACAAATGTATTCTCAGAGTTTTTAAATTTCTGAGAGCTTTATTATATTTTAATGTAACATATTTCCTCTTGAAGCGATTCTGCTAGCTAATAATTTGAATTTGGCCTGCAACTGCCAAGCCTTTCAGAGTCCGGCTCGCTGTTTTTTTTACTCCCCTCCCACTTCAGCAATAAAGCCAAAATAAATGTAATTTGTTTATTAAAACCACACGTTTGCGATCAAGTTATTTTTGTGGCAAGTTATATTTCTGTTAATGTGATATTTTGTCATCCAGTCACACTCTGTACCATGGTTAATTTATAAATAGCCTCTTTGCGTGTATTAACTACTGTAAAATACCCGATCTCACCTTTTTGGCAAGCAGATGCCACTTTCAATCGTGAAATACTTTATTGTTATCAGTGTTGCTGTGTGACAATTTCACAGAATTCCTAATGCTTCCAAATTTCACATATATTTACTGTTAAAAATGTGTGTAAATAGAGAACACAAAACACTTTCAATATTTAAAGAAATCAGTACAGCATTACTCTACTGCACCGTGTAATTAACAGTGTGCGAATGGCCAGGGTTATTAATAGCAATGTGTGGCTGGCGGCAGCTGTTCAATATTTGACTTTGAACTGGTGGCTCGGCGGTTAAGCTGCCCCTGGTAAATTGGGAGTTTACTTCATTTACATAAGTCGTACCCCAAGTATTAAGGAGAATTTCTCGTATAATATTTGTGGCCATTATGCAATGAAATACAGTAGAGCACCCCTCAACCGGAATCGTCGGGGGAAGGGCTATTCCGGTTGAGGGATATGAGGGTGGGATGGTGTGAAAAAGTAACACATTTTTAGTCTGAACTCGTGTATATGTGGCACGTAATTTTAACTTAAGAAATTGATGAGAGTAAATTATTAGTTTTATCATTAAAGTTACAAAACCATTAAAAAAAAAACCCTGTTTATGAAATGTGAGTCTTAAAACTCCCAGCACTGTGTGAATGACCTTCATTCTCAACCTTCTAGCAGGGATTCTTATCTCTTCGCACTTGTGTCTGGCATAAGTGACATCTGGATATCATGTTACTGTTTGTTGACCTTCATGTGATAAAACTTCCTGAAGTATAGTCAATTCCATTGAAAGTCTTTCTTTCCCTTACTGCATGGCACGTCGGCACAACATACATTTACAAGAGCAGGACTGACGTATTATAGACCAAGTTCACCAAGTACCGTATTTCTGCGTGTGTAGGCCGCCCATTTTTACAAAAAAAATTACAAAAAGTGGGGTGCGGGTTATTTACGAGATATTGGCATTAAAAAATGTTTTCCCCCTAATCCATGTTCAGAAATTTGTCAACGAACAATATGCTCTAATGTTTTAACTTAGTTTCTAATGAAGTCAAAAAAATAATTAGAAATGAATGGCTCATCATGTGTGTTTAAACGTGTATGTTTCGCAGCATACTTTAGTCTGCCTGTCATCGACTGTTCTGCTTTGTATCACCTCCAGCCGCCATCCAGCTTGCATGCTTCTTTTCTCTTTTTTCTTTCACTCTCTCTCGCTTGGCGTCCTTCCTTTCGACTACCACCCCCATTCCTCGGCCTCAACAACAGCCATCCAGCACCAAGCAAGCTTGCTCGGACCCCCCCCTCTCTCTCTCTCTCTCTCTCTCGCTCTCTCTCGCTCTCTCGCTCTCGCCTCTATCTCGCTCTCCTCGCTCTCGCTCTCGCTCTCGCTGCTCTCGCTCTCGCTCTCTCTCCTCTCGCTCTCTCTCCTCTCGCTCTCTCTCCTCTCGCTCTCGCTCTCGCTCTCGCTCTCGCTCTCCTCGCTCTCCTCGCTCTCGCTCTCGCTCTCGCTCTCTCGCTCTCTCTCTCTCTCTCCTCTCGCTCTCGCTCCGCTCGCTCTCGCTCTCGCTCGCTCTCTCTCCTCTCGCTCTCTCTCTCTCTCCTCTCGCTCTCTCTCCTCTCGCTCTCGCTGCTCTCGCTCTCGCTCTCGCTGCTCTCGCTCTCGCTCTCTCTCCTCTCGCTCTCTCTCCTCTCGCTCTCGCTCTCGCTCTCTCTCCTCTCGCTCTCGCTCTCTCTCCTCTCGCTCTCGCTCTCGCTCTCGCTCCTCTCGCTCTCTCTCCTCTCGCTCTCGCTCGCTCTCTCTCCTCTCGCTCTCGCTCGCTCTCTCTCCTCTCGCTCTCGCTCGCTCTCTCTCTCTCCTCTCGCTCTCGCTCTCTCTCCTCTCGCTCTCGCTCTCTCTCCTCTTGCTCTTGCTCCTCTCGCTCTCGCTCTCGCTCCTCTCGCTCTCGCTCCTCTCGCTCTCGCTCTCGCTCTCGCTCCTCTCGCTCTCGCTCTCGCTCCTCTCGCTCTCGCTCTCTCTCCTCTTGCTCCTCTCGCTCTCTCTTCTCTCGCTCTCGCTCCTCTCGCTCTCTCTCTCTCTCCTCTCGCTCTCTCTCCTCTCGCTCTCTCTCTCTCTCTCTCCTCTCGCTCTCGCTCTGGTTGAAGGAGTCAGCCAGCAGTAGGTGTGTGATGCCGCACGCACACATACATCATGCCATTGCCTGCTCGGCAACAGCCGGCGGAACTGGCAGGCTACGCACGGCGCACATGTTCCGCAATTTAATCGCAGTGTTGAAGCATTTTGACGTAAATACAAAAGTTTTATTTAAGCGGAATACTGCGCTGTTACCACTTTTCAGCAGGCGGAGGCCAGGCGGCGCGGCAACGATAACATTCAGCTGCAAATTAATTAGTTTGACGTTGCCATAGTTTGCTGTTGCCGCACTAGCGTGACAAGGTCCGGCAATATTTACGGGAATACAAAAATTCAGTGCGGCCTATATTTGAAACATTAATTATCCCTAATTTTTCATCGAAAACTTTTGGTGCGGTCTATACACGCCAAAATACGGTTCATGTACACTAACACGTTGGAACACTAAATTCTGAAAGTCGCACCATTAAAACTAACGGCATGTGTCGCACATTGCCATTAGTCACAGTCACTTGTGTCATTATGCAGCATAGCTGTAACTGTGCCACTTGGGCTGGCTGTCTCTTCATCGTTCTAGTCTGGTGTGAGCAACGAAAGACTTCTTGCGAGCGCGGGAAAGTTATGGCACAACTTTGCTACGTTTGAATTTTTTTCGGAAAATTAGTTCCGGTTAAGGGGAGTTCCATTCGAGGGAATTCCGGTTAAGGGATGCTCTACTGTACAGTAACTTGGTAAAATGGGTTTCCTCTTATTAGAGGTCTGGTATTTTTGGTTTGAGCTGATCCCAAGCTCTTGTTTTGCATTCATAAATAACAAGTTTTATAATTAAGATACTTAATATTTGCATTTTGAGGGTAATCTGTTCATATCTGTAGTGCTAAAGAATAATTTTAACAGAAAAGTCAGCATTTTAATTTTTTTGTCAATAAATACACACATGGTTTTCTGTGAAACTTTCCACGGTTTCTTTACTTTAAAAAAATTATTTTACTGAGTTTTTCACTATTTTTTGTAAAATCTCGTTAAGAATTTCTGTTTTCAAAATGTAATAAAATATCACAATAAATAATGTACATGTACAATTAATTTACGTTTAGCAGAATGTTAAATTGAAGTGCTTGATTTTATATAAATTTGTTACTCTAATAGCTAAAAAAATGCCAATGCAATAAAATAAATTATCGGTCCATGTTTATAGTAAATATGTGTGCATATGAGAGACAGTTGACATGAATATGTAAAATAAAAGCAATGGCATGCAGTACAATTATGATTCCCACACAGAAAAGAAATCCAATTTATAAATGCAACCATGAGAACTACCCTGCAAATTATAGAAGTAAAAAACTTCAGGAGAGTTACATCAGCCCAACAATTTGACAGCAAAAACTGAAAGATCCTGTATTTATTAACTTATGAAAACTGCTTGCATTTATTTATGCTGCTTTGTGTGTGTAGTTCATGGGTTATAAGGACATAAAAAAAGATTGCACTAAATAACTTGTTTTTATTTGTGTTTTTAGCTATAAAAGTTAGTTTTAATGATATAACCTACCTATTCATTATTGTATATTTTTTCTCCACCGATGCTATTGAGGTTATATATATAATCATTATAATTGTATTGTAATTTTCCAGTTCTTCAATTTGGTTCTCGGTTCCGGTTCTTCAAATAGGTTCTCTGTTCTGATACCGGGTCTTGTCCTGGCTGATCGTAAACTGGCACATTTGTTGAGATTAAGTGAGCAACACACTTATTTATTTCGTCTCAAGTTTTTTGACACAAAGATTTTTCATGACTATGTGTTTGTGTTCACATGTTTTTTGAGGTTTGAAGTTTTTTGACATGCCTTGCAAGATTCGTACGCCACAGTGATTGCAAATAGCATATTTGATATTGTTAATGTAAACCGTTAAATTATTCCATATTTTTAAAATTTATTATAGTTCCCAACTAAATTTATTCCATGCTGAAAGAAAAACAAAAACACGCGCTTGTGATGGCACTACACAGGCAGGTACCCAAAGCCTAGTGCAGTGTTGTGAAGAAAAAAATTGGTAATGTACCATTCTACATTGAATTCCCATTTAAGTTCCAGCCTCGGACCTGCCAAATTTATTTCATTTCATGCGTTATTGTTGATGTAGCGAAGTTTTTGCAATATTGACACATTTTTCCGTGTCACACTAACATTATTCGCTTGCAAAAAAGGATGTGTCACAGCAAGATAACATTGAATTGTTGTTTTTAATTACAGTGATATTTGTCAACACACACTCCAATGCTCCCACACAAACTGCCTACATCCTTCCCTCCATTGCTCCCATGCTAGCCACCACCCTTCCTCCCTCTCTTCTATGCCAACCAACTACCTACCACCCTCCTTCGTGTGCACACCAGCCAGCCATCTCCCCTCC